>JAXQQM020063003.1:0-553078 GCA_034641835.2 Pinus albicaulis | reverse complement strand
ATAATTTTTTAGGAGAAATGATCTGAAATGTTTTATTGACTTGAAGATAGAAAATGTTTTTTTTGTTAGGTAAACTTGACTCGAGGTAGAGTCAATGTTGACTAGGGTAAATAGTAGTGGTTTTGGGGCACACGGTATTGTGCACCCATGGTTTTCAGCCCATGGTATTTCATGTAATGGAGCCTATAAAAGGCTGGGAAGACTTCATTGTAATGTAGGCCTGGAGGTGAGCGGTGAAGTCTCACTTGGCCGGATTGGCCAGGGTTTTGGCCAATGGTTAATGAAATTTCATTGGTGGGGTTTTGCCCCGGATTTGGGGTTTTCCCGGATAAACTTATGAGTTTATGTTAATTATTTGTTGCTAGTTCTTTTCATGGTTATTATTCCTCTTGATAAATATTTTATTTTTGCGATAAATTTCTAACATGTTTTTCCATAGCAGAGTAGTTTAATTCAGCACCTTGCAGATTGAAACTAAAAAATGAGATGGTTGCTTCTATCTATTGATCATTGAGCTGTGTTAAAATGACAACATACGATGTTTCTGATGCAAATTTTTATAAAACAAAATGATTAGAAAAATTGGGAGTTATCAGGGATGGAGCTTTAATGATAGCTTGTTTAATCAAGTCAAAGACTTCCTTTTCGTTGTGACCCTATTTGAAAACCAAATTTTTATAATCGTATTATGTAAAGGTAAAAATATTTATGAAAAGTTAGGGACAAAACTTTGTACAAAATTTATTTGTCCAAGGAAATACTGCATTGATTTCTTATTACAGGGTAAAGGTATTTTTTCAATTTCCTTAACTCTTTTTTGGATCAATATAAATACCCTTTTTTGATACAATTAATCCTAAAATCTTACCTTCGCTTAAGGAAAAATAATATTTTTTTGGATTTAGCGAGATCCCATATTTCATACATCGTTCAAAGATATATTTAGGGTCATTCAAGTGGTTTCTTATTTTCTTGGAATAAACAGTGATATCATCCAAGTAAATAAGAATTGATTTGTTAATGAGTCCTTTAAAGACTATATCCATAGCTCTTTGAATTGTTGCGCCTGCATTAATCAAACCAAAATGTATTTTTTGATAAGCATATGTTCCCCATTTAGTTCTGAATGTGGTTTTCAATCTATCATCTGCATGAAATAGGATTTGGATATATCCTGAAAATCCATCAAGAAAAGACATGAGCTCAGAACCAGCTACTAACTGCAGTACCTTTTCCATGGTTGGTGTTAGTGCTCAAATCTACCTTAGGCTGAAATAAGGTAAAACTCAAGGCTACATCAAACCACGCTCAGCCTGGTAGCTAGCCCTACGAGGACAGGAGAGGGCTCTCTCCGGGTCTATCTCGGCAAAGGTCTTCAAAGGGGCTGAGATGACTTATAATTGGTACTGATTTTAGGCTAGTAAAGATATAGGAAAGTTTGATTTTGATTTTTTGGGTTTTTGTTGAAAAAATGGGAAAAACAATTTTTGGTCCGGGGATAAGGCCAGATTTTTGCAGAATACGAGTTGGGGTGAGGTAGGCAATAGTATTGATGCTTTTGATTATGTGTATAGATGGATCAGATCGACAAGGAGCTGAAGAGGGCAGGGGAGAACATGAATCCTCTCCAAATAGGCGAAAACATGTAAAACTAAACAAATTCAAAGGCAGAGCACTGAAATCAATGGATTCTACCTCATTTACTCATTCATTTAGTTTCAGAAGCATAAGAAGGTAATGGCATACATCGAACATGAAAGAAATTAAAATAAACTAATAGAAAACACCATCAAGAACAAAATCCATAAGAATCCCAACAGGTGCTGCAAAACCTCTGATCCTTCCTTAGCCAAAATATGAAAAATATGTACAATAGTGTGCCAAACTTTTCCCAAGAGTCTAACCTGTAGAATGTCTCAGAAATTACATCATATAGACTATCCTAACCCCTTCCCATGTCTCTAGGGGTAAAATTCCTCCTTCTAGGAGCAGTTTCAACTAATTCTAAACAAGGAGCTAGAATATAGGCAGCCAAACAACTTGCCTCTAAAAGGAAGGAAACTGATTCTTTCACTTGAATTTTACTTTTTTGGGAGTGAATCATCTAGAACAGGTAAAAGTGAATAAAAATTACATGCCAACAACAAAATTACATCAAGATAACTCGAAAATTACATCCACAATCAAAACTGGTCCAATTGGCCGAAATCCTGAGCTGGAAGATGAAAAATCAGCCAAAAATCTCTATGCGTCGCGCACCTTACAGCCTACTTTTGGGGCACTTCCCGACATCAAAATCAAGCTCATGATAGCTTGTTGGAAAGCCCTGGATGTCTGCTATCTAGCCCAAGTGGAATTTCCCAATTTGAAGCTCATTTTCCCCTCTAAAACGTCATTCTCCCACAAGTACTTCCTGCTGCTGAAAAAGGTGGCAGAACGGTGATTTTCATGGTGTTTTGGCCCCTTTGATCATCCAGAACTTGGTGAAATACTTTGGTCCTACTGGAGCATGCATAAATTACCATGAAAAACCCAAAAATATAAATTTTTCCTCCAGAAAGTGTCCCAATCATAAGCGAGCGCGTCGACGCGCTACGCGTTGGGCTGAAAAACCTGTTTTGAGACCAAAATTTTCCAAAATGACAAAAAATTCTTCAAATTTTCTCAAATTCGGAGCAAAGATCCTCCATCATGTATCATGCCCAGCCAACAAAGCCTCAGCCAAAATCTAAAGTGGATCAAGCCTCTTCCACCGTTTTAGTGCTTTGCTCAACCTACTTTTCAGAATCTTCATTTTTGCCTTGCAGACATGCATGCGGGCCCAATAATGACCTTTCATGTGACGAAGCATATATTTGTCTCTATTGGCCTTTGCCAACAACTTCTCCAGATGAATGTTAACATGCGTGAGTTCGGTCTCTCGCTCAACTGGTGTCATGTCACCTGGTATCTTCCAGGCCAATTGTCGATCCTCACGGATTCGCTGCAGCTCTAAAAGAGTGTGCTGATCCTATAGCTGTTTTTTACGCTGCTCCAAGTATTTTATCACCCACTGAGCCCTCTACAATTTCTCTTTTAGTGTGTCATTCTCGGCCTTTTTCTCCTGGATGATCTCCTTCAGCTTTGAGCTAGGAGAGCTCGCATCAACATCAATGAATGTGAAATCAGTGTCTCGACCACCTGATGGGCCCTCATCATGCATAGGCCTCTTGCCTCTGTCCTGAATCTGTACCTGTGCTGAAGTCGAAGGCGAGACCCCTTCCACCTTGGGTGGAGATAATACTCGCACTGCTGATGGAGTCCACGAGACCCTTTCCACCCCGGGTGGAGATAGTACTCGTCGTGTAGTTGCAAATAAGGTCCTGTGGCCTTGCTGGTATGTCACATACACTGGAGCACTGATATGCTCGGTCTCAGGAATGTCAGGCTGGTGTGAAGGCTCTCCCTCATCATGAACTACCTCGGGAGGCGACTGTGGCGTTGTGAAGAAGTCACAGGAGATGAAATCTTCCCAAGTAATGCCCTGCTGTGTCAACTGATGTACCACCATGATTTTGATCAACGCGTAATGATATATACTTCTATGCTGCTGTGCTGGGGTCTTCTTCTGTACAAAAATTGTCATCCTCTCTATGTTGCGATACATGAAGTATGGAATGCTCATCATACGTACCCTCGTGAAATGCATCAACAAACGGACATGGTACGCATAGAGACGCGAGAATCTGCCCTCGCAACTGAAATATCGAATGATGAGTCTCATCAATGGTGCAAACTCATCCTTCAGGAATCTGAATGGAAATACCCTGCTCAGCTGCCTCATAAACCTAGGTTTGATGTATGGCTCATAGTAGGATTTCTCTAACTGCTGTCATTTGTTCCATTCCTCTCCTATATTTGGTATCCCGGTGGCCTGAGCAATAGTCTCTGGTGACAGAATGAAATCTACTCCGGCAAGGTTTACACGGCCATCATGTAAATGTAGAACAAATAGACGAGCTAGCTCGTGATGATGCTGGGTTTGTGAAATCATCTCACAGTATTGGAAACATGACTGATGCTGAAAAATAATCCATTGCAAGCAGGCAAGCCTGCAATTGAGCCAAAGAAGTAGGCTCCTCCCTGAGATGCTTACCACTCTTTCCACTTTTGTGAGACCTCCGTGGCACATTAATCTCTGCTGTGGAATCACTGTCATACTCCTGTTCATAAACTGAATCCATCTCTGACATTGTGCTGAAATCATAATGTTTGCAAAATGTATGCTGATATAGGTATAGTGAAGACAAAATTTCAGTGTATGCTTTACTCCCCAAATGTGTCACATGTGTATCAAAGTATCATAGGAAAGCCACAATGAGAATAGTTTTGTCAAATGAGTTTGCATGAAAAAACAGTCATTGCTTTGATTATGAGGGGATTTGACAAGTGAGTAGAAAAGAGAGTAATGCGGGGGAAATAACTATTAGGAACAAAAGTGACAATAGCCCTGGCAGTGTTTGACAAATGTCAATGGAGGATGTGGACAAGTGAAAATGGGACTATGTCATAACATGAATGATAAACAGTGTGAAAATGAAAATGGCAATAACAATGACAGCAGTGATGTAATGGAAAAGATAGAGCGTGAGGCTAAGGTAAATAATGAGCAGGGACAC
This sequence comes from Pinus albicaulis, assembly GCA_034641835.2. Taxonomy (NCBI): domain Eukaryota; kingdom Viridiplantae; phylum Streptophyta; class Pinopsida; order Pinales; family Pinaceae; genus Pinus; species Pinus albicaulis. Next base: position 548,420 of record JAXQQM020063003.1, on the reverse strand, counting down.
CACTGAAAATAGATGACACAGGCATATATCAATAGCACAAATTCGGAACCCCCACAATATCACTAACATTCATTTCAAAACCCTAAGAAGTGAATTTGGAAATAAACATAGGGTTTACATTTCTCCTCATTAAACACTTGTTTCTCCACTTTCAAAACACCATAATCATGTCCAAAATTCACTGAGCAAACGTAAATAACCTACTTGCAAGCAGTTAGAGGCAATTTGGCATGAATCTGGACGAAGGAGCGAATTTTTTTTGGCTCTGAGATTATATGCGTCGCGCGCTTACCCAGTGCGCTGCGCACGGTATGTGCACTGCGCACGGTATGTGCGTAGCGTGCCTGCAAATTTTCACAGGCCTGTGAAGCCCTGTGCATCGCGCGCCTGGTGTGCGTAGCGCGCACTTCCACCTCCAGTCCACGTCTTTGAAATCACTTCAAACTTGACTTCAACACTCCAACTCGGTTTTGCTTTGGGAAATTTGTGAAAATGATTTGTTTTCAATGCTTTATATGGGTTGTAAAATATCTCATAAAAATCAGATTTGATTTTAATTTGCTCCATAACCCACTTTTGTAATGTTTGGCTTTTTGGCACTTTATCACTTAATGCAATTCTGTCTTTGGCTTTTCACTGTTTTTTCTGAGTCTTGGACTGATGAAATGTCTTGGTTCTTGCAGGGACTTGGCATTTTGGCTTTGGAAAAGACCAGAGGCTGCTTTTGAACTTCTTATAGTGGAACAAATACACAATTATTACAAAAAAAATGAAATTTGACAATTTCTAGTTCCAAAACAGAGTTTTGAACTAGAAATGTCTTCAAATGTTCGCGAGAATAAAAAATGTGAAATAGGAACCTTTTGAAACCAACCTCATGGCCTGCGGGCTTTTATTACATGTACCAAAAGACTGAAAACCCTAGACTCTAGGACCAAAGGCTCTTTTCGACAAAAATAATCATTTATGACCATGAATGAAGTGACCTGAACTTCAGTGATTTTTGAGGAATTTTAATTAGCCCTGCAGGTACAAGCATGAGGAAACAAAAGACAACCAGACCCTCTCGTCAGTCAATGACATGCCCCTAGCGAAATGCAACGAAGTGGAACGAGCGAGACACCTAAAAATGATATGCAAAAAGCGAAATGATCTCTGACGGAGGGCTGTAAGGACCGAATCTAACGTTGGCTCCAATGGGGATGGTGGCTCCAAGGAGATGCCAAGAATGGCAGATCTTTGGGGGAGTCAGACAGTGCCTTCATCCATTGGGCGATGGAGTCATTATTTCAACAGATAACACAAAAACTTTTGACACATTTACTGACTGAAAACTTGACTGAAATTTGACCAAAACTGACTCGATTTTAAAACTGAAAAGACTGATAAAAATGACTTGACAGACTTTCAAACCAACTAACCTCCATCTCCATAATTATAGCCTTCGCTCCGGGCCCCAGACTGAAGAAAGAGATTAGTCCACACTTGCGATGAAACAGAAGTAAAATGATATATACAATGATGATGAAATCATCAGAAAATACTCAGAAGTGGTATCGCTTGAGAAACCAACCATTGATCGGCCCTCCAGGACAATCATCTCCGTTCATTTCCTTGAGAAGAAAGGCGTTTTGACCCCGATATGCTGCAATTTTAAAAGGACCCTTCCATAGGTTTTCAAATTTTCCGTGCTTTCCCTTATCTTCATTTCGAGCATCCCACTTCAAAACCACCTCATCCAGCTGAAACTTATCTGCTTTTGCCTTCGTGTCGTAGATATTCTTTATGCGCTCCTGCAACTTGAATGTATTTTGAAATACCTCCTCCCGTGTCTACTATAAATGAATCATCTGATTAATCCTTCGCTGCATGGGATATTCCTCACTACCGGCTTCCTGAAGCAATTTGACTACTGGGACAACAAGAGAAGTGGGAAAAACTGTGTCTACCCCATACACCAACTCGAAAGGAGACATGCCGATAGATTTTTTCTGACTTACCCTATCAGCCCAAAGTGCATTCACTAATTTCTTGTGCCAGCCCTTTTTATTGATTTCCAGCAATTTCTTAATGATATTTACCAAAGACTTATTTGAAGATTTCGCCAAGCCATTTCCTTGAGGATGGTAGGCAGTCGAATGTCCCAAGATAATGTTGTACTTATAGCAAAATTCAACCATCCTCTTTGACTTGAAGGCCGCTGCATTATCTATGATTATCTTACTAGGACACCCAAAACGTGACAGAATATTGTTTTCAAGAAAAGAGATAATTACTGCATCCGTGGCTTGTCGAGTGGGAATGGCCTCGATCCATTTCGTGAAGTAATCTGTTGCTGTCAATATCCATCTATGCTGACCTGATGATACCGGATGGATTTCCCCAATGAAATCCAATCTCCACTGCTGAAATGGTGCACTGAATTCAATTGGTTTGAGAGGCAAAGGCTGTAGTTTCTGCTTCCCTTCGAAAATTTGGCATTCGTGACAATTCTTAACAGCCTTATATACATCAGAAAACAAAGAAGGCCAATAGTAACCTGCCCTTAGAATCTTATTCGCTATGTTTTTCCAAAATAAATGGCCTTCGCAGTCTCCTCTATGAAAGTCCTCCAAAAATCTTTTGGCTTCCTCCTCTACCAAACAATTCAATAACATTCCACCAGGGTCTTTCCAATATAATGCAGAATTCAATATGCAAAACTTTGCAGCCCTCAACTTCAAGGTTCTACTCTTATTTCTAGGCATCCCAGGTGGTGGAGACAAATTTTGAAGTACGTATAAAATGTCAGCATACCAAGGGGAAGAAACAAAAATATCAGATACCTAAAATGATGTACTCTCCTCATCTTCATCGGACATGGCAGCGATCAAATTTATATCTAGAGCATGCAGATTTGTTTCAGCCATGAGCTTGGCGAGTCCTTTTCCTTTGATCGGCTTGGTCGGTCCAATTTCCACATCATATTCTAACAATGCAGCGATCCACTTACCCCGTCTTCCTTCTGGATCTACCTGTACCAACACATCTTTAATTGCTGCGTTAGGAACGTAGGCTATAATGTGGGAATGCAGTATATACACACGGAAATATTTCAAGGCCTTTACAAGCGCAAGCACTTGTTTCTCAATAATGTTGTATTTCAATGCTCCGTCCCTTATAATTCAACTGAAAAAGGCAATGGGCTTCTCAACTCCATCCCTTTTCTGCATTAAAACAACTGCCAAAGTGTGCTCAGAAGCAAACGAAAACAAAATGAAGTCCTGTGTGTAGTCTGGGCTGATTAAAATAGGGGCTGAAGAAAGAGCTAACTTTACCAAATTGAATGATTTCACCGCCTCTTCTGTCCACTTTACCTGACTGTCCTTTTTCAGCATGTTCGTGATTTCTCTAAGATGCTCAGCAAGATTTGGAATGAAACGATGCAGAAAATTCATTTTACCATTAAATGACTGTATTTCTTTCTTGTTCCGGGGCTATTCTATTTGCTGGATGGCTTCAACACGTGCAAGGTCAACACAAATGTCGTCTTTCGATATGATGTGGCCAAGGAGCTTGCCTTCATTCATGGAAAACAGGCTCTTTTTCGGATTCAGCGAAATTCCATATTTTCTGCACTTCTGGAAAAAAAAATTCAAGTGATATAAATGTTCTTCATCAGAATTTGAAAACACAGTCAAATCATCAAGGTAAACCACCAAAAATACATCTTTCTCGTTGGCGAAAGCCATGTCCATTGCACGCCGAAAAGTGGCACCTGCATTCTTTAAACCAAATGGCATCTTTGCATAATGAAACGTTCCCCATGGAGTGGTGAACACAGTTTTGTCACGATCGTCCTCATGCACTAAAATTTGATTATATCCCGAATAGCTGTCGAGTAGTGACATCCTTGATGCTCCAACTACTCACTGCAATATATGATCCATTTTTGGCAGCGGATAATTGTCTTTTAATGATACCTTATTCAAATTTCTAAAATCGATACATAAACGGATCTCACCTGTCTTCCTTCTCACGGGCACCAAATTTGATATCCAATCAGAAAATCTAATAGGCACAATGATTCCTGACTTGTACAACCTGTTTACCTCTTTTTCAATTGACGATAGCAACTTCAGATTGATTCTCCTCAACTTCTGACGGAAAGGCTTCTGATTTGATTTAATAGGGATAGTATGTTGAATGATATTAGTGTCATATGTTTTTAAATCTGAATAATCCCATGCAAAAGCATCAGCAAATGAAGACAACAATCTCACATACTCTGCTCTTACCTTTGGTGACAATGACTTGGATAACTTTACCATCTTGGGATTTTTAGTTGTCCCAATATTTACTTCTTCAACACCTTTTTCGGTCGGCCTCAATGTCAGTTTGCGGGCTACATCGTCTTGATCAAAGAGTTCCTCTAAAGGAATCAATCCTTTAGGAATGATGTTATCTTTAAGTTGCAGCACTTCCATTTGATTTATTTGTATATCATCATTACCATCATCATGTTCTGTATCTATGGAGGTGTCTTTAAACTTACCCTTATTTTGCAGGAAATCACTAATCTCCTCGTCATCCTGAAAAACTTGCCAACATCGCTGATTGTCTGGAACGGTGGGGCGGTGCTTCACATGAATCTCGAACTTGTTGCTGGAATTCATTGGGATTTTTAAATTTCTTGCTGCCTTAGCAAGTCCATCAGCAACACCATTTTGTATGCGAGGCACACATGTCAAGGTATGATCAGAAAATAACTTCAAAATGTCTAAAACTGCATTACGGTAAGCCCTCATGCGAGGATGCTTGGCTTGAAACTCACCCTTTACCTGTTTTATCACCAACTCTGAATAACCATAGACTGCAATTCTTTTCGCTTTCAGCTTTCTTAGAATCTTAAGGCCAGCAATCAGAGCCTCATACTCCGCCTCATTGTTAGAACAGTCAAATGCTAGTTTGTAGGAACATACTCTTACATTGCTTGGAACCTTATCCGAAGCGGAAAATGGACTGTGTATCCATACACCAATTATAGCACCATCATTACCCACTGTGCCATCAAAATCCATGGTCCAAAGACCATCTTCATCCTCCTCTAGGTGCTGAAATTGCGTCAGCTCTATTTTTTTTGTTTGCTGCCCATCGTCTTTAGCTGATTACTCAACAGTAGCTTTCTTTTCTCGTCTTTCTTTCTGCAGAAATTCTCTAAAGTTTTCAGTGATCTCTGGTATATCTTCTGCCTGAACTAACTGACTATCTATATCATTAAAACTATCAGCAAACAAAACAAACGACTCTAAGTCGGTATGTACATAATTTACATGATGATTGATTGGTTTCTCCTTGCTTGTTATCATGTATTTCATCTTCTGCTCTCGATATAACTTTCTCATTTGACCGAAGACTGGAATTGTAGCATAGGAAAAATCTAACTGTAGTGTAGCTTTCAACTTTGCCCCCCAAGATCTAGAAAGGAGCATCCCAAATCGAGGAGGAATGTCCGCCACAACCACATCCATCAAGACATTCTTTGCAGGAATTTGATCTAAACTTACAACCAAATCTTTGATGAGTCCGATACATCTCACGCGGCTGGAATCAAATGAATACAAATCATGGTATTTCCTTGTAATATCTAAACCCAACTTTTCCATGATCGCCTTTGGCATAAGATTGTGCGAAGCACCAGAATCAAACATGGCATTGTGCAATACATATTCATGCAACCTCAAACTGATATAAAAGGGAGGAACATCACTACCAGGGGACTCACCATCTAAAGCAGGCCCAAATATCAATTCAGGCTGATCATCTTCTATATTTACCGTGTCAAACATTGGATCAAAATTCAGAATTTTGGAGACTTGACCCCGATAGCTGCTGTTCTTCATAATTTCTGTCAAAGGAATAGATACCTTCAATTTGGAAATTTCATTTTCTAAACTAAAGGCTGAAACTCTTTCAACTTCTTTGACCAAAACTTCTTTCTTTTCAGCCTTATCCTTCATTATACTTGACTGAGTTTCCCTTTCTGTTGATGATGATTTACTAGCTGCGGGATCAATTGTCTCTTTTCCTTTCTTCTGTGGTATAGGTGAATCCATCTTTGGTGCTGAAGCCTCTTTTCTTTTCTGAATTGGGTTTATGGGAACATCTCTGTTTCTCAATGAGTATTGCTTCTGCTGAGCGGAAAAAGAATTAAAATATCCTCTTTGGTATTCATCTGATTCTTCCTCCAGATCTGCATCGTTTGCTAAAATGAAATCCTCATCTTTCTGTGCAGTTGCACTTTCTCCATATTCTTCATCCTCAGTAATGTAAATGGGCAGATCGTCGGGAGTAAAGAAGTGGTTTTTCTCACCCACTACATCATCATCATCGTCTGAATCTTGACTCACAAAATTCTGCAAAAGAGGTGTTTTAATCTTTTGCTGGGCTGTCGGCTCTTGTGCTCTCTGTTCACGTTGCTTAATTCTGAACTGTCGCTGTTGCTGGCCACGGTAGTTAGGATTACGAATCTGCGTTTCTGGCTTGTCAAGCGTCATTCTCTTGAACATTTTTTCCATCTCACGAAGTAAGTGCTGTTCTAATGCAGATGTGGAAGCTTCTTCTTTTATGGTCACTCTTTTCTCTGCTTTCAACCGGGCTCTCTTATCATTCAGATTCGCCTCAACACTAACAACAATCTTCTGCATATCTTCTAAGGTAGGAGGATCTCTGTCTCGTAGTGAATAAGCCATCTCCGGATCGAAACCATCCGGGAATTTAAGGAGAGATGACTTTTAGATGGTCTTAAGTCATCTGGAATTGCATTATAAACTGTATTGAATCTGATAATATAATCCTGAACGGACTCACTAGGATTACGCTTGATGCTGGTATACTCAGAAGTAATCTGCAGCGGATCTTTTTTCATCTCCCACCGATCTAAGAATTGTGTCTGAAGCTCTTGTAATGTATTGATACTTGCGGGCTGTAAAGCTCTGAACCATTTACGAACCTCACCTCCAAAAGTTTGGGCGAACAACCTCATGGACACATTTTCTTCATCTATTTCATGCAAGTCCAAGAAATCTGTCATTCTGACAATATGCTGCTGAGCGGATATACTCTTTGGAGTGCCATCAAATATTGGAATCTTGCTCTGATAATCAGCAGGCATAGGATCCAAATTTGCAGGTAAAACAAGAGGTGCGAATCTCGCAACCATGGCTCTTGGCGGATTTATAATCTGCTGTCTCGGAGAAACAGGTGGAATGAGAGCAGTAGGTGAACGAGGTGTATGAAGTGGAGATGAGGGAAGAAATACTGCTGATTGCTGATCAGAGATCTCAGGATGTATGGGAATGGTAGGAATAAAGGGAGGTTTAGTGGGAATCCGTGAACCGGATGCAATTTCAGCAGGGATAATTTTAGGGGCGAATTTTAGCCCAAAGGCGAATTTTAAGGGATTTTCAATTTTAATGGGGCTAATTTTTTACATTAAACCCATTTTCTATAGTTTAAAAAGTTAGCCCAATAAATATTTAAAAAATAAATAATTATTAAGTATTATCCCACCAAAAAAAAGGGCGCATAACACTGGAAAAATGAAATTCGCCCCGATTTTTTTCTTATGGAGAAAATTTCCATGGCATTCGCCTAGATTTACAGGGTTCAAATGAGGAGTTACAGTGATTCGTCCCAATTTTTTCAATGGTTAGGAGAGGTGGCTGGCCACTGGACATCGATCTTCTTGCTGGCTGAGCCAGGGCGACCCTCTCTGGTCCGTTCATTGTTAGGGCCCTTCCAGTTGGTATATAGAAGAGATATACAGTTCGAAAAATATGGTATTGGTGTTCTTGTGGGAGATAACAGTGTGCCAGAGCCGCGCTTGACCTCAAGCGCATGCCGAATTTACAAGTTCGCTCGACCTCAAGTGCACGCCGGATTTACAAGTTCGCTCGACGCTCTCAGAGTCCAGAAAATGCCGCTTTTCACCAGTCTGTTCAAGGGTATGCACCTTCTGTTCTATTTGTAGCAGACATAAATAAAAAGGAGAAAAACCCTGGATTTTAGAAGATGTTTGGATTGCATTGAAGATGACACAACATTGAATTAACAGTCAAGTTTTATAATAGAACTTTCAATAATTTTTATGGTCTCGAAAGCATGCTGACAGACTAACTTTTGGTGTGATACTGAAAGAGATTTTCCTTGTAATCTTGCCCTTAATTTTCTTCAAACCAGTAGATTGACAGAGAGTTGAAAGAACCGTAGTCCATAACAACTTAAACAAGTAATTAGTACTGTTAATGCGGTTCTTTTTAGAGTGCGCAAAATACCATAGTCCATGTAACTTACATCAACTACTTCAGTCAAACGTAACCATATAATTGTGCATTTTAAACTTCCAAACATACAGAGGGCGCTCATTTGACAAGAGAATTGAGATCTGAATACTGAGAAAGATTGTTGTTTTTCTCTGCTTGGGAAATCAAGAGTAACCACATAAGTTTTAATGGATCCCCTAGGTAAATTGTCACAGATCTTGAGTTGGGTTCCCATATTTGACAGAAAAAACAGAGGACCATACTTAGTATGATGATTGGTGGTTTTCAGCATTTGGCTGTACATTTGGCCCAAAGATGAAATTGGTCCATAGGTTTTTCAAAAGCAGGAGATGTACTATCATTGAACTCAAAAAATGTTAATTTTGAGTCTAGTATAGCTACATTGTTGAGCTATAAAGTCCTTAGATTTTGCAGTTGGGTGTTAATAATCATGAAGAGCAACAATTCATGTCAATGGATCAACAGTTCTTCAGGAAGAGCTGGAAGGATATTAGAGGATATGGTGGCATGCATGATTTGGGTTATCTTACTACTTGATTAGATTCTGGACCTTCTTCACCACCTGTGTCATAACAAGTCAATGGATATGTAGATAAAGAACTGTACAGGGATTTTAAGGACTAATCCACTTGCTGGTTCCTCATCTTGAGATTCACATCCACTCTCTGAAGACTCGCACTGTCTCCATGGTTCAGTCAAATTATATGACACAATGTGTTGTCACGTGGATGGATGGCTCAATGAACAGTGTCTTTCTCACTTTAAGTAGTTTGGCGACTTGTTTAGTTCTTAATGCCTATTATGGTTTCATATACCCTTGGGCATCGCCTTTCTAGAAATACCAGCCAACCTATAGTAGCTTGTTCTCTATGATTTGTATTAAGATCACTGAAAAGTTACATAGAATATGATCTCTGATATGATAATAAAATTTTGAGGATGATCTTGTTGCATTTTAATGAAGGAAATAACTCTAGTCTATAAGGACTTGTTGTTAATCTCAACTCCTTGATATCAGTGACATAATTCTCATTATGATGATAGTGCTCCTCTGACAGAATTGTAAACTCCAACATGACAAAGGTGTCACCAATGATATGAAGTTGAGCTATAAAGTCCTTAGATTGAAGTAAAAGTACATCAAGCATAGAACACCATGGTTATCTAAATTTAACATGGTATGAGAGCTAGGAGAAGCCAAGCCCAAGAAATAGTTTCGGATGATAGATTCTCTGAGGTTTGTATGCAATGTGTTTGGGTCTCACCGTTAATCAACTATAGTGTTATCAATATGTCTCTTAAGTTTCTTTGGTTTTTGGCATGACAATGGTAGAAAGCATCTGCTGCTGAAGGTTTTTCCTGGCAGTGATAGTTTCACGGAGGATGAAACACTCTATGTCATCTTCGCTTGATTGACATAATCAATATCAGTAGTATGGTTTGTCAGATCAAGGATGGCCTTCATTGGCATCATAATTATGATTGCACCATAATCTCAAACTTGTTTGGCAATAGAGTGATATGACATTACAACATGGATAGATATGTCTCTGTTTTGATATTTTCATCTATCTTATTCTACGAAAGGGCTCAGGGAATCACATCTCTTTTGGCACAAGAATACTCATTTCTTATAGCCTCAGAACTCTCGTTGCTCAATGGATTGGGTCTTTTAATGATTGGATGTGCATCATTGTTGGGTCTTCAAATGTTGCATCTCTGGGATATTAAAAGGCCTCATTTTAGAATCTCTATGTATGTTACACATTCTGATTTAACGGTAAGACAGAGGCACAGTTCTCCGCTATATGCATCATTTCGTTTTCTTTATGAGATCTAAAGGTTGTACTCTAATCCACTTGCTAGTTCCTCATCTTGAGATTCACATCCACTCTCTGAAGACTTGCACTATCTCCATGGTTCAGTCAAATTATATGACACAATGTGTTGTCACGTAGATGGATGGCTCAATGAATAGTGTCTTGCTCACTTTAAGTATTTTGGCGACTTGTTTAGTTCTTAATGCCTATTATGGTTTCATATACCCTTGGGCATCGCCTTTCTAGAAATACTAGCCAACCTATAGTAGCTTGTTCTCTATGATTTGTATTAAGATCACTGAACAATTACATAGAATATGATCTCTGATATGATAATAAAATTTTGAGGATGATCTTGTTGCATTTTAATGAAGGAAATAACTCTAGTCTATAAGGACTTGTTGTTAATCTCAACTCCTCGATATCAGTGACATAATTCTCATTATGATGACAGTGCTCCTGTGACAGAATTGTAAACTCCAACATGACAAAGGTGTCACCAATGATATGAAGTTGAGCTATAAAGTCCTTAGATTTTGCAGTTGGGTGTTAATAATAATGAAGAGCAACAATTCATGTCAATGGATCAGCAGTTCTTTAGGAAGAGATGGAAGGATATTAGAGGATATGGTGGCATGCATGATTTGGGTTATCTTGCTACTTGATTGGATTCTGGACCTTCTTCACCATCTGTGTCATAAAAAGTCAATGGATATGTAGATAAAGAACTGTACAGGGACTTAAATGAGATGGTTTCTCTGGTGTATTCCTTCATTTTATGTTTGTGATCAATCTTATCCATTTTTGCATATGACCCAAGTCTTAAGTTTTCATAATGAGTGGACATCAATGGGCTTTGGACTTGTGTTTTTAGTTGATATTCATGCAATTTTGATAAAATAGTAGCCCTAAATCCTTAAATGGTTGAAACCATCATTTTGTTTTCCTGAATCACAAACAGAAATGTTGCATAAGAATACAAATGAAAAATATTATTCTTATTCTATGTAGTTGGCATTGCCCATTCTCTTTACTAAAAAAATATTTCCATCTATAATGTGTGTTTCTTTCATTGGGAGGCTTCATGATTTTAGTTGCTAGATATTTACATCTTGGTTTTGGCAGTTTTCTAGTGTGATGCCTTGGAGTATGAGGCTTCTGCTTATTTTCTCTGCTACAGTGACGCTGAGTGCCTTTTATTGATCTACCCTTAATGATACTATAGATAACATATCATTGGATGATTTGATTGGTTGTGATTTGGATCCCCAAGACCCTTTTTCAATGACTCATGTTCGACAATACTATTCTATGATCAGTCACTAAATATTGCAAGAGTAACTACTAAAAAGATTTCCCTAAGATATAAAGGACATATTGCTACTATTGAGTAGGGGATGTTTTGGCTGAGTGGGATGAAACAATTTGAACTATGGTCATATTTTCACTAATTGTTGTATGCAGAACCATCTGCACCATAAAATCTAAATGTTGTTTTTGATCTACTGATTTGATCGGATACTCCTTTAAAAAACTATGACTTATGACATTTACTTATAGATGGGTTTCAATGTTCGAGTTCATATGTATATGGTTGGAATTTCTCTCATCATGATTGGTATTGGGAAGAGAAGGGTTTTTTAATGCATTATATATGTCGATACACAGTTGAGTATAGGGATATCATAGTAAAATGTGTTTGGATGTTTTTGTTAACAATCTATATTTAGTATGTCAAGCAGTGAGCTTGTTTTAACAGAGGACCATGAGTCAATAAAAGGACTGAATTGTGCATATACAAGGATATTTATGCTACTTGAAACTACCATAGACTCTATTGCTACATGTTTTTTTTCAGAAATTATGAAAGAGTAAAGGTTTTGGGGCTTCTTTTCTAACTTGTGCTTCATGGTGAAATTATTTTTGACAATATATGTTGCAAGGTTCTAAATTACTTGATCCCATATGAAAACCATTGAACCTTTTGGATTGAAATCTGACAAGAGAATTGAGATCTGAATACTGAGAAAGATTGTTGTTTTTCTCTGCTTGGGAAATCAAGAGTAACCACATAAGTTTTAATGGATCCCCCAGGGAAATTGTCACAAATCTTGAGTTGGGTTCCCATATTTGACAGAAAAAACAGAGGACCATACTTAGTATGATGATTGGTGGTTTTCAGCATTTGGCTGTATACATTTGGCCCAAATATGAAATTGGTCCATAGGTTTTTCAGAAGCAGGAGATGGATCTATCATTGAACTCAAAAAATGTTAATTTTGAGTCTAGTATAGCTACATTGTTGAGCTATAAAGTCCTTAGATTTTGCAGTTGGGTGTTAATAATCATGAAGAGCAACAATTTATGTCAATGGATCAGCAGTTCTTCAGGAAGAGATCGAAGGGTATTAGAGGATATGGTGGCATGCATGATTTGGGTTATCTTGCTACTTGATTGCATTCTAGACCTTCTTCACCACCTGTGTCATAACAAGTCAATGTATATGTAGATAAAGAACTTTACAGGGACTTAAATGAGATGGTTTCTCTGGTGTATTCCTTCATTTTATGTTTGTGATCAATCTTATCCATTTTTCCATATGACCCAAGTATTAAGTTTTCATAATGAGTGGACATCAATGGGCTTTGGACTTGTGTTTTTAGTTGATATTCATGCAATTTTGATAAAATAGTAGCCCCAAATCCTTAAATGGTTGAAACCATCATTTTGTTTTCCTGAATCACAAACAGAAATGTTGCATAATAATACAAATGAAAAAGATTATTCTTATTCTATGTAGTTGGCATTGCCCATTCTCTTTACTAAAAAAATATTTCCATCTATAATGTGTGTTGCTTTCATTGGGAGGCTTCATGATTTTAGTTGCTAGATATTTACATCTTGGTTTTGGCAGTTTTCTAGTGCGATGCCTTGGAGTATGAGGCTTCTACTTATTTTCTCAGCTACAATGACGCTGAGTGCCTTTTATTGATCTACCCTTAATGATACTATAGATAACATATCATTGTATGATTTGATTGGTTGTGATTTGGATCCCCAAGACCCTTTTTCAATGACTCATGTTCGATAATACTATTCTATGATCAGTCACTAAATATTGCAAGAGTAACTACTAAAAAGATTTCCCTAAGATATAAAGGACATATTGCTACTATTGAGTAAGGGATGTTTTAGCTGAGTGGGATGAAACAATTTGAACTATGGTCATAATATTTTCACTAATTTGTTGTATGCAGAACCATCTGCACCATAAAATCTAAATGTTGTTTTTGATCTACTGATTTGATCGGATACTCCTTTAAAAAACTATGACTTATGACATTTACTTATAGATGGGTTTCAATGTTCGAGTTCATATGTATATGGTTGGAAATTCTCTCATCAGGATTGGTATTGGGAAGAGAAGGGTTTTTTAATGCATTATATATGTCGATACACAGTTGAGTATAGGGGTATCATAGTAAAATGTGTTTGGATGTTTTTGTTAACAATCTATATTGAGTATGTCAAGCAGTGAGCTTGTTTTAACAGAGGACCATGAGTCAATAAAACGACTGAATTGTGCATATACAAGGATATTTATGCTACTTGAAACTACCATAGACTCTATTGCTACATGTTTTTTTTCAGAAATTATGTAAGAGTAAAGGTTTTGAGGCTTCTTTTCTAACTTTTGCTTCATGGTGAAATTATTTTTGACAATATATGTTGCAAGGTTCTAAATTACTTGATCCCATATGAAAACCATTAAACCTTTTGGATTGAAATCTGACAAGAGAATTGAGATCTGAATACTGAGAAATATTGTTGTTTTTCTCTGCTTGGGCAATCAAGAGTAACCACATAAGTTTTAATGGATCCCCCAGGGAAATTGTCACAGATCTTGAGTTGGGTTCCCATATTTGACAGAAAAAACAGAGGACCATACTTAGTATGATGATTGTTGGTTTTCAGCGTTTGGCTGTATACGTTTGCCCCAAAGATGAAATTGGTCCATAGGTTTTTCAGAAGCAGGAGATGGATCTATCATTGAACTCAAAAAATGTTAATTTTGAGTCTAGTATAGCTACATTGTTGAGCTATAAAGTCCTTAGATTTTGCAGTTAGGTGTTAATAATCATGAAGAGTAGCAATTCATGTCAATGGATCAGCAGTTCTTCAGGAAGAGCTGGAAGGATATTAGAGGATATGGTGGCATGCATGATTTGGGTTATCTTGCTTCTTGATTGGATTCTGGACCTTCTTCACCACCTGTGTCATAACAAGTCAATGGCTATGTAGATAAAGAACTTTACAGGGACTTAAATGAGATGGTTTCTCTGGTGTATTCCTTCATTTTATGTTTGTGATAAATCTTATCCATTTTTCCATATGACCCAAGTCTTAAGTTTTCATAATGAGTGGACATCAATGGGCTTTGGACTTGTTTTTTTAGTTGATATTCATGCAATTTTGATAAAATAGTAGCCCCAAATCCTTAAATGGTTGAAACCATCATTTTGTTTTCCTGAATCACAAACATAAATGTTGCATAAGAATACAAATGAAAAAGATTATTCTTATTCTATGTAGTTGGCATTGCCCATTCTCTTTACTAAAAAAATATTTCCATCTATAATGTGTGTTGCTTTCATTGGGAGGCTTCATGATTTTAGTTGCTAGATATTTACATCTTGGTTTTGGCAGTTTTCTAGTGTGATGCCTTGGAGTATGAGGCTTCTGCTTATTTTCTCTGCTACAGTGACGCTGAGTGCCTTTTCCTTTTCAGTGGTCAAATTATACGAGGATAAGGTTAATTATGGAAGATTATAGGGTGAATAAATCCTTTCACTATGCCACCCTGGTGACACTCCCACTCTTAGGGACTTGTCTACTAAAAAGGTGAAACTGGATTTTGGAAATGTGCATATCATTAATCGAAGCTCAATATCATCAGTTTTGCGGGATGTTGGATTGCATTCATTATTTTTTCTTTCACTGTATTTTGTCACTGCAGTTGGAAGATTTAATGACAAGAAGCAATGTGACACAATGTTGTTTCTGGTTTTCTATTTCTTCTTTCGAGCATCACCTTAAGAGAGCCATGTAAATTCTAGAAAGGAGTTTTTTTTTTAGAAATTGAAATGGGAATCTAGGTTGTTAGTCAGGCTCATTGTAATCTTGCCAATTAGTAGGAGTACGATGAGGTGTTGGGCATTGCTTCAGCAAAAACACTGAGCATAATGGAGATTTCTATATTTTTTTTGTTTTCAAGCATAAGAGGAGAGAAAATAATACTGAGAGCGAGAAACAAAGTGAAAACAATAAGTGTTAAAGTGGTGGCACTTTCAATGAAGAGATACCAGGACATCAAGGCTTGGTAACAATCTCTTGGGTAGAGTAGTTCGTGCAAGTGCAAGTCAACTCTCAGAGAAAATTAATGGAGCTTGAAGCAATTTTCCAGTGAAAACTTTCCTCTTGCTCTAGGTTATTAACTTATTATACAGCAAATGCATTAGCTACAATCATTGGGAAAACAGGTGATTGGGATGTTTTAGTAGCTGATATTGTATTTTCTGCAATTGAGGGAATTGGCATTGTTGTGTATAGAAACCCCATACCCATAGCCAAGCTACAGTATCTAGTTACAGAAAACTTCTAGAAAGCAGGAGTCTACTTAGGTCTTTTTTTAGATGCCTTCAAACTTGGAAGCTACAGATTATAACACAAGTGACCAAAGCCGCAGATGGATGCTATTTTTCAATTCTGAAATTTTCATAAGTAAATAGAACATTTGATATTCATTCCAGTGCCACAATTTCATACACCACTAATATTTAAATGGGATGTCACTTATCTCCTGTACAGTTACAGCCAGTGCAAGCTATTGCAAGGGCCTTCTATCCCTACATGTGGAGTTTAATTATAAAGCACATAATGGATGCCACTTTTTCAACATCTTTGTTTATTAATAAACAGATCCAGGGTAATTTGGGGAAAGAGCTTGAGGGTTTGATTCTTTTTAGACACGGACAGAAAATGAAGAGACCACTCAGGTTGAATTCAAAGGGGGCAAATTTGGTGGTCTACTGAAACATGCAGAGTGGCATCATGTGGCAGGAAACCATCAGAAAGGACATCATGCCAGATGTTGTGTATATGTATCAATTGTGGAGCAGAATAACAATGGGAACAATAATTCAAATCCTCAAGTTCATGATGATGAGAAGATTTAAAGTAATTTGTTTGTGGAAAATGGTAGAAAGAACCGTCAATCTGTTTCAGAGCATGCAACATGTCTTGATGAGGCAACAAAAGTCTTATAAAAGTTTTGATAGAGGTAAGAGAACTCAAGGAAAACAATGAAGGTTGGGTTGATGAGTTGTGCAAAAATTTATTGTATTGGTCATTCTCTAGAGAGGGCATTAAGGCATTCCAAAAAAAAATATCCCCCACTCTCTTGTTTTACTTATGAGTAATGAGAAGCACCATTGGCATGGGGAAGGAGGGAACTTGTTAGATTTTATATCAAATGTTATCACAAATACAAGCGCTTTTGGTGCTTCCTGGAAGAGCAATACATTTACCCTATTGTTGAAAAATTCATGTGTGATATTAGTGTATTTGATCAACCTCTCTCAGACCAAAGCAACTTAAAAGCCCAAAAATAATTATGCGCAGTGGGTCTGATAACCATACCAATGCTCATTTAGCACCATACCAATAGATGGGAACGCTGGGAATGCAGAGGAAGGCTGGGAATGCAGAGGAAGTGTCACTGAGAAACATGGTAGATATATTGCATTATCAGACAATCGTATTCAATGTACATATTAGAACTTTGGTAGATTTTCATGCCCTTATGAGTCTCCAAAAAACTAAGTCAAAATGAGCTACAAAAATCCAACTTCCAAAATAATTAAAACCACTAACCCATATCTCCAAAATAAAAATGGACAAAACCTATTACCAATAGCAGAATGGAAAAAATAGAGAACACCAAAAAATGAAACCACTAAATTACTAAGGAAGCCAAATAGCCACATTTCTAGATATTTAAATGGTAAAAATCATTCCTATAGGAAAATTTGGAAGGTTGTATGTTTTGTATTCGAGGAAAAAAGGATTTGAATGGTAAAAATCATTCCTAGAGTGAAATTTGGATGGATGGACATTCTGTAATACAGAAGAAATGAATATCATAAAGATTAAAGTGAAGAGATAGATACATATATCTGAATGACACGTCACATGCCATAAAGAATGACATGTTGGATGTTAACTCATATACCATGTAAGTGAAGAGTAGTCAGGTGAGAGAAATTTTGGATATATGGATGGCTTAGAGATAGGATGCTAATATCTATGATCTATAATGTGAGTAGAGGAACACTAAATCTAGATATCCCAGATTTGGGTTCCATATAGGATGACTCATCTTAGATAACACACATTATTAATGATGATACATCTAACACAACATAATTTCACATTTGTGATGCCACATAACCTAACATGCAAAAACTTATGATAACCCACGTGATATGTTAGAAATATCATAGGCCACATGTGATGTCAGATGCAAGTGGACAAGTGGGTTAGTTGGAACTGAGTAGAATGATTCAGATATCCCAATAATTAAGGCAAAACATTATAGCAAGGAAAACTCATAACTTAGAAAAATTGAATCTGGGTCTTTCTTTAAAATCTAGATATTTGAATATTTGGATTTTAAAGAAAGGTCCAGATTTTGGATATCATTATGATAGTGCAAATAACACAGTATGCATATTTCATATTTCAAGAGTGCGCGACAGTTGAAATGTTGGTGTTAAGTGGATAGAGCAAAAATTGGGATCTAGATGTTGAGTGGTAGGTAAAACATTATGGATTCCAGGTGGTAGGATATGTTTGGGCCACATGAAATGGATTTTCAAGCCGCTCAAAATGCAAATGACAGAGATTCCTTACATTTGGAGGTAGATTCCTTTAGAAAATATCTTTCAGAAAAGTAAATATCAATGAAAGCCTCCTCATTATTTCATCCTGACTTGAAACACCAGTTTGATACTACCATAGAGAAGTTAATAGCTTACATTGAGGAATTCATTTAATATTATACTTTGGAAATTGTTCCTTGCATGGAGAGATTGTCTTATCTTGATATAAGCCTCCTTTTTCTTATTAAAAAATAGAATTTAGTTAATTCTCATAAGTGAACCTGGTTCATAGATGTTTTTTTAAGCTTGATTCTGATTATGGAAATTCGTTGGAAAAATAAGCTATAATTTCTTTGGACATGTTCCTCAGAGAAATATTCAATTACGAAGAAAAGGAAGTAGACCTTATAAATGAAAAGTAAATGTGATGAATTCAAATAAAACCTCAAAATGAAGAATAAATTAGGGAATTGTAGGACCTTTTATGTAAATTTTATGAGAATTTTAAATAAATGAGAATGGATAACAGAAAAATAAGAACTAATATTGAGCAGACAGAAAGCAAATTGTTGTCAGTTAGAGAAAATCTGATATTTAAGACATCTGATATTTTTTTTTCTTGTATCATGATGATTGTTTTATTTTCCTTTTTAATTCGATCTTTGAGATATCTCTTCTTAATCTAGTTCCTTGACATTTCGTAAATGGCATGTATACGCTGGCAATGATGGCAGTTATACAATTGTCGTTCATATTCTTCATTTCTCAAAAAGTAAAAAGCATTTGTTTGATGCACTTCGTTTTTTTTTTGCATTCATAACATTAAAGGAACTGAAAAGAAAAACTTGCATTTGCATGTAGGATTGTGTTTTTTTTGCAAAAAAGGAACATTAGGAAATCTGCATTTAGTTTTCTGCTCAATGTTTTATTTTGTTCATTGATTTGCTTGCTCACAAAATTATTTGCTCTCTTCCCTTTGTAGCTAGGTCTTTCATTGAAAAACTAAAAGTGAAAAGTTTGCTTATCATTCTTAGTTTGCATTTAGGAATTTCTACATACATCATCGCGGTACCATTGAAAGGCAAATTGTTAAGCAAGATCAACATAAAATTAATCTCAATTTACCTAAAAATGCATTGGAACCATAACAATAACATTTAGAAGGTCTAGGCTAGAGACGTGTTCCGGCGTCGTAAAACATAGCAGCTGTCGTTAACTTGTCTGCGATACATTTCGAGTGTGATATCTCACCCCACGTACGTAAGTATATCGTAGCACGTTCCTTGGGGCGGCATTACAGTACGATAAGTATATAGGTGGTGCTCTCACTGTGCGGTTTCACATTAGACAGCGTTATTACGGACTTGGGCCTCCACGTACCTTCGGGTATATTTGGGAGGACAACTTTTAGGTGCTATCCATCCATAGTGAACCGAGTCGGCCGCCTTTAAATTGTGATACACCGAACACAACATTCGGGGAGATTGCCTGCCCGTACTTCTTGGCTTGCCAGGAGGTATTCTGCAGTTCACAGTTTACTGGTAAACCCTCTTGCCTAGCATTACCCTCTTTTTGTTTATTTATTTTTGGTTAAAATTAATCAGCAATCATGGAAGAACATAATCCTACCCCCCGTCATTCGCGTAGATTAGCTTTAAAACCACCTTTACCACTAGAAGTTACTTCTAGTAGGCGAAGGCGATCAAAATCTGCCCAACAGTGATGTTGATGTTGTGGATGATATTACTTGATGCTTCATGATGGGTGTTCTTTCTCACTTTCACATAATCTTGTTATAGTCTCTGCTTGATGCTTTTGTTGCTATGGTCATGTCAGGCATTAATTAATTGTCTTCAATGTTCAATGTGTGAAGAGTGCAAATGTTCCCTTGATGTAGTTTAAATTCAGGCACAATAGACTGCTGTTATGCACCATGTTTCCCTGGCTCCTACACATTGGAATATGCCCAAAATGATTTTGGAGAGTGATATCCATTCATGGAAGGATATTTTCACTCGTCTTTCATGGAAGTTTATTTGCACTTGTCTTTCATTCTCTCATGAACCAAGTGAAATTTCTTGGGGAATTTCTAATCAACAAGTTTTAGGAGTTTGTGTCAGATTTGGGTAGACTTGTAGAATGATTAGCTTGTGGCTGCTATAAACTCTTTTTGTCAACCCATGGATGCATGGGTTAAATTTACACTTGATTTGTAGTTTCCAATGATTTGACACTAAGAATCATTGGCTGACTGTCGTGATTCGTTGACTTCTTTTCTTCTTTTTTTCCCCTTTCCCTTAGATGGCCATTCATGGGAGGGGAAGTTCCAGTGAATGTATGATTTAATGTGTGAATTTATCTATTGGTTAACTCTTTGGTAACATCCCATGACTGTTATTTCAATGGAAATTGGTTAAATAAAAAACACTAAGTGCTAATTAGTAGTTTTAAATGTTTGATACAATAATTAATTTTGCTTTATAGGATCCCAAACGTGCTTTTTTGGGCCTGAAAATTTACATGGCACCCGTGTGTTTACAAATCATGGAAAACATTTGAGTCTTTTTAGGTTATTTCATGGCCATACTGGACGTGTTTCACTATGGAAAGGAAATTATGGTCAATAGGAGGACAATGTCTTAAGGGATTTCTTTCCATTGATAAGTAAAAGAATCACTAGTAACTGACTAGTTTCCTTCCTCACTTTTATCATGGAAAATGATAGAGGATATGTTTCAACTTATTATAACCAATTCTTTACAACTTAAGGGAGAGGTTTTTTGGAAAGGATGATTAAAGTTATTGTAATATTTTGTTGTTTTGTTTAAAGCTTTCAAGTGTTCATTAGGTGATTTGGATTTAATTTAGTGGAATTTTTTTTATATTTTATATTTGAATGATGTTCTTTTTTTTATAGATGATGACTCATGATGTTATTGTTTTGTGTATAATGATTTATTTTTGCTTTTGGGCTTGGGCCTTGGCACAACATTTTAATAAAAAATTGCATAATGGTTTTTGTGAACATTACACTTATTTTACTTTGAAAGCTACTTACAAATCTAGTAATTCTCAACTCTTGGAAACTATTGATGCGGGTTTCTAGATCGATTTGAAATTTTACTTCTGGAATATTCAGTGAGATGTCAAAATCTAATCCTGGGAAGAAACTATCAAGGCAAATTGATGTATTATCATACTTTAAAAAGTCTCAATCCAAGAATACACATTCTCTTCATGCTTCAAGCTCCTTTGAACAATCTATTACTGAGAGAGATGTTAAATCTTGTGAAAATGCATCTGATATCCATATGATGGATGAAATAATAGGTTCCGCAAGTGATC
Organism: Pinus albicaulis; assembly: GCA_034641835.2. Lineage (NCBI taxonomy): Eukaryota > Viridiplantae > Streptophyta > Pinopsida > Pinales > Pinaceae > Pinus > Pinus albicaulis. The sequence continues at coordinate 526,991 of JAXQQM020063003.1, read as the reverse complement.
AGGGTGAGATAAATGCAGTTTCAACAGAAATTAATGATGAAAATGTTAAAGATATTTCCTTAGAAGGTGACACAAACCATTCACGGAAAAGGAAAAAAGGCCAGTGGACCATAGGGAGAAAATTCCAAGATGATTGGCTCTCAATTTTTCCATTTATTGAAGAAATACCTTCTACAAATGAGGATTTACGAGAAGTTAAATGTCTTGCGTGTAGTTGGAAAAGTTGCAAGGTAGTGAAATTTCAGATGAAGCTAGATACAGTACAAAAGCATGCAGGAAAGGTTTATGAAAAGAAAATTGTAGATGGTAAAGAGAAATCTATTGTCAGATGGAAATCTTTGGAGGAATGCTGACATAGCCAATGTGTGGAAGAATACAAAAAATATTTAATAAATAAGAAGAAACTTGAGGCAAGTGGAGGAACCATCATATCTCAATTTGAAAATACGATGGAAAGAAGTTTGTTATCCAAGACGATACAATTGAGCACTGTATTTCACATATTATGTAAAGGTCGTCTTATGACAGATTATCCAGATAAGATGAAATTTCTATCTTTTCTTCACGTGCCAAACTTTCCATCTTCTAATTGGTCCGTAACTAGTGGTTGGGAATGGGCAAGATATCTAGCTCAAGTAGAAATTGATGATTTGAAACAGGAGATTACAAATGCTAGGTTTTTGGCATTGTCTTTGGATGAGGTTACAGCTATTGATAATACTTCATGGATTTGCATGAGAATTTATATGGTTAATCACCATATTAGGCATTCCTATCTACTTGGGATTAAAAATATGAGAGAGACTTCTACAGCTGAAAATATTTATGAACTTGTTCTTAATACTTTGAAGGAAAGTGGTATGGATCATTTAACGATTGCAAAAAAGTTGGTATGTGTTGGAGCAGATGGAGCATCGGTAATGCAAGGACAAAGGAATGGTCTTTGTGTTCGACTACAACTATCAGCTTCGCCATATATGATTAATATTCATTGTATGGCTCATAGGATGAATCTTGCATTTAAAATAGTAAGAAATTTTCCATTAGTTTCAAAAGTTGAAGATCTTGTACGTGAGACTCATGCATACTTTTCTCGTAGTCCCAAACGATATTTAGAGTTTCAACAATTTGTATATGGTGTTACGGATGGAAAAAAACTACTGAAAGATGTTGATACAAGATGGATCTCATTAAATGGACCAGCTCAAAGACTATTTAGTGAGTTCAAATCTTTGGTAGGGTTGATGTATGAAAATCTCTACAATGTAGACAAAGCTCAAGATCTTCTTTTTCGACTAACTGATATAGAAACATTATTGACATTGGCTAGAATTCTTCCTATGCTACATGAAATGAATGTCCTCGTGAAAATGTCTCAGGATCGCACAATGTATATTGCTGAATACACAAATGCGAGAAAGTCAGCATGCCTTGCATTGGATAATTTGTATATGATGCCGGACTCTTTTACTGGTCCAGAGTTTACAAGTTGGACTAAGATCATCAATATAGAAAATACTGAAATTTTTTTGACGTTTGATGAAAAAGGGATACTATGTATCACAGTGCATGGGTATATGGTCCCCTTTCATTATATTAGTAAGATAGGACGAATCACCGAAGATTACCCCGTTTCAAGAGACCAATTTGATAATATTGTTATCTCAGTGAGACAAAATTTGATAGAAATTGCAAGATCACTATCATTAGAGATAAGAGAACGATTTCCTCGAGATGAATTGTTGGAGGCCATGTGTGTGGTATACCCTCAATATTGGAACAATTGTCAATGTTCAAGAAATTTAAAAGCCGATTTTCAAAAGAGATTAAAATGTTTAGTAGACCACTTTTGCAAGAAAGTCTCGATACATGGAGAAAAGATTGAAGGTATTTTAGATTCATCAAAATTGTATCAACAAGGTGGACGCTTTGCTGAAACAATGTGGAAGCAATATCCTTTTTTGGAGAATCCTAATGAAAACGGTGCTATAAAAAGATTATGGAATACTTTAAGTGCTAGCCAATACCTGCAAGAAAACATATCAGAATATTTTAAATTAGTAGATTTGTGTCAAACTATGATTTTGGGATCAGTGGAGGATGAGAGAATGTTTAGTGCACTATCATTTTTGAAGTCAAAGTTGAGGAACAAGATTGATAAACATGTGGATACATGTTTAAGATTATATGTAACAAAGTATGACGTTGACAATTTTCCATATGAAAGAGCACTAGCGCTTTGGCGATCAGATTGTGATAGAAGGGGAGAAAACAATATAACAAATTTATCTAATGAACTTGATACAGAACATAATGTTTTGGAGGCTCATAATGATAGTACATTTGGAGAAGATCATGTTCACAATGTAGAAAATGATGACCAAGATGAGAATTGGGAAATTGAAATACCCTAGGACTCTTATTTTGGTATACATGTTCCGTTGATCATGCAAGATTACTACATGTCAAATTCAAGTAAAAATGGGTTCTATATTTTGTATTTTTCATTGTAACATTGCAGCTACATTTCTTTCATGTGTGTTATTTTAAGATTGATGTTTCATATTTAATCCTTACATTGTTTGCTTCTTATTTGTGAAAGGAAATGAAGCTGGATTTGATGATTTTGGGACCTATTTTCACATAGATAGCGTTTGACTAGTATTAAATGATAAATAACTAATTTAACAAGACTAATGCAAAGCATCAATGGGCTCATTCAAGTACATGAAACTACCTTGATGTCTAGCTTTGACATCTTAGAAAATTTTAATGGTATATATGTTGCTTGTGTTTGGGGAATTTTGCTGAGTTTTGAGTTTTATATTTTCTTGGAAAATAATTATTGATATTTGGAAAATGTGTGATTTTATATTGGTATTGGAAACAAAGCTAGTTTTGATCTTTGATTGGAAATGAAATCAGATTTGATGAAGTTGGGACCTATTTCTTTTCACATAGATAGTGTCATAGTATTAAATGATAAAGAACTAATTTAAGAAGTCTAACGCTAAGCAACAATGGGCTTATTCATGTACATGAAATTGTGTTAATGTCTAGCCTTGATATCTTTGAAAATTTTAGTGGTTTGTTTGTTGCTTGTTTAGAGGATTTTGTTGAGTTTGAAATTAGTCTCTTGAATGCTTATGGTTCTCATATCATGCATATATCGATAGATCGATAGATCGATAGATCCAGTTCTATTATTATAATCATTATTGTTTTCTTTATATATTTGGTGGTTTGAGGAAAGATATTTTATTTCCTTTCACTTTGTGGCATGATTTCGACATCTTCACCTTTTAGAATATAGTAAAATATTTTTCTTATTATAGATTTTTCTTGGAAAAGAATTATTGAGAGTTAGGTGCAAATACACAATGTTGTGTAGCATTAGTGTGATAAATATGGGATAGTTCAAAGCATAGTTTTGAAGATTAGTCTAAGTTGACTCGTACCTAATCAACTCAGTCAAGTTGATTATTGGTTGAACGACTAATTGTTGGTTCAATGGACAGAAGGTCTTGCAGGCGCAAATACCAAAGGGAAAAATGGAGCCCATCATGGGGTACTCTTTGTAATTCTCCATCACTGCTACCTTTCCTCAAACTCCTCTCCAACCTCAATATCAGTGCTAGTAGTAGCATGACAAACAACACTACGCTTAGCAGAACTAGAAGAACATGTTTTCCAAACTACACGAGAACTACTTCCCTCACGAGTCACCATGTGCCATGCTTGGTCTCGGTGGTTCTCTTCCTTCTACTCCTAGTTCAATTACCATATCTTCATTGGAACCAACACTCCGAACTCCACTAGAAAACGATTCACCATTTTGTAGTAGTGATTCGCCATTTGTACTGGTGATTCGCCATGATTTTACAGGATAATATAATCTCGTGAGAGATTCGCCAAAAATTATATATACATATTATATTATTAATAAAATCGCCTTCCATTTTTCCTATGTATCATGGGGATTCGCCTATTTTTTATATATATAAATTTAGGGGGGTTCTTAAAATTATCCCTGCCTAAACCTTATAACTTAATATATTTCATTAAATTATTAAGGCCCCAGGCCCCATCCTCCATTTAAACCAGCCATCCAACCGCACAACGCCACCTGTCCTCCACTACCGCTGGTCCGATCCACTATTCACCGCCTCCCGGATGTGCGTCAACCGTTGATCTCCCATCCCGAGATCCAACGACCGGCATCGCATATCGCAAATAAAGTTGTAATAGGGTTAGCGTTTCATGACACGTGCGAAATAGGTGGTTTTTCTCCACCACATGTCTCCTCTCGAGGCATCTCGCGCACCTCCCACCTAAAACAACTTACCACCCATTCCTCACGTGATAAACCGCTCCCGGTTTTCAAAAACTCGCCTACTTTCCGCGCAATTTTTCAAATATTTCCCGCCCCCATTCAAATTTCTCCCGGGTCCACTTCCGAAACCTTGCCTCCCGGCGCCTATCTCCTCCTCTCGCAAACACCCTCCGACAGTCCCAAAAACCCCGAAAAGCGCAGTGAAAGCTTCCCCGCGAGATTTTTTAACTAACTCGTTTATGTTTTTTATGCGAGTTTTAATGGCTGAAGCATATGAAAAACATTTTACAGGGGCCAAATTAAATCAAATGAGCCTCTCGGATGATGATCCAAAAGCTTAAATCGGAAAACAATGGCTAGAGGACTTATACCAATGTTTGCCATCGATGAAACATGATCATCGATGGGTCAAAACCCTCACACGAAGAAGACCCCCACACAGAGAAGACAAAATACGATCAAAGGAACAATGAAGAGAAGGAGTCGGAAGGATTAAAGGGTTAATCCTAATCAAAAGCCAAAAACAAAAGGATTAGCCGATCAAAGTAGAAGATTAAAGAAAGTAGGCGGACAGGTTGATGATTAAAGGATAAAGGCACAGGGATCGGAGGGATAAAACAAAGGATTAAATAGACAAAACAAAGATCAAACATATTAAAGACAAATATGATAAAAACAAACGAAATCGAACTTAAAGACGGAGTTTAAGGCCTAAACACGGAGATTAAAGATAAAACAAAGGGCGATTAACCCAAAGAAAATTCTAATGACTCGACCTATGGCGATTACTCTTCTCAAAAGATATTTTTTCCCTAATGCTTTGTTTCCTCAATAAAGCATAAGTGCGTTTATTGAGCCTAGTCATAGATATTTATATCTACCAAACAATTATTGTAAAAGTTATGAATAGGCCTTAAAGTCAAACATTTCACTTATATTCCCTTAGGAGTTAAGATAGAAGTTATTATTCAGAGAAATATCCGCAGATATTCCCCGCCTTGGGCCTTGCATGGTATTCAAGGTTAGGAATTCATTAACTCAGTAATAAATGACACTCTAACCCTAGCTTAGCTTCGCTCCTCATTTGCAGGCATAATACCGCATCCCGAACTCATTATCCGGTTGGCATTTGATGACTCTTTGAAGTAATACACAGTCTCTTGGAAGTTGAAAAGAAATTGATGTCTTGGAACTTGTGGATGCCCCGATTTGTTTATTGATGGAGGAGGCTAGATTTCGGGATCCTCGAGCTTGGTTGTTGGTGAAGTGCTTCTAATCTATTATTGCTATTTCCTCGTTTCATTATGTTTCCATCTTTATATGTCGCAAGAGAGCAAACGTTTTAGACTAAGAACCGTTTCTAAAAAATGCCTTAGTTCCCGTTTGTTCTTCACCGCCTCAATGTTTTCTTCGTTAGGACATTTTAGAGAATTCTTAATTGCTCTCTAGACCCCCCCTAAGCTTGTTTATTTCATGAATAGTTTAATATAGTTGGTATCAAGAATTATTTATGGCTAGCCCTACTTATTTGATGCCACTAAAACATCTGTTTTTTGAAGTCTCTCTCTAAAGTACCATTACTTAAAGTTTGCCAAAGAGGTTTTGTTACGATCATACCCTTTGTACTTGCTTAAATAATTGTTTTAGAGATCTTCATAGCTATAATCAAAGATGTTTAGGTGTTCCTCTTCTCTCGATTATAGTTATATGTGTGTCTTGAATGTTTTTCCGTCCCCTGAAAGTGAAATCACTAGAAGTTAAATGAGTTACGATGAAAGCAGTTATGTGGTATTAATATTCATCTTGGCCCCGATGCAGAAAATCTGACTACATCGAGGATGTCTAAATCCCGATGCATCTCATCGCTAATATTGAAAATGCAGTACGAAGCTTGCAAATTTCTTCCATGACGAACTATCTAAAAATTCAATTTCGTAGATTTTCCCTAACTTAAAGATACAAACAAATTTATTAAAGAGCCAACATAAAGAAAACATGACAACCCGGGATGACTTATGGGATAGGTTCCCAAGATTCTTCCTCGTCTTTCATCTTGACCCCTGACAGAGAGGAGGGTAGCTTTATTGGCTTCAATGTCCGCTCGTTTATTATGAGTTCTCAAGACATGGTAGTAATTCAACTTCGAAAAGCGTTTTCCATACCCTCTACTCGGATATCAGCCTTGCTGAGATTGAGATCCAAGGTCGAGGAGTTGGAAACCATTGCGTTTATAATGCTCGGGAATCCCCTATGACATTTGCTTCACTTATATTTAAATCTTTGAGGATCTTGAGGCCTTGGTAGAGGGTCAGCTTCGGCTTGAACGCCGGATGAGAATCCAAGCCCCCAAGCAAAGGTATGAATTTTTTACCCAATTGGACTTACAACAACACCCTCCAAAGACCGACTTTGCTCGGATTGCCCTTTGGTTGCCCCATCAAAAAAGAGAGAGTGCCTTGAATGTGAATTGAGCCGCCTTGAAGGTCGATTTCGGATTTCCTTATTTGCCGGTCCTTTGAGAGGAGGGACGTTTCTAACTCGCCGATTGAAATTGCAAGTCAAGGGAAGATCCCCAAGCAATGTCCTGCTGGTTGAGATTGGAATCATCTTTTATATCAATCAAGCACTCCTTTAGATGACATTTAATCTTGATTTCTAAGACCTTGTGATTTTGTTTCTATTATTTCTAAGATTCTTCTCGTTTCGTTTCTAGCCGGATCCGCAACAAATAACCTTTGGAAGGACGGCCCATGCGTGATTTAATAAGTTGATTTTTAGAAGGGGGGGGCCGGGATATCCGATCGCCCAATTGGAAAAAAGATCAGCGATGGAACGAGGTAGCAAAAAGTTGGGATCCAAATTGTGAATGAAGGAGGACCGTATCCGCTTAGAGAACTTGCATTCGAGGACTAGATGGGCAACGAGCCTTTGCATTTTTCATCGCACAACGAGCGAGATGGAGGGACCATAGAACCCTTTTTCTCCGCAAGATGTAATACGTAAGGATCTTGCCGTGGCAGAGGAGCCAAGCAAAGAAGTCGACTTTGGGCCATGAAGGAAAACGCCGGACCCCCGCCAAGGTGCGAGGTCGGGGGGACGTAAGGCCTCTCTTTCGGCTTGTCGTATCCCATGGAGACAATGTAAACTTTGGCATTCGGCCCCTCGACCTTTCACATCTTTTTTCCTCATGCGCGTGGGTGCCAGAGCCACGGAGGAGGTCCAGCGAGCGTGGACCATTCGAGTGTCGGGTGAGCCGACACCTCAATTCGTTTCCACCTCGCCCGGCAGAGTCTTTCCAAAGAGAAATATCCCACAACGAACACAACCTCTCTCTATCCATCCAGCACAACGCAACGCTCTAATGGAGGCTCGTCTTCAATTGGGTCCTTATTCATAATTTTATCGCCCCGTATATTGATCTTTTTGCCATTTCCCTGGAATCCAATAGAGTGCGCATTGATTAAGGGAGCAGCCTTTAACATACGAGTTTGAGAAAAAGACGAATAAGGCAAATGGATTACATTGTCTAAACAGGGAGGAACGAGGACCCTGAAATACTTTTTCCGGAGAGCCAATTGGGCCCACCGGGCTTAGGGCGCAATGATCCTCCAAATAATCTTGTGCTTCCATAGCCACGTTTATCTTGACAGAGATTTTTGAAATTCAAACCACCCTCCCTCGAGAGGCTTGGAGATGGTTTCCCAACCGATAAGGGGAATCTTGTTTTCATTATGTTTACCTCCCCTTCCAAAAAAAACCTCTCGCATGAATTCTTCCATTTTTTTTAATATACCGCCGGAGCGAGAAGCACGACTGAATTGAAATAGGGGAAAGACTAGAGAGCACGCATTTAATAAGGACAGATTTGCCCGCCAGTGTTGAGCCGGGAGAAGCCCCTAGTGCTTGGATCCTAGACTTGAATTTTTCCGGTACCGAGGGAGCCGCCTTTGCTTGCAGTATTTCTTATGAAAAACAAGAAGGCCCAAATATTTAAAGGAGATCCAATTGGAGGAGGCGAGCAAAAACCCAAACATCTAGAAATAGCGAAGAGCAATCAGGGCGAGGTATTCCGACTGTAGATATGACATTTGTTCTTATTTACAACGCTGCTGAGACTTCACCGAAATCATCCAAAATCGCTTTAAATTTAGAGGCTGGGAGAGAGAGGCGACCTCCCAAAAACAAGAGTGTCGTCCGCAAATAGGGCGTGGTTTATATTTTTTACCCTCTGAGCAATACACGATCCCGTTGATATCTTGATCTTGCATCTTTTTGTCTAACAGGTAGTCGAGGACGAGAGCTTGGATGACAAAAAGCAGAGGGGGAAAGAGGACACCCTGCCTTAGCCCTCGTGAAGCTTTGAAGAAATCGTTGGCTCTTCCATTTACAAGAGGAGCGATCCATGGCTCCGAGATGCATGCCCGGATCCATTTCGATGAAATTTGTCTCCAAAACCAAATTTTTGCTCATTACTTTTAAAAGAAAGCTATGATTTACATGATCAAAAGCATTTGCTAAATCAAGTTTAATCACCATACCTTGTTCTTTTCGAAGAAGACTTGAGTGGATTGCTTATTGAACAAGGGTGAAATTGTCCACGATTTGCCTTCCTTGAATGAAGCCTCCTTGATTCTCCATTATTTTGGGAAGAATGAGCTTCGGTCCCTCATTTGCAATAACTTTAGTGATAATGTTGTACCCGCGTATTGCATAAGGAAATCGGGCGAATCTGCCGAAATTGTTGCACCTTTTTCCTTTGGTATTAGGGCTAGAAAAGCGGAGTTTGTGCTACCTCCTATTTTCTCGAGCATTTTGAGACTTCGAACCATTTTGAGCAGATCCTTTTCAACAATCGGCCACCGTACTTGAAGGAACCCGGCGGAGAAGCCATCGGCCCATCCCGGGGCCTTATCCGGATCCATATCAAAGAGGGCCTTTTTAACTTCGTCTTTGGTGACTTTGGCCTCAAAGGATCTCATTCATACGAGGAGAAATTGCAGAAGGAATGATGTCAAGAAGATCCGAGTATTGGTCCGAGTCCTTATCCTCACTATACAAGTTTTGAAAGTGAGAGAAGGCTGATTTTTTAATGTCTTCAAAATCCTTGAAGGTGACGTTATCCTCCTTAATCTTAGAAATAGTGTTGAAGCTTTTCCCCGACTTGGGTTTGTTTGTGGAAAAAGGCGAGTTCCCCGTCCCCTCGCTTTGAGCCGTAGATTTCGAGATTTTAATTCCCGCATTCTTCTTCGCCTAGACAGTGCCTTATGATAGCGTTGTTGCAAATGAGCCTCTTGGTCTAATATCTCCTCCGTGACAATAGCGTGCTCCATATGAGATTGATGAGAGGCGAGAGAGACTTTGATGGCTTTTCTTTCCGTAGCCGGGTTGGACAGGGGTTTTTGCCCATCGTTTTAGATCTCCCTTTACCCTTCCGAGTTTTTCCTCCCGTATATAGAAGGGAGAACCATCGTGACGAAGTCGACTCCAACAATCTTTGACTATTTGCATGAAGTTTGATTCCTTGACCCGCAGAGGACTAAAACGGAATGGAATAGGACCCAGTCTAGATGGGCCGAGGAGTTCGAGCTTTATAGGCTTATGGTCCGAGACGCTATTAGCAAGGATATGCATTCGGGTTCTAAACCTAGTAACGTAAAAGGAGCTTTGAATGAAAAATCTATCTAATCCGGCAGCCGATATGACCGTGGCCCACTCTTTTGTTAGACCAAGAGAACTTACCGAAGAGGGTTTGATATCTAGCAAGTCCCGAGCCCTCAGAAGATCTTCCGCCCATTCCCTTGTCGGATCACGAACGAGCGACGCGCACTCTTTTTTTCGTAAGAGTGGAGCGTGAGATTAAGATCTCCAGAGCAATAATTATATTTTCCGCATTTCTCGAATCCGTGTTGCCTTATAGTATCCCAACATTCCTTTTTTTTCCCCCAACATCGACCGGAGAATATACATTGAAGAGGCAAAGGATTTCCTTGGTATCCGTATTTTGCATTTTCAGCAGAAGAACCGATGAGTATTTCTAGCCTCAAAGGTGACTACAAATTTGTTAGGGTTCCATAGAGTGCCAATCCCTCCTGAAGCGCCCCGCAGAGATTGCTCTTGCTTCACTTTTGAACCAAAATTTCTTGCATGCTAGCGGGAAGACTACGTCTTCCAACTTAGTCTCCGGACGAGAAGTATGTCCGGAGTTTCTATTCTTATTAAGCTCTTCCCTTGACTTTACTCCCCATACCTCTACAATTCCGAGGAGATGACCTTCATTATTTATGTTTCGGGTGGGCCCCCTCGAGCCATGGGTCTCGATTTTTTCAACATCCTTGACTTTGAGGCAAGCAACTTTTCCAGAGTTGGTTGGCTGCCCCGTAACTTGTCCTTGTACGTTTCCCTGCTCTCCTTTTCTCCCGATCCGTTTTCGCGACCTCTCGCGGATCTCCTAACGAGAGGCTTGAGAGTCGCCTATTTCTCCTTCCTCCTCCGAATCTTCCGACTCCCCGGACCTCTTCCTCGTCTTCGACGGGTATTCCTTTTGAGCTTTCTGCACAGACTTGCGTCTTTGGAAGACATAGAGGGAGTCCCTTTGACAAGGGGATGCTCGTCTTTTGAACATCCACCTCCCGGGGGTCCTCTTGGTGCGAGCTTAGAGTTCGAACTTGTTTTCGGTGGAGCGGACTTTAGACGGGATCCGCCGAGAAGAGGCCTCGTTGGGGGACCTTTGCCACTAGGGGCCTCCGCTTTTGAGCCTTATGGGAGGTTTTGGAGCGCTTGACTTGATTCCATCCGTCCTCCTTCCCTTGCACAACCTCATTGTCGATGGACAGACCTTCGCGAAGTGGCCATAGACATGGCATTTTCGACATTTGAAGGGCGGTACTCGCTCAGTCCCGGCTTTCCGCACATGCGTCCGAGCTTCCGACTTTGATTTTGATGGCCTCTCAGTAGCCCAACCTCCATATCTACTTCCACGCGGATCCTAGCGCGATCATACTGGTCCTTGTTGTTTGCTCGATCGATGAACTTCCCATGGGCATTTCCAATATGCATCGTAGAATCCCAATTCCGACAGTGGAACGGGCAGATTTTGGGAGTCTAACCCACACGGACCCGCTTTTGGGCACATCCACACGACAGATCGAAGTCTCGGAGTCCACTTATTTAGATACAAACCCCGGGGGCCCATGAAGTAGGGGCCGTTACGGGAAGATCGGATCTTTGTCATCTTTTGAAGTGAACTCGAAGAGAAAGTAACCTCTCCCCAAAAAATAAGAAGTAGCGCTTTCTTTCGATCGAGGCGCCCGCTACGTTGACCCGGCCTCTCGCGTGGTTTTGGGAGATGGCCAAAGCCCCGTGAACCGGCCTACGAGGGCTCGTTCGGCCCGGTGATAAAGCAACTCGAATCGGAGTCTCCGCCGGAAGAGAGATCTCGTGTATTTCATCAATTTTCTTAACAAATTTCGCGGCTTCAACATTCTTCTTCTTAGGAAGCCCCGCCAATAAGCGATCGAAAGCCTCAGCAGAAGGGGGCGGGGCAGGGGGACGAGGCCCCTGGGGAGAGCCCAGCCCCTCCATGGGCGCAAGCCCTAGCAAGAACGCGGCCCGGATCAAGATGCGCAGGCAAAGAACGCGTTCGCTCCAGCGCACAGCTAGTCTTCGACTTTGTTCTAATGTTAATCTAAGAATAAATAATTATTTATTTAAGTGACTTAGATCTAATGTCCACTTTCAATCAAATAAAGTTAGTATTTAATCTTAGCCCTTAATCACTTTGGAGATTAGGGATTTGGCATATGGGGAATTATAAAAGGGAGGGTAAGAGAGAGAATGGAGCCAACATGAGAAATTGAGAGTGAGATTTTTTGAAGGATTCGCATGTGTCATAGTACAAATTTGGCGAGTGAGAGATTCACAAGTCGAAGAAATCGGAAAAGTGTGTCGTTGGGAGTTTGAGCACAATTTCTGTGTGGAGCGCACAAGAAGAGAGCCAATATTAGCTTGAGGGTGAGGTTGTGGTGTGTCGCGAGCTTGGAGATATTGAGAGAGTCGAGGCCGAGTTTATGGAGAGGTACCACAAGTGTGGAGAGGCCAAAAGGCTTGGGGTCGCACTAGTGGATGGTTCGAGCAACTTCAAGACGACCAAACCTGTGAAAGACATTTCACAAAGTATAAGACGAATTTTGGGGGGGGTCAATTTTTTCCAAGTTCCATTAGTTGTACTTTTTGTGCAATTCCAAAGGGCCATTTCCCCTAGTAAGGAACCCCATAATTTTTTCCGAGGAAAATTTAATGAAGAGAGATTGGCGGGTTAAAAACAAGTGTTGCTCCTCCCCGATTCTCTTAGGTTATTTTCCGAAATATTTTCCATTGTTATTTGTTGAGTTAAAGTGCCTAAGAATTTTTTGGTTTGTAGTTTTCATATTTTATTTATTGCAGAAAAAAATTATTTACTCCTTAAAATAATTTCTGAAAGTAACATAATTGTAGCGAGACATTAAATCTAAAACTAGCACTTGAAAAAATTAACATGGTATTAGAGCTGACGAACAAGCTCTATGAGGCAAAGATCAATAGACAAGGGTTTCAAACAACAACACTTTTTGCAACAAATATTTTATGAATTATCAAAGGTTTTGCGGTTGAAATAAATCTGATAAGATGGCATCATCAAGTCTCGAGATTTGAAGACGAGCTTTGGAAAGTGGCTGCAAACTTCAATCCATGAAAGGAGAGGATCACATTGTTTTCATGGGAAATAACCTATGGGAATTTGTTGAAAAAGAGATCCAAGTTCTTTCGAATCCTACACAAGCAACAAAACACAACTGCGAAAGATGTGAAGGCTAGAGGGGGTCATATTGAACGTTGTAAAGGATCACAATCCCTCGCAACACAAGTAAACAGACTGCATCAAATGTGGACGGCTCTTAATGAAGTTGCACCAAAGTGATTCGTAAATTGTCATGGACATTCCAGTGAGACGAGTTTGTCACAACATACCCGATAAAATATACTTGAAAAATCCGAAATCTACACTATTAGGGTTCATTTATCTTTAGATTTATGGATATGTAGATTATTGTTTAGTGTATGCATGTAAATTAAAATTTATGCAGAAAATAGAGAACAACAAAATAAAAACTCACAAAACCACATTTGACACAAGACATATCCCGAGAAACCCTTCCGGAGAAAGCCCAAAGCTGGAAGGTGATGCCACTCTACTCTCTTTATCCTGAATATAAAATGGTTGCAAGTACAAAGAAGTATGGCTTGTGGGCTACTACAAGTGCACAAATCCCTCGGTGTGCTCTCTCCCTATCTCTCTTGGCTACCTCCGCTCGTTTATGGAAAAAGTGCATTGGAAAATAATGGAGCCCCTTTTTCCTCCTAGTAGTCCGGTTATTACGTAACCCGATAGTCGCTGAGTGGCTAGGTTCAACTCCCTTAACTCTTAACCAGAGTTACAATATGGACTCTTCTAGAGTCTTCTTCATCATGATCATGTGCCTAGCCTCTTCTCCATGAGTAATGAGGGTTGATGTGGCATCCTCTCGAATTATGGTGGTGAAAACAAGAAGGTCAACTTTCAAATGGCATAAATTTTGTATATAGACTTCGATTGAGGGGATATTTGCATTGTTGGAAAGGACTTTGTGTGTAGAATATGAAAAAAAAGTGACACTAGAGCAACAAAGTTTTATCCCCAAAAATTTCGTTTGATGCCTCAAAATGCTCCCCGAAGGTTTCATACTCCAATTTACGAAACAAGGTCTCGCTAATGAAAATGGTCCTATGAGTTGATTCTTCCGTGTTTCCCACTCCGAAAGCATCGAGACGGATGACAAACAATATAATGATCCAATCCAGAAAGTGACAACTAAAACAAAAAATATGGTGCTAAGAGAAAAGCTAAGGAATATTAAATCGAACAAATTTGACATTGTGGCCTCATACTTCACAAGAATTCAACAAGTTCATCATGAACTATCAATTGTTGGGGGAAGTTGTGGATGAGACCAAACTTGTTAAGATTGCTCTAAGTATTTGTACCAAGCAATGGGCTACCTTTGTAATGTATCCTTGTTACAAACAAGCTTCCTAATTGAACCAGATTGTGGAATGACTTCACCCAAAAGGAGATTTGGGAGAATTCAATCTAGTGAACAACATAGAAGTGGGGATGAGAAGAATCATGCTCTTCTCGGGGCAAGGGAAAAGCCAAGCAGAACCAGGGGTGGAGGAGCATCTTCACAAGGAGAGAAAAAGGAGGACATGAGAAGAGTAAGTGTTTTGCATGTCATATGTTCATTATGCAAGACAATGCCCAAACAAGAAGAAAGGCAATGGGAAGACATCAAGGGATGAGTTGGCCGAGATGTTCAAGAAGGAAATTGCATTGGTGTTTTTCCTTTCAAGCACCATGACATGTGGTGTATGGTTTGTGGATAATGGAGTTTCTCATCATATGACAAGATTGTGTGACCTCTCCACCAATGTGGCCAAAGAGCATCGTGATCTTCATGTGGAGCTTGGTGATAAGCCCAGTATGCATTGGAGGGTGTTGGTAGCATACAATTATGGTTGAACTCGGTGGAATACTATCGAGGTGAAGGAAGTTCTTAATGTACTCGGGTTGGAGAAGAACATATTCTCCCTCTCAACTATGGAGGACATGGGACTTGAGGTCAGTTTCCTAAAGGATAGGTACATGCTCGGGCCGAAAGGATTTGATCCTAATGTGAGGGTCGAGTTATAGACAACGAGAGATATTATTTTATATCCACCGAGTGAACACCCAATGAAAGCACTTGCACATATCGCTGACAACTCGAGCAAGTTATGGCACAAGAGGCCAAGGCATCTAGACTATAGGGCTCTTAACATTGTTACATGAGATGGTCATTGATCTTTTGAAGTTCAATGTAGAGCGTAATGGTGTGTGCAAAAAGGGGAGTTTTGGATTTGGTTCATTCCAATGTTTGTGGTCATATGTTAGTGGAGTCTATATCCGGGTTTAGTTATTTTGTGATATTTATAGACGACTATTCCAAGTGGACATGGATTTACTTCCCTAAAGACCAAGGATGAGGTCTTCATTCGATTCCAAGAGTTTCAAGCTCTTGAGGAGAACTAGATTGGGAATAAGATCAAGGTCCTCGAGATCGGGCAATGGTGGCGAATACACCTCCAATGAGTTCAAGAGATTCCAGTAGGGATGCAAGAATCAAGAAAGAATTGATAGTCTCATACAATGCGGCGAGAATACATTGGCAGAGAGAGGAAGAACAACACTATAGTCGAGCAACCAAGGCCATGATCCATGATTAGGATTTGCTTATGCTCTTATGGGCAAAGGCATGTAACGAGGGTCGTATATTTGCGGAAATAGGAGTCCTCACAAGACAATGGAGAACAAGAGTCCCTGAGGAAGTTTTTTACAAGAGTGACACTTGAGGAGACCCATCTTCGTATCTTCGATAGTCCAATTTATGTCCATATTCCTTAGAGAAGAGAGACTAAGCTAGAGCCCTCATCAGAGAAGGGCCTTTTTTGTTGGATACAAATGAAACCTCGAAGGCCTACAAGGTCTACATTCCAGGGCAAAGGAAGAAAGTGATCATTTGGGATATCATATTTGAGGAGGGGAGGACCTTTAGGAGGCCACATGGGTTAGATCCAACGGTAGTAAAGGATTGGGAGCGAAAGGCTCCAAAGTTTGAGCAAGGACCAACGACAATGACACAGCCTTTTTATCAAGAGGAAAAGTGAAATGTTCTTTCAAGCTCTACCAAGAGAAGGCCAAGATGGGTCGAGCGAGATCTTGAGGGATGTTGAGGAGGATACTGGAGGCTCCGAGCGAGACCTTCAAGGAAAGTAGACCACCACAGCCAAATTTTTCCAATTATATGGCCTTAATGAGCAACAACAATTACTCCGAGCCTTCTACTTTTGAGGAGGTAGCAGACTAGTAGGTTTGGAGGGGCACCAAGATGGAAGAGTACCTGTTCCACCATGAGAAATAATGTTTAGGAGATCGTACCATGGCCTAAAGGGGGAAGTCAATGATCACTTCTCGATGGATCTACGGGATCAAACATGTAGCGCATGGCAATGTTGAGAAGTATAAGGAAACATTTGTGGCAAGAGGGATATCCCAAAAGGAAGGACTAGATTACAAGGAGACTTTTGCACATGTCGCCAAACATACATATATAAGGACAAGCATATCAATTTGCTTCAAAGATAAGGTCGAGGATACATCGGATGGATGTGAAGATTGCCTTCCTCAATGGGATAATTAAAGAAGAGGTATATATTGGGCAAGTCTCGGGGATTTGAGGTGCATAGGAGAGAGTCCCATGTATGCAAATCAAGAAACTTGTACAAACTTAAGCAAGTACCTCATGGATGGTACTCTAGAATTGATGGGTACCTACTTGAGTTGGGCTTCACCAAGAGTGAGGCGAGAATCCAACTTGTACTATGTGCTTGTTGATGGTGAGCTACTCATCTTGGTGCTTTTTGTTGATGATCTCTTTTTGGCGAAATGGGAGAGGCTCATAGGGATGTGTAAGCAAACCTTGCTTCAGAGATTGAGATGAAGGATATTGGATCGATGGACTACTTTTTGGGATCGGAGGTGTGGCTATAGCCGGGAGAGATTTTCCTTGGGCAAAGCAAGTATGCAATTAAGATCTTTGGAGAGATTTGGGATGGAGGATTGCAAGCTCTATGTCTACATCTTTCATCACTAACTTCGAGGAATATTGATACTCGAGTTGGTGAATCCCAATTTGTACATGCGTTGATCGGATCATTGATGTATCTTGTCAATATCCCGGCACCAAATATATGTTTTGTTGTGAACACACTCGACCAATTTATGGTGGAGTCGAGGAGAGTTCATTGGGTGGCGAAAAAGCATGTGCTCTTATATCTTCATGGTACAATGGAGTTTGGGATCGAGGTATGTCAAAGTTGGTGTGTGAAATTGCAAGGCATACACAAATCCGAATTGGGATGGGAGTGTAGTGGACAAAAATAGTACTTCTTAATGTTGTTTCGCTTTGAGATCGTAGTGATCTCGTGGTTTAGCAAGAAGAAACAAGGTTGTTAATTTTTAGTTAACCATGGTATGTTCTATGCTTAGAGCAATTTACTTCAATCTTTCTTATTAAGCCCGATTCAATTTTCCCTGTTATGCAATCACATTAACATTGACAAGAAATGCTAATAGTAACATAAAATAATCGACGGAAGACAAGCCAAGACAAGAGACAAAATAATTTGGCGAATGCCAAGGAAAAACCCCAATGTTGGGAAAACCCTTTCATCAAATCTTCTTATTATTCTTCAAATTCAGGCAGACGTAGTACATTTTTCGCCAGTCAACAGGGATGCCCCTAGCCAAACAAATTCGACATACCTCAAACTGAAAGCAAAAAGTCTCCCAATGGGGCTCGAACAAAAGCCGAGGAAACTCGACCTCTTCTCACTGTGTCAAATTCAACCCAAAAAAAGTGTGAAATACTTTAGTCAAACTCGATCAACGCGACGAGTCAAACTTCAACAATATGTGGTCAACGCAATAATCGGATTAGCTCTACTCACCTCGATTTCTATGCCACCAAATTCGGCCTCCCAAAAACACAATCGTCTCAAAAGATCGAAGTTAAAAGGACAAGGTTGACCCAAAGTCAACACTCGGTCAACGCCGCACATAAAACCCTTAAACAATCCGAGAATTTCCAAAAACCCTTTCATAAGTGCGGAGGAGAGAGAATGTCTTCTAAGGTTGTACAAACCAATCAGATGAGAGAGAATGTGTCGGATGAGTCAGATGTACAAATGAGGTTTGTGTCTCTCCTTTTTATATCCATCACTTAGGGTGTGTGACACATCTTTTGAGGCATGTGAGCCTACATAACAAATCTGCCCAGACTTGACAAATTGTACGTGTGGAAAATAAATCCAAAATCCAACTTCAGCTCATTAAAACAAGATGATCTTTACTATTTAGATCAATCTTGCACCTCTCGAAAGAGAAATCCAACAAAAATATCATTTATATCATATAAGCACATGGAGTTTGGCCCTAGTTGCCAAAATTTAACACTTCCTCACAACTAAGGAGAACTCCACTCGTCCATCCATCTGTCAACCTCGTGCAATCCTATCATCCGCACCATCATGTACTATCATATATCATCCCGCAATCTCGTGTCATCTTGTTGTCTTTGTACTTTGTCGGCTCTGCTTTCTCGTTGTAGAAGAAATAATAAAGACATGATCGAGGGTGAGTGACAAAGACCTCGCCACTCTCCACCGACTCGAAGTCAGTTTAGAGGTAAAAACCTCAACCAAACTTGATCCCGCGATCAATTTGTTGGACACAACACATCCCTAGACATAGAGACTACGACAATACAAGATGCATCCATCGGTAATGCTATGGTATCTATCCTCATTTCCCAACTCATTGGCTAGGGATGAGAGGTACTTCCCATGAGTCCCGAACTACATGGGTAGGATGCATGTGGGGCATGAGATCAAAGAGAGGGTGAACTAGCTCAATATCATAACGGTGTGGAAATAGACATACCAACAAGGCAAGGTGAACCTAGCCTTGTGGTTGCTTATAGCCCAAGAAGCTATCCCTAAGGCCCCCTGGAGCTCCCGCAGGCTCAAATTCCAACTCAAGCGGGACCGTCATAATAGGGTTTGTCCACAATAACAAGCTTCTCGCGGAAGGTTAAGAATTTGACCTTCCCCAGAGGCTTCGTGAGAATATATGCGACCTTCTCATCAGTCCCAATGTGATGGAGCCTTACAAAGACTCTCGTTGTACCATGTCCCGGACAAAGTGGTACCTAATATCAATATGCTTGTAATGGTCGTGGAACACAAGATTCTCTAAAAGTCGAATCCTACTTTGGCTGTCGCAAAGGATCTGGTGGTATCGAGCACATGCCCAAACAACGCACTCTGAAGAGCTTTCTCAACCAAACAGCGTCACAAAATGCCATGCTTGTTGCAATGTATTCGGGCCCTCGACGGTGCTCAGAAAGCATACCGATTTTTTGTTTCCTACTCTATCCGGAGAGATCGAAAGCAGAACCTAAGGTGAAGCAACATCCGGATGTGCTCTTACGATCCACCACAATGCATGCCTAATCAGCATCGACATATCCATGGAGCCTCATACTCCCGGCAGGCAGTACCTCGGCCCATGGTTGATTGTGCCCCGAAGATATCTCAAGAGATTCTTGGCACCAATCCGATGGAATGTGATGAGGCTCGACCATGTATTGAGTCAACGTGTTCACCGCAAAACACATGTCCCGGGACGTGAGTTCACTAAAAACATCAAGGCCCCCACGAGTTGACCATACTTGGTAGGGTTTCCCAAATCGGGCCCACGACACTTCCACACGCCGTCTTAAAGTTGAGCTCCATCGAGTAATCACAGAGTTGCAATCCACCATCCCAAATCTCTCCAACGACTTTCACAATATATTTTTCCTTGAGAAAGGAAAATCTCACATGGCTTTTGTCGGACCCTCCAAGCCTAGGAAATAGTGCATCGGGTCCTAGGGTCCTTCATCTCGAACTCGAAGCTAGCTCCCTCTTACATCGATGAATAAGAGGGTCATCACCTATCGTGAAAGAGATCGTCCACATAGAGAACCAAAATGAGAGTCTTGTCATTATCAACCTTAAAATAAAGGTTTGGATCAGCATCACTTCGTGTAATGCCCAACTTCATCAAGTAGCTATCGATCCTCTCATACCAAGCCACGGGGCTCGCTTTCAACTCCATAGAGCGCTTTCTTCTACCTACATACATGTGTGTCTCTATCTCGAAATTTGGTTCATCCTTCGATTCTTCCCCGCCTTCTCGCGTCTTCTTCTTTGTCTTCCTTAGAGATAGGAAGATCTCTAGCCTTTGAGGGAAGCGGGCGCAGCATCTTCGTCAAAGGCGACATCATGACATATCTCCACTTCTCTTTGACCAAGCACATAGATTCTATATGCCTTTGAGGTTTCACCTTTGTAGACCATAAATGTTTCCTTCTTTCCAAAAGCATCCAATTTGCTTCTCTTTTCTTTTGGCACATGAAAGTATACGAGACTTCCAGCAGACTCTAAAATGAAAAACATCAAGCTTCTTACCAGAGAAGACTTCTTCGAGAGTTTTGGATTCCAATGCGGAATGTGGGCATCTATTTTGACCATACACGAGCGGTGTTGGTGACTTTCTCCCCATAGGAACTTCAGAAGACCTTGGTCATAAAGCATGGCACGAGCAAATTCCAAAATGGTTCTATTTTTCCTCTCGGCAACACCATTTTGTTCGAGAGCATACTGCGATGAGTTGTCTCCCTCTTAATGCCGACTTCCTCCCAATAGTCATTAAATTCATTTGACTCATATTCGGTTCCATTATCGGCCCTCAAGATTTTGATCTTCTTCCTTGTTTGAATTTCAACTAAGGCTTTGAAGTTGTGGAACCATTCAAATACTTAGTCCTTTTTCTTCAAGAAGTATATCCATGTCTTGCGAGAGAAGTCATCTATAAAAGTGACATAATATGAGCATCCTCCCAAGGATGTTACTGTGCAACATACGGATAGATCGTAATGAATCAATTGTAAAATATCGAAGTCTTGGTGACACTTTAGGGGAATGGTCCCCTTTGTATGCTTTCCTTCGGCACAACCACGACATACACCTTCAAGATCATCTTTGAAATCGGGCATACTCGTGACCACCTTCCTTGCTTTCTCGGGAAGGGCTTTATAATGAAGGTGTGCAAACCTGCGGTGCCATAACTCCGATTGAATAGTTGTGTTACATGTCATGGTTCTCAGCGGACTTCCTCCAACTCGATGAGAGAGTATCAACCCTAAATCCAAGAGTGAATGCTTCTTTGAATTTCCTCATCCAAATGCGTACCTTTCCATCGATGAATGTGTTGTCCTTTGAGATAATTGTGGTCAATAATTATGCCAAAGCATCTATAATGTTTTGTTTATGTTTGTAATATTTGGAGGACCAAAGTATAAGATAACTTTTTAGCAAACAGTTATTGATTAAGTCTTCCAAATAATATCGGTAATTATAAGTAAGGGTTGCTTGTTTATCTCACATGATGATTAAGATTTTGAAAATTGGTTAAGTAGACTTATGTAAGAAAATACGATTATCAAATATTCGATTGAATTCTTCAATAAATCATAGCTTGAAAACTTTTTAAACAAAGTCTAAAAAGTTCAACAAAATACATTTAACATTATCAAGATGCTGACAATTTATAAAATGAAAAGGGACCCACATCAACAAACTATTAAGTAAATCATTCTTTATATTGATAACAATTTCAGGGAGGAATTATAAGATCATTGAAACACAGATCAACCTCGCTTAGTTACCTTGATAATAATTAAACATATGAAGAAACAAAATGTATGAAACCGGAAAAAACTCACAGAGAAAACAGAGTTGTATGAGACAAATTCGTAATCCTTCTTGTATTATTGATGATAAAAAAAAACTTGTAAAATCACCGATTAAAATTCGCTCATCCAAGAGTGCAACCCTTAATAACTTGAAATGAGAGTTATTTATACTAATTCCCAAAACTTTGAAATATCTTAACTTATTTACAATAATAGAATAAAGAAGAATAGAAGAAGGAGACAAATAGATGGAGTGTCTCTGTTTTCTTGGAAGTTGTTGATGGCTTGGCCCCTTTTTGATGGAAGTTGTTGCTGATCGACCCTCGAAAAGTCGATATGCTTTGGAATGTTGTAAAATTCATCTTTTTTACTCGACGATTTTCACAAAACTTATCCCATTGATCTTGACTTGGGATTTTCTACACTCATCATTTTCACCGAAGATTTCATCTACTTCGAGTATATCCCTGCCAAAAAGTTGGTCTTTGAATGAATAAATGTTTGATTTGATGTTGAATGGTCAAATCAAACCCGCAAAGCTTCAAGAAAAGCTTTCCATAATCTCGTACTTTGATACACTGCAAACTTTGACTTGTCTATTGAAATGGTGTATAAATATTACAAAGTAATATTCTAATTTAATCAACTTATCATCTAATCCTACCAATCTCGCGTTGCTTTATGATTTAAAACATTAAATTTTGTATAAAACCTTTGAACAACAATATTCAAAGCTTCACATTTGGTCTCGCAATTGGTTTATTAAATTTCTTTTCTACAAAAATTTCTTTATCTCCAAAATGGTTGTAGTTTTTGTCTAAGATGTTGATTGCTTCCAACTCCTCTCTGTTCTTTCGAATCAAGAACCTTGATCATGTCAAGTGGCTTCACTTGGCTTCTTTTTGAGATGCTCTTTCTGCTCTTCAATTGTTGCTCGCATTTGGTGATGAGCTCCTGTTGTTCAAAGATGATCTCGTATGGATGGCCTTACTTTTGTCATAGAACCCGTTGATGTCTTCCTAGATATTCCGCTTAGCTTCACCCGGAAGTTGTTGCCATTAAAGATTCACTCTCAGTTCTTTGATCTTAAGTCCTAACTCGATGAGTCTTTTGCATTTCCTCTACATATAAAGTATCATTCTTAATCTTTTGTGACTCAAGAACTTGAAACCTCTCGTTATAACTTATCATGTGCCCCTCGCTTTTGAATGGCCAAATCTTGTGCCAATTTTGTCTGCATCAGTTGTAGACAAAGCTATCGAAAGTTCACATACTGTAGAAGATGTTTGAGTTGCTAAATTAGTATCAATATTCACTTGGAGTGTTGATTTCTCTTTCGTTAGTAATTCTTCAATTTGTTCTTCCATCTTTCTAATTTGTGGGACTTTGATCAATGATCAACTTCAAACGATTTCCTCCTTGTTACATCTCATTTTCCGCAATCTCCTTAGTCTCGTGGGTCTTCGCTAAGGGTAGCTTGAGTTGTTTGCACAGTAGCAAAGATGTCTACATTCTTCTTTTTTAATGATTTCCTCAACTCGCCTTGTAGTCTTTTGCGTCATACCCAACTTTCACTACAAGGTCTTCTAATGACTTCATTTTGTTGTCTTTAGCCAATGAAGACAATTTTTCAATCTTCACTGAGATTAGACATTTGGATGCAGTGTTGCTTTTAATTTGGAAAGTGACATGATTGTTGTGGTCATTGTTGAAAATAGCATCTCTCCCCTGACCGCCCTATTCATGTCCATCCGGGTCAATTGGGTGAATATGCTTTGCATCAAAAGAGAAGACAGGTGTTCTTGTACTCGGCATGAGCCTTTGGAAATGGCATTGTTACCTACGCAAAGGCCATCTCGCATCCTTCCTTTCTCACTATCAAAGGCAATGAGAAGGGATGTTTGTTGGCCGAGAACGCGGGAGGAAACGGTATATCGGGAGCGGGAGGAATGGTCGTCTGGGCGTTGAAAAACGAAGGTGGATTTCGCGTACCTCCGTTTCAGTTTTTAGGCGAAGGGGGTGTGAAATGATATGGTATTGCCACATCGCAAATCTGGCGGCCATTAAAACCACCACTTCAAAGCCCTCGCGTTAACGAGAAATGGTCGGGGGTCACAAAGTTATTCTCCGCCTTAGATCTTGAGCGGGCTCCGGATCTACGCGTCGAAACATGTCAACACTTTATTCCTTCGATTTGACTTTTTTATCGCTTAGTGACTTTATGATAAAAGTCAATAAGCACTTATATTTATTAACATTCAACAAAATGAAATTTAAACCCTTTTGAAGGTCTTAACGTCATAAATTAAAATATAATATTTTTTGAGCATCCTACGCATTTAAACGAGCGTACCATAGTTTTATTTTCAAAAAGACTAAAGCATTTACCATTTTTTTATTTTATGTTTCCCTAACATTTTCTTTTTTGCCTTCTTTCTTTAGAGCAAACTACTCTAACACTTTATTCTAACATGGATGTAATAAAATATAATTTTCCTAACATTTTTTAATTTTTCTTTTTCTTCCATGTTTTAACTTGGCATTTTATTTTTATTTTTTCAAACTACCATGCTAACTTATCAAAACAAATAATGTTACAACAGAATGTCACCTTGAATCCTTTGTCTTCCATTGTCGAGATAGACACTAGATTCTTATTCAAGTCGGGCACGTACAATACATCTTGCAAACGGAGGACTTGACCTTGATTTAGATGAAGGGGTCACAATCCTTGTCCCTTTCATGGGATAGGTGGCATTGTTTCCAAGAATAATTTCCAAATTGTATGATTTTTCAATCAGATCGTAGAGGGCCCTCTTTATATCCAATGAAGTGCCCGAGGCACCACTATCAATCAACCAGTTATCCGTGGGTGTCGTGAGGAGATACAGACAGAGAGAGCGGATATAAGAATATATTCATTTCTCTTATTATCAAAACATTGGATTCATCATACCCCGGAGTTCCCTTGATCTCTTGAAAGTTTGACCATTTCCATTTCCATTTTGATCAGCAGGAGCTCTTCCTCTTTCCTTTGAACTCCGTTGTTCCTTTGATTTCCATTCCCCCGAAGTTGCTGTTGTCGTTGTTGTAGTCATCATCTCGGGGAGAGTCCCTTTGTTAGGGCCCTCTAGCATAGTGACCAAACTTGTTACAATTGTAACATCTTCCCCTTCCTTCCCTTGGGACCCGCTCTTCCATGATTTTGATTTCTCGACCAGCATTATTCCTCTTTCTTTGCATGAGCGTTGAAAGCGAGTAGGATCACTTCAATTCCCATGTGAGGGATGGTCTTCTCTCCATCATCCTTGTCTCCTCTTGAGTGACGTCTAGTCAACAATTCATCAAAATCGCCTATGACCTCTCGCAACAGCTAAGAGATCATTCTTGATTTTAGTGAGCCTCATGAAATATAATTGGATGGACTCTCCCTTGTCCCTCTTGATGTTCTTCAAAAGAGAATTTGATTAGCATTGCTAACCTCGAACATGACAACCAACTTATCATACATCTCGTTAGATGTGCCCAACTCGGAGATATAAGCAACCAAGTGCTTATGAATAGAATCCCTAATGATCTTTTTTCACCCTTGTTTTCCCTTTCTTTGTACTTTGTTTTAAGGGCAACTCAGAGGCATTTGATAGAAGCTCAGTTGATCTTTCTCTACACATAATCCATAACATCTTGCTCCTCCAATGTCGCATCCAAGGACATTTTCCAAGCGAGATAATCAAACTTATTATGGAGCTTGTCATCGATTTGAAGTATGATGAGGAAGCCATTGACCCTGTCCTTGTCTATTCAATTTTCGTGATTGCTCTTCTCACTCTTGCTTGGGCTTTGTCTTCACCAAATCTCCGATACCATGTTAATTTTAGTTAACCATGGTATGTTCTATGGTTAAAGCAATTTACTTCAAACTTTCTTATTAAGCCCAATTCAATTTCCGTTATGCAATCACATTAACATTGACGTAGAATGTTGATAGAACATAAAATAATCAACAAGACAAGCCAAGACAAGAGACACAATAATTTGGCGAATGTCGAAAACCCCGCATGCGGGAAAACCCTTTGATCAAATCTTTTTATTATTCCTCAAATTCAACAAAGAGAGAAAGTACAATTTTCAATAGTCAACAAGATGCCCCTAGCTCAAAGAAAGTCAACGCCGGTCAAACCAAAGAAAAAGTCTCTCAATGGAGCTTTCGATCAAAGCTCAATCAAACTCAACCTCTTCTCACATTCAAAGTCAACCCAAAACAAGCCTAAAAATACTTTAGTCAAACTTGATCAACGCAATAGTCAAACTTCACAATTTGTGGTTAACACAGTTATCAAATCAGCTCTACTTCACCTCGATTTTTGTGCCACCAAATTTGGCCTCCCAAAAACGCAATATGTCCAAGAGATCAAAGTTAAAAGGACAAGGTTGACCCAAAGTCAATGTTGGTCAACGTTGGTCAACGCTGCACGTAAAAACCCTTAAACAATCCGAAATTTCCCAAAAACCCTCTCACATGTAAAGCGAGGGAGAGAGAATGTCTCCCTAAGGTTGTACGAACCAATCGATGAGAGAGAATGTGCCGATGAGTTGATGTCCAAATGAGGTTTGTGTCTCTCCTTTTTATATCCATCAACTCGTGGTGTGTGACACATCGTTTGGGGCTTGTGAGCCTACATAACAAATTTGGTTGACCTTGACAAATCGAACGTGTGGAAAATAAATTCAAAATCCAACTTCAAGTCATTCAAACAAGATGATCTTTAGATCAACCTTGCACCTCTCCGAAAGCGGAATCCAACAAAAATATCATCTTCATCATATGAGCAAGGTAACATGGAGCTTTGGCCCTAGTTGCCAAATTCTAACAAAGTGGCACTTATCTCGAAAGAGTGCTAAGTACATGGCGACCCAATCTCACAAGTTATGAGGCCATATGGCTTCGCAAGATGCTCACGAGATTGTTTGGCCTCGAGATGGGGGCCTACCATGATTCACTATGACAACCGAAGCTATATCAAACTTTTGGAAAATGCTAATAGAACATAGAATAATCGATAGAAGACAAGCCAAGACAAGAGACACAATAATTTGGTGGATGCCGAAAAACCCCATTGCGGGGAGACCATTTGATCAAATCTTCTTATTATTCTTCAAATTCGGGCAGAGAGAGAAAGTATAATTTTCAACAAATCAACAAGATGCCCTAGCGAAAGAAAGTCAACGTTGGTCAAACCAAGAACATGCGTCTCCCAATGAAGTCTTGATCAAAGCCAATCAAACGCGCCTCTTCTCACGACCAAAATCAACCCAAAACAATCCGAAATATTTCACCAAACTCGCCAACGTAGCCATCAAACTTCAACAACTCGCAGGGTCAACGCAATAGTCAAATCAACTCTACTCACCTCGATTTCTATGCCAACAAATTCAACCTCCCAAAAAATGCAATATGTTGAAGAGATCAAAGTTAAAAGGACAAGGTTGACCCAAAGTCAACGTTGGTCAACGCCGCATAGAAAACCCTTAAACAAAGGGAAATTTCCAAAAACCCTTTCTACGTATGCGAGGAGAGAGAATGTCTCCCTAAGGTTGTACGAACCAATCGTGATGAGAGAGAATGTGTAGATGAGTTGATGTCCAAATGAGGTTTGTGTCTCTCCTTTTTATATCCATCATTGGAGGGTGTGTGACACATCTTTTGGGGCTTGTGAGCCTACATAACAAATATGTGCTAACCTTGACAAATTGCACGTGTGGAAAATAAATTCAAAAATCTAACTCACAGCCATCCAAACAAGATGATCTTTCAGATCAATCCCTTGCACCTCTTCGAAAGAGGAATCCAACAAAATTATCATCTCCATCATATGAGCAATGCAACATTGAGTTTGGCCCCTAGTGCCAAATTTAACAATGGCACTTATCTCAAGCAGAGGCCAAGTACATGGCAACGCTCTCACAAGTTATGAGGCCATATGGCTATGCAAGATGCTCACAAGATTGTTTGGTCTTGAGATGGGGCCTACTCATAGATTCACTATGACAACCAAAGCTATATCAAAAATTTTGGAAAATCCTCCAAGCATATAAAGATCGGATACCACTTCATCAAAGACAGGGGTCCAAAGAGGTGTTATGAGATTCTAAAACATATCCACAGCAGAGGAGCAAGTGGAAAATATTCTCACCAAACCCCTAGTGAAGGGGAAGTTTGTTTTCTACAAGAGAGGATATTCTCACCAAGCTAGGGGTGGTGGAGAATCCCTTCCTTGCTATAATTTCGGAAGATCCTCCGCATAGGCTAGTGTCTTGCATGCATGAGAAGTCTGCTTTAGGTGGTTGTTCGAGAGAAGCAACTAATATGTTTTGCTTCCTAAATTTTAACTTAGGAAAAATACATTGATTAATTATTTGATTAATGTTGACTTTGGGTTAATGTTTATCTAAGGATAAATAAGTAATTATTTAAGTGATTTAGATCTAATCTCCACCATTGATCCAAAAGCAAGGATTTGATCCTAGCTCTCAATCACTTTGGAGATTAGGGATTTTCCCTATGGAGAATTATAAAAAGGAAACCTAAGAGAGAGGATTGAAACAACACGTGAAAAATTGAGAGAGAGATTTTCTTAAGGATTGCATGAGTCATAATGCAAATTTGGTGAGTAAACGATTCACGGGCTGAAGAAATAAAAAAAGTGTGCAGTTGGGAGTTTGAGTGAGTATAATTTTGGAGGTGGAGCACACAAGAGGAGCGTTGAGATTCGCTTGAAGGTGAGGCCACTAGTGTGCCACAGGCTTGGAGATGCTGAGAGGGTCAAGGCTAAGTTTGTGGAGTGGTGTTCCAAGTGTGGGACGGTCCATAGGGTTGAGGCCACAATGGTGAAGAGGAAAAGCAGCTTAGGAGGGCGGAACTTGTGAAAAACAGCCAACAAAGTGTGTAGGACGAATTTATGGGGATTGATTTTTCCAAGTTTCATTGGCTGTATTTTTAGAGGACCATTTTCATTGGTAAGCGAGCCTGTAATTTCTCTAAGAAAATTTAGTGAAGATGGGATTGGAGGGTTAAAATAATTGTTGTTCTTGTTTGATTCTTTCTGGGTTATTTTCTAAAATCTTTTCTACTGCTATAGCAGTAGAAAGATTTTAGAAAATAACCCAGAAGAATTAGGCACAGAACCAGCAATTATTTTAACCCATGGCACTAAATTTTCTTGGAAAGTACAGGCCTTGCCAGTGAAAATGGTCACCTCTAAAAATACAGCCAATGAAACTTGGAAAATCAATCTACCAAATTCGTCTACACTTTGTTGGCTGTTTTAAATTCCGCCCTCCTAAAGCCTTTCCTCTTCACCCATTGTACCAACTTGAACCGTCCAGACACCACTCCACAAGCAGCCTTGACCTCTCAGCATCTCCAAGCCTGTAATAATATCCTCACACTCAAGCGAATCTCAACGCTCCTCTTGTGACAACTCCACCTCAAATTATACTCACTCAAACTCCCAACTCTACTTTTTGACTTTCTTCATGCCATGTCATTTGTCACCAAATTTGCATTATGACTCATGCAATCTAGAAAATCTCTCTCTCAATTTTTCACGTATTGTTTCAATCCTCTCTCTTAAGATTTCCTTATATTCTCCATAGGAAAATCCCAAAGGGGAAGCAAGATCAAATCCTTGTTTGGATCCAATGAATTGGAGATTAGATCTAAATCACTTAAATAATTACTTATTTATCCTTGGAATAAACATTAACCCAAAATCAACATTAATCAAATGAGAATTAATCAATGTATTTTCTAAGTTAAAATTTAGGAAACAAAATATAGTGCTTCTCTCAGACAACCACCTAAAACGGCAGACTTCATGCAAGACACTTAGCCTATCTGAGAGATCTTAAAATGCATAGCTCTCCACCACCTATGAAATGAAAGAATATCCTCTCTTGTAAACAAACTTCCCTTCACTAGAAATTTGTAATCTTTCCACTTCTCCCTGCACAGATATTTTAGAATCTCATAGCACTCTTTGGGTACTGTCTTTAATGAGTATTATGCAGCTCTTTATATGCTTGAAGAATTTTCAATGCCCCATCTCAAAGACAAACAATCTTATGAAACACGCCATAGCCCATAACTTGGCAAGGAAGCGCTTCCTTGTACAGCTATACTTGGGTAAGTGCCATTATTGTTGGCACTGAGTAAACTCCAACCTCATTGTTGAATTCCTCTTTAAGGATTGTCTAAAGATCATGCTATTTCTTGAATGGCAATTTTCAGCTGTCAAGTTATAGGCTCACAGCCCCAAAGATATCTACCCTGATGAATATAAAGGAGGCTAAAACTCATTTGAACATCAACTCATCTCACGTCTTCTCTCTCATCTGATTGAATTCGTAGCAACAGAATCACACCGCGGTTTGGAAATTTCAACTGTTTAAGGAGTTTCTATGCGGCGATTGACAAACGTTGACTTTGGAATCAACCTTGTCACAGCTGTCTCTTCAACATATTACATTTTGGGAGGAGTTGGAATTTGTTAATCTCATGAAATCGACAGTAGGGTGGTGACTATTCATTGTCGTGTGAGATTTAGCTGCATTTGGCAGAAATATTCGAATTGTTACAGATTGGTGGCTGTGAGAAGAGACTGTAACCTCATTGGGAAACAGTGGCTGATTTGTGCCAACGTGTATCTTGATGGCTGATGAAATTATACTCTCTCTGTATGTTTGAATAATAAAGAGATTTGATCAAATGATATACACACATACTGTATCACCAATTGTTATTGTCTCTTGTCTTTAATATCTTCTATGTTCTATTAGCATTTCCAAAGTTTGATATAACTTCGATTTAATAGTGAATCATAGTAGAATTTATCAAGACAAACAATGGCATCTTCATCTATGGCCTATAACTATGAAGTGGCTACCATAATACCCAGCCTCTAACGAAGGTCTGCTGACAAGGTAGCTAGAATACAAACTCATGTTACTAGCCTCATATGACAGATGATATTTACAGTTGGAGGAAGATGCGGAGTTGATCTAAAGATCATCTTGAACAGTTGGATTTTGAATTTCCACCGTTCGACTTGTCGTCAACCAAATTTTGTTATGTAGGCTCACAAGCCCCAGAAACTGTGTCCTGCCTGGGGTGTGGATATAAAGGAGAGACACAGGCCTCATTTTAGACATCAACTCATGCATCGACACATTGTCTCATCTGATGAGGCAAATACAACCTTAGGGTGTCTCTCTCAAAAAAAAAAATATGTATTTTGGAAATTCAGTGTTTAAAGGGTTTTACATGCCTTTGTTGATAGCGTTGATAACATTAACACAGGTCAACCTTGTCTAACTTTTGATCTCTTGAGACATATTGCGTTTTTGGGAATAAATTTGGTGCAATACAAAATCAGTAGTAGAGCAGTGCAATGTATGCGTTGTCAAAATGTTTTAAAACTGGAAATTATTTTGAAATGTGAAAATTTGGGGGTTTGGTGAACAATCAAATAAATGAAGACTTTGTAGTTTATTTGGCATTTTTTTCTTCATGCATCTTGTTGACTATTAGTATACTTTCCTCTCTTTGTTAATTTGAGAATAATAAAAAGATTTGATCTTTTCCCCATAAATAATTATAAATTACTCTTAATCTTGGCAATCTTCTGATATTCTATCAACATTTCTTGTCAATGTTAATGTGATTATAACGAAATTAATTAGACAATAGAAAGTTTACAATAAATTGCTTTAACAAAATAGAACATACCATAGTAGCTAAAATTAACATGGCAATAAATTTAGTAAACTAAGAGTGAAAGAGCAATCAGAAAATTAGATAGACAAGGACAGTGCTTCACCTAAATCATACTTCAAATCGATGACAACTCATAATAGGATTTGATCTAAATAAACTAGATCAGCATTGGAAGAACAAAGATATTATGGAATTGTAATAATGAGAAAGATATTGAAATATAGTATAAAACAAAGTACAGAGAAACAGGTAGAGAAGATTGAGATTCATTCATAAGCACTTAATTTAACTATATCTCTTGTGATGTATGATGGATTGTATGTTGAATTTAGCAATGCTAATCAAATTCTCTTTTGAAGAACATCAAAAAATTTCAAGGAGGAATCCATCCAATTATATTTCATGAGCTCACTAAAATCAAGAATGATCTCTTAAACTGTTATTCTGGCCAACATTTTGATGAATTGTTGACTAGATGCCTCAAAGGAGGAGACAAGGATGATGGAAGAGACCATCCCTCACATGGGAATCACACTCCATCATACAAGAGAGAGGAATAATCTTTGTATAGAAATCAAAATCATGGAAGAAGTATCAGGGAAGGAAGGAAGATGTTACAATTGTAACAAATTTGAAGTCACTATGCTAGAGGAGAATCTAACAAAGGGACTCTCACTTTGAGATGATGACTACAACAACGACAACAACAACTTCGAGGAAATCAAAGAACAACGATTTGAAGAGGAAGATACCTCTGATCAAATGGAGAAATGAATGTGAAACTTCAGAAACTCCGGGTATCAATGTTTTGATAATAAGAGAATGAATATATTCTTATATCTACTCTGTATACATCTCCTCACGATACCTGCAGATAAGCAATTTGATGATAGTGAGGTAGCACTCAGACACTTCATTGGACAAAGAGGGCCTCTCTGATGCGATTGAAAATCATGCCAAATTTGGAAATTATTCTTGGGAAACCATGCCACCTTATCAATATGTTGTACTCATCTAAATCAAAGATTCAGATTTACCATATGCGTGCAACAGATAAAAAATCTAGTGACTATCTGAAACAATAAACAAAAATTCAAATGACTTATATTTAAAGCAACATTATTTGTTTTGATAAGTGCATAGTAGTGAAAAAATAAATAAAATGTAAATTTAAAACATGGAAGAAGAAAAATTAAAATATTTAGAAATTATGACCACATCCATGTTAGAACAAAGTGTTGAAACAGATTTGCTCAGAAGAGGCAAAAAGAAAAATGTTAGAAACATAAAATAAAAAATGTCCAAAATACTTGAATCTTTGAAAATCATATATAGTACTATGTTGTGTCTCAAAATATTATATTTTAATTTATGACGTTAAGACCTTCAAAAAGGGTTTAAATTTCATTTATTTGAATGTTAATAAATATAAGTGCTTATTGACTTTATCCTCGAAGTCACTAAGCGATCAAATCGAAGATAAAGTGTTGACATGTTTCGACGATCAAGATCTAAGGCGGAGAATAACTGTGACCTCGGCCATTCACCGTTAACGCGGGGAAGGGGGGGTTTGAGTGGTGATGGCGCCCGGAACAGATGTGTATACATGGCATTTCACCTTACTTCGCTTGAGCCGAGCTTGCCCCCGGCACCTTCGTTTTTCAACGCCAACGTCTATTCATAAAATCTCATAACCGTTCTCCGCATTCACCATTAACCGTATCCCTTCTCATTGCCTTGATGAGAAGAGGATGCGGAATGGCCTTGCAACAGATACTCAAAACAAATAAAAATTCACTACAAACTCTTTTTTGATACAAAACATATTCACAGATTGGCCGGATGGACATGAATAGGCGGTCGAGGAGAGATGCTGGTACACCCAATGACCACAACAATCATGTCACTCAAATTAAAAACAACAACTATCCATTAATCAATCTCAGAGACAGAGATTGAAAAAAATTATCTTCATGGCTAAAGACAAACAAAATGGAGAAGTCATTAAGAGACCTTGTAGTGAAAGTTGGAATAATATAAGACTACTACAAGAGGAAAATCACCAAAAGAGAATGTAAGTTATCTTTACTCTGTGCAAAACAACTCAAACACCTGCTTGAAGATACAGCTAAGAGATTGCGAAAATGAATATAACAAGGAAGAAATGCTTTGAGAGTTGATCATTGTCATAAATTAGAAAGATGGAAGAACAAATTGAGAATTCTGCCAGAGAAAATCAACACTCAAGTGAATATTGATACTGAATTTAGCAACTCAAACATCTTCTACGAATGCGAAACTTCGATAGCTTGTATACACAGCTGATGCGGCAAATCACCTTTTGGCCGTTCAAAACGTATCCTACATGATAAGATTATAGCGGAGGTTTCAAGTATTCACAAAAGATTAAGAATGATAGGAGAGACTTCATCGGTGGAACAAGATCAAAGAACTAGAGAATGAATCTTTGTAAGCAACAACTGCAGGTAGCTTCATGAAATATCTAGAGCTTATCAGCAGTAGATAAATCATACGAATCTTTAGACAACGAGAATATCACCAAATGCCAGAATTAAGCTTGATTGAGAAGCTGAGAGAGCATCTCAAAAAACTAAGTGAATATTTGATATGATCAAGATTTAATTCAAAGAAACTTGAGAGGAGTTAAGCATCACAAGGATAAAGCAATAGAAAAGGAATTTAATAAACCAATTACGGAAAATGAAACTTTAGTGTTGTTGTTTCAAAGGTTTTATACAAAATTTAATAAATCATAAAACCTTTAGGATGATAGGATGATTAAAATTAGAATAATTCTTGCAATATTTATACACCATTTCAATGGAACAAGTCAAGTTTCTCGAGTAATCAAAATGCAATTACTAGAAACTTTCTTGAAACTGCGGTTTGATTTGACCGTTCAACATCAATCAAACAGTTCTTCATTCAAGACCAACTTGGCCGGGCTCTCTTGAAATAGATAAGAATCTTGAAAATGATGAGATGTAAATCCCAAGAATCAGATCAATAGATTAAGTTTTGTGAAAATCATTCAGTATATAAAGATAGATTTTACAACATTCCGGCATCGAACTTCGAAAATTTTTTGTCGGCAACAACTTCCATCAAAAGGGCCAAATATCAACTTCAAGAAAACATAGACACTCCATTTGTCTCCTTCTTCTGTTCTTCTTTATTCTATTGTGAAATAAATTCATAGAGTTGCACTCTTGGATGGACGAATTTTTAATCGATGATTTTACAAAGTTTTTTTATCATCAATAATACAAGAAGGATGCAGGTTTATTCCATACAATACATTTTCTGCGTAATTTCGATTTTCATACATTTTATTTCTCATGTTTAATTATTATCAAAACTAACTAAGCGAAGATTGTATGTTTCAATGATCTTATAATTCCTCTGAAATTGTTATCAATATAAAAATTGATTTACTTAATGGGTGACAGTGTAGGTCCCCTTTCATTCATCATCTTGACATGTTAAATGTATTTTGTTGAACTTTTAGGCTTTGTTTAAGACTCAATATGATTTGATAATTCAGCATCCCCGAATGACTGACAATGCGTATTCCTCTTGCATAAGTCTACTTAACAATTTTAAAATCTTAATCTTATTGTAAGATAAACAACTAACCCTTACTTATAATTCTTGTGTATTTGGAAAGACAATCAATAGCTGTTTACAAGTATCTTATACTTTAGTCACCAAATAATACAAACATAAACAAAACATTATAAATGCTGTATGATTATTGACCTATCTCAGAATGCCTTCATGGAAAAATATACGCAGATGAAAGTAGAAACATTCATGATACTCTCTACTCGAGTAGAATCCATGGCTATGACATGTAACACAACTATTAATCGAATTCTCTTTGGCTTCTGCACGCCTTCATTATAAAGCCTTCAGCAGAAGATGTGCAGTATGCAGGTGTCTTGAAATTAATATGTAGTAGAAAACATACAGAGAACCATTCTAAAATTGTCACCAAACTACGTATTTTACAATTGATTCATCAGATATACAATATGTGCATATGTATCCTTGGGAAAGATGTCATATTATCACTCAGTAACCATAGACATGGGCTTGAAAAGGACAAGTATTTGAATGAATTTCACAACTTCAAAGCCTTGGTGAAATTCAAATAGAAGAAGATCAAAATCTTAATTTGATAATGGGAGCGAATGAGTCAGAATGAGACGAAGGCTATTGCGAAGAAAACATGTAGAGGAGGCAACTCTTGCGTATACTCTCGAACAAATAATTAAAATAGAACCATTACAAATTTACTGTCTCCTTTATGACCAAGATCTCACAGCTCCTATGAAGAGAACACTTAACACTTGTCAAAATAGATATACATGCGACAGAATCCAAAACTCTGAAAATTTCTGCAATGTTTTCGTGTATACTTTCATGTATAAAAAGAAAGAGAAGCAAATTCTTTGAAAAACATTTATGGTCTGCGATGAGGCCTCAAGGCACCCTTAGAATCTATGTGCAATAAAAAATAAATATGTCATGATATCGGCAGCCGAGATAATAGCATTTATACCAAAGGCTAAGTCTTTCTATCTCAAGGAAGATAAGAAGGCGCGGAGGCGGGAGAATCGAAAATTGAGAACCAAATTTCGAATAGAGACACACATGTAGGTAAGAAGAAGCGCTCTATGGGTTGAAACAAGCCCGGGAGGCTAATGAGAGGATCGATGGGGGAAAGGCAATCCAAACCTTTATTTAAGGTTGACAATGACAAGACTCTTCATTTGGTTCTCTATGTGGACGATCTCTCAATAGATGATGACCCTCTTATTCATCAATGCAAAGAAGTGGAGCTGATGCACTATTTCTAGGCTGGAAATTAAGCCATGTGGGCCTCGCTTTCTCGAAAATATATTGTGAAGATGGATTACAGCTCTATGATACAGATAACAAAGACTGGCAGCCAACCAAGGAAACTAGGCCCGACTGAGAACCCTACCAAATATGTCAACTCGTGGGGAGCTGATGTTTTAGTGAACTCACTTGTCCGGACAACAACGATGAACACGATTGACTCAATACATGAGTCGAGCCACATTCAGCAGATTGAGTGCAACAGAGATATCTTCGAGAACAGACTAGCTGCAGAGATATGAAACTCCGCAGTTCTGTGCTGATTAGGCATGCATTGTGGTGGATCATTAAGAACACATCTGGATGTTACTCACCTTAGGTGCAACCACGTCTCTGAATAAATTAAGGAAACAAAATCGGTGCTTTGAAATTACTTGACAAAAGCAATACATTACCAACAAGCATGGCATTTTGTAACATTTGCTGAGCAGAAATATTCGTGCTGTCTAGGCATGTGCTTCCCGTACTGCACGTCCTTCTTTTGTAACAGAAGTAGGGTCGACTTTTAAGAAAATCTTGTGTTCCACGTATTCTGTATATTGTGTCGTACCCTTTGGCAGGCATGTCTAGCCGGCAGATGTTCAGAGCTCCATCTGAAGATCTCTCACTTGAAACCTCTGAGGAAGATCTGCCTTCAGCAGAAATTGTGGACCTATTATGACGGTGTTGTTGACTCTGAAAATTGAGGACAACTGCTAGACTATAAGCGGCCACAGGGCTAGGTTCACACTGCCTGTCTTCCACCCTCTTGACCATGATGTGATAGTTCACTTGTCACATGCCCCACATCTACGTATTAATTCGGATCATGGAAACCACTTCTCATCTAGCCAATGAGTAGAATGAGGATAGTTCATGGCATTCTGATAGTTATGCATTAGTCTGTCAGGGTGTGTTATTGATCTAGTGATGCGGGTAAATTTTGTTAGTTTCCCACTCAGAGCGGCCCCGTGAGTGGCAGTCTTTATCACTCTCGATAATGTCTTCCTATTTCTACAACGGGCGAAATCTACAAAACAATGAATGATACCCGAGATTCAGATGATATATGATAGTACATGATGAAATTGAATGATAGGATTGCTGTGAATGGATGGGCCAATTAATTTAGTTAATGAGTAAATTTGTGGGAACCCAAACTCCATGTATATATATGATATGGAAATGATATTTTGTTAGATTTCTCTTTGGAGGAAGTGCAGATTGATCTAAATGAAAGTAGAGATCATCTTGTTTTAATGAGTTTGAGGATTGGATTTTGAATTTATTTCCACCGTACAATTTGTCAGGTCGGAGCAGATTTGTTATGTAAACTCACATGCCCTCAAAAGATGATACACACCCCAAGTGATGATATAAAAGGAGACACAAGCCTCATTTAATACATCGGCTCATCTGACATTATGCCTCATCTGACATGAACAATACAGAAGACATTCTCTCTCACCATCCTTATGAGGGTTTGGAGAATTTGTTGCAAAGGGACATGTGCGGCGATTGACCGTGTTGACTGGATCCAACTAATCCTTTAACCCTTCGATCTTTCGGGTATGTTTTTGGGAGGCGTAGTGATATAAATGATAGAATAATACGATTATTTCACATATTGTTGAAGTTGGCTCTTCTAGTGTCGAGATTTGTCAAGTATTTCACACTTTGGGGTGAACTGGCTGTGGAGAAAATTCGAGACTCCTTGTGAATAACAGTTTAATTATGTCGGCACTAACAGCTAGAGCATCTGTTAACTCTTGAAAAATAATACCATGCAATTTAATTTGAAAAATAATAAGAAGATTTGATAATTTCTAACATTAGGGAATTTTTCTGGCATTGTCTTTAACTACCTCTTCTGTCGATATTTTATGTTCTATTAGCATTCTTGTCAATGTGATTATATGCTGAAGAAGATGATAAGAAAGATTGAAGTAAATTGCTCTAAGCATAGAACATACCATGGTAGCTAAAATTAACAGCCTTGTCCTCTTGTCTCAAAGCTGAGACAACGTAGAAGTATATTTTGTCACTACACTCCCCTCCCAGTTTGTAGCCTTGCAGTACACACCAACTGACATACCTGATCCAAATATTGTACCATGAATATAAGAGCACATGCTTTAAAACCCTTATTAATTCTCCTCGACTCCACCATAAATTGGTCAGTATATTCCTAGCAAACACTATATTCTGGTGCAGTATTAATGAGATACATCAATGTCCCGATCAACTGCATGTACAAATTGGGGATTCACCAACTCGAAATATCAATGACTCTCTGAAAGTTAGTGATGAGACATAGACTGCAACATCCCAAATCTCTCAAGATCTTAATTGCACATACTTACTTTACTTAAGGAAATTCTCTGGCTATAGCCACACCTCGATCCCAGATAGTCCATCAATCCAATATCCTTCATCTCAATCTGCGAAGCAAGGTTTGCTTACACATCCCCTATGAGCACTGTTAAGCCAAAGAAGATCATCGGCAAAGCACCAAGATGGTAATACCATCAATAATTACAAGTTGGGTCTATGAAATTTCTGGGTACCCATCGGTTCTGGTATCCATGGTACTATATAATTTCTTGTTACATACATGAATACTCTATGCACACTCAAATCACAAAACATATACGATATATACATAATAACTAATTATCCCCATTGAAGGCAATCTTCACATCCATACGATGTATCTACATTACTATCTTTGAAATAAATATGCTAATCTATATATGTATATTTGGCGACATCCTTCTCTAAATCTCCGCTATGGCCTTCCTTTGGACTATCCCTCTTGCCAC
This sequence comes from Pinus albicaulis, assembly GCA_034641835.2. Classification (NCBI taxonomy): domain Eukaryota; kingdom Viridiplantae; phylum Streptophyta; class Pinopsida; order Pinales; family Pinaceae; genus Pinus; species Pinus albicaulis. Next base: position 487,688 of record JAXQQM020063003.1, on the reverse strand, counting down.
AAATATTTCATACTCACTTCTCAACATTATATATTACATGTTGAATCTATAAATCAATAGAAAATGATCATTGACTTCACTTAGGCAATGTCTCTAAACGTATTTCTCTGCATGCAGTAAGAACTCTCTTCCCAATTCCAAACCTGCAATGAAGTAAGAAGACTCAATGTGGTGACCCCTAACATTAGGCCTATAATTAGAGGAACCCAACGTGAGTCACTTTCATGAAGATGCCATCTTCCATTTCCATTCATAACATCTCCAAGGCCTTATTGGCCTTCTCTTGGCAGAAAAGAACATTTCACTTTCCTCTTGAAAATAAAAGTATGTCATTGTACTGCTCAAACTGTGCCATCCCAATCCTTTACTCTTGTTGAATCTAACATGGCCTCTCCCTAAAATATGATATCCCAAATGATAAACATTCTTGCCTTAGGCCGAGACTCCATTATCAATAAAAGGTCTAGCTTAGTCCTCTTCTCTAGGGATATGGAACCTCATGGACAACCAGATGCAACATCAAATGTCACTCATAAAAACTTTTGAGACTCTTGATTACTCCGGCCAATGCAATGAGACTCTATTCTGCAAATAAATGCGACCTTGATATGCCTTTGCCCATAAATGCACATAAACAAATCCTAATCATGGAATCCTTAATATTGCTCTATTACTAATTGTTATTCTTCCTCTCTATAGTAGCTGCGAAAACATGAGACTATCAGTGCTCTTGCTTAATCCTCTGAAACAAGCGGAAACTCTGGAGGTGTATTAAAACCACCATTGCACGATCTGAAAGTTTGATCTTATTCCCAATCTGGATTCTCCTCAAGAACTAGAAATGCTTGGAGTCAGATAAGACCTCATCCTGCAATCTTTTAAATCCATGTCCACTTTAGGTATAAAATATCACCCAAAATAGCTAAACCCGAATATAAGACTCCACTAACATATGATGCAAACTAGGGCAGACCAAATCCAAAACTCCCTTTGCACACACTATTAATACCACATTGAGATAAGATCAATGACCATCTCATGTAACAATGTTAAAAAAACCTATAATCCTGCTTGGCCTCTTGTAATACCCATATTATCCTTTGACCTATACGCATACTCATTTGGAGTGTTCCTTGCATTGAATATAAAATAATATCTCATTGTCACATAACTTTCCTTCACATTAGGATCCTTGCGGCCCGATATACCTATCTTTAATGACCTCAAGTCCCAGCAATCCTCCACGCCCCGAGAGGAGAACTGTTCTTCAACCAGTACATTAGAACTCATACCTGAATAATTATTCCCTGGTCAATACCACTCAATTGTATGCTACAACACCCTCCAGCTCTGCACAGACTATCGCAAGCTCCACATGAATGCGGTATGCAGCGCAGCTAATTGAGATGCACAATGCTGTCATATATGATGAAACTCCATTATCCACAAACTCCCTTCACCACATGTCATGAATGCTTGGGGAAAAACACGAAATGCAATTTCCTTCTTAGTATCTCAATCTAATAAATCCCTTGTCTTCTTCCCATTCTGCCTGCTGACATTATAATAGACATATGACATGCAGCACTGCCTCTTCTCATGTGTCACTCTCTCCTTGTGAAGATGCTCCTCCTGCAACCTGATTCTTCTCATCTCACTTCTATGTGTATTCACTTAGATTAGATATACATTTTCCTTTAGTATATACAATGCAGTTCAATTAGAATTTGCAAAGGATACCTGTTACAAAGATGTATTGCTAGTACAAATACTTAGAGCAATCTTGGCAAGTTTGTCTCATCCACAACTTCCAACAGTGATAGTTCATGAGCTTGTTGAATTCTTGTAGTAATAGTCTAATGTCCAGGCACTTTTGATTTAATGATTTCATAGCTTTCTCTTAAGCGTATATTTTGTTTTTAGTTATCACTGCAGACAGATCATTACTATTGTTTGTCATCACGTCTCATTATGCTGAAGTGGGAAACCTTGTCGGCCTCATGGGACCATTTTCATTAAGCGAGACCTTGTTTAAACAAATTAGATATGAAACAATTTAGTATCAAAGCGAAATTTTGAATAAAAACGTTGCTCTAGTGTCCTTTTTCATATTCTACTAATCACAATGCAAATATCCCCTCTGTCGAAGTCTATATACAAAATTTATATATACGAAGTTGACCCTTCTTGTTTTACCGCATAACCGAGGAGAACACATCAACCCTCATTACTCACCATGGAAGAGGCTAGGCATGATCATAGAAGAGTCCATATTCTGTCTGGTGGGATTAGGGATTGAACCTGCCACTGAAAGGACAATAAAATTCTGTAACTCTTGGTGCTACTAGGAGAAGGGGAACTCCCATTATTTTCAATGCCACACTTCATAAACCTTTACAGTATTAAGAGAGATAGGAGAGATCACCTTTGAAGATAGCCCACAAACCGCTTTCTTTAGCTATTTCCTTTATTCAAGATAAAGGAAGCCAAATTGGCATCACCTTCCAGATAACAAAGGAATTTCGAGATATATCTTGTAATCAAATGAGTTTTAATGAAGTTACAACACATTTATTCTTACATAAATACAATTTGTATACACTAAATGACATATCCATAAATCTATAATAATTAATGATTTTCGTATATTTTATCGGGTAATGTTGTGACAAAAAAAGTAATCTCTTTAGATGTCCATGACAATTTCTGGTACTGGTGCAACGTCCACATTTGATGAGCATGTTCTGTGTTGCGAAGGGTAATGTCCTTTACAGCGTTCAATATATTTCTAGCCTTCATCTTTCAGGTAATGTTTTATTTGCTTGTAAATTCGAAAACCTTTTTGGCAAATTCCTGGAACTCCCATGAAAACAATGTGATCTCTCCTTTCATGGATTGGTTGTAGCTTTCAACTGTCTTAATGATGTGCCATCTTATCAGGCCATCAAAACTACTGATAATTCATAAAATATTTGTTGCAAAATGTTATTGTTGGAAACAAGCAACTCTGTTGATCTTTACTCATAGAGCTTGTAACCTTCTAATATACCATGTTAATTTTTCAGAAATTAGACTATCTCACTAATTATGTTACTTTCAGAAATTATTTTAAAAAAATAAATAATTTTTTTTAAACAGTAAATAAAATAAACAAACAAAGAGACATGTAAATTTTTAACTCAAGTAGCAATGGAAAATATTTTGGAAATAACCTCGGAAGAACTAACACTTATTTTAACCCTCAATTCCTCTTCAGCCAAAATTTTCTGCATGAAAACATGGGAATTTACTAGAAATGGCCTAGAATTGCACAAAATACATACAATGGAACTTGGAGAAGAGCCCCCCAAAATTAAGTCTACTGTGAAATGCTGCAAATTTGGCCTTTATCTCAAGTTGCTCGAACCATCCACAGCTCCCTGCCTCTCCATAAACTCGGCTATGTCTCTCCCTCTCAGCTCGCGACACACCCTGGCCTCAAATATTGGCTCTCTTCTTAATGCGCTCCTACAAGAATTGTGCCTCCAAACTCTAACGACACGCACCACGATTTCTTCGGCTTACAATATCTCATAGCCAAATTTATTATGACACATGCGGGAATCCTTGAAAAATCACTCTCAATTTCTCATGTTAACTCCATTCTCTCTCTTGCCACTCCTTATAATTCCCCATATGCCAAATCTAATCTCCAAAATGATTAAAGAACTAGATTAAATACTAACTTTATTTGATTGAAATGAACATTAGATCTAAAGTCACTTAAATAAATAATTATTTATTCTTAGATTAACATTAGAACAAAGTCGAAGACTAGGTATCTTGACTGGAAAATTCTTTTCTTATCAGGAAAAGGTCCTCTTGGTGTATGGAGACGTCCCTCGTCCCCAGCACAGCCTCTTCTGTTGAAAGGCCTCGATAAAGCAGGCGCTCCTAAGAGGAAGGTGTTGGCCCTGGGTGTCCTTGATGAGAACTAAGTCCTCTTCGGCGGGCTCGATTGGTGCCTCAGCTGGGCAGGCGGGCCTAGTAGACAGTTCCTGCGGAGCTGGCCATCGTGAGAACAGTCAGCAGCTGGCCTCTGACGTGCCCCTAACATTTTGGAAGGTACTTTTCTCTTCGAGTTCACTCAGAATATGACAAGTCGTCGCTGGCAGCCTACTTCATGGGTCGAGTTTGTATCTAGATAAGTGGACTCGGACTTGATCTGGCGTGGATGTAGATCGTGTGGGGCCAGACTCCCAGATGCCCTTCCTTCTTCTGGAATGAGTTCTCACGATATCAGCAGAGGATTCATCGAATTCGAAACCAAACAACGGACGTCTCGAGCAACTAGAGATACCGTGGAAATAGATATGGAGATTTAGCTGATCATCAAAATCAAAGTCGGAAGGCAGATATGTCTTAGCTGAACCTATGGCAGTACCACTCAAATCATCAAATGCCATGTCTATGTACCATGAAAGTATCCGTAACAATGAGTATCTGAAATGGAATCAAATTAAAACGCTCAAAAGCAGACGAAGATTTTGAATAACTACAGGCCAGTCGTCTGAAATAATGAGCAATTGAGCTCTAAGCTACTTGTGATCTTCAAGCGGCATCCCGATCCAAAGAGACTCCATATATCTTCAAAAAACGCGAAATCTTCTGAAAACTCAAAGAATACTGTTAATTTGAAGAAGATAAGTGAAAATTGAAAAAAATAAAGAACTGAAAATCAAATCTAATAATCAAAGAAAGCGATGCAGAGACGAGTTACTTGAGGCAACCAACCAACTCTGAAAAGTGTTGCAGAATCCAGGGCTGTTAGCTCCGACCCATGTCAAATACGAAAACATAAGCTAATGAAGATCATCTGAATTTAAGCAAATATGGAAATGAGAAGAGCTTAATAGAGCGAGCTCGAGCATCGAGACAAGTGGAAATTGTCTTCTGCAAGCATGCAAGGAAATTTTGGTTCGAGAAAACAAGTACACGTAGTACTAGAATTTCTATGGAACGTAACAGGAATTTGTAGTGAATAAATACTCAGCTGATTCTTTAACAAATGCAAAATGTTCTCTGAAATCCTTGCCCTCTTGATAATATATTCTCGGTCAATGTTGAAACATGTTAGATACTATAAAGGCAACAGCGAACCGAGGAAATATCTGAAAAAATAGTGCTGAAGATCTCAAGCTCCACTCTTACGAAAGAAGGTAACAGCGTATTGTCGGCTAAGAATGTGAAGATCTTATAAAGACTAGACTTGCTAGATATCAAACCCTCTTCGATGAAGTTCTTGTCTAACAAGTGGGCTGCAATTAAATATACATCGAATTAAGATAGATTTTTCATTCAAAGCTCCTTTACTGTTACTAGGTCTAGAACGAGAATCATATCGCGTCTGTATCTCAAACTATAAAGCTTCGAATACTTTATCCATCCTAGACAGGTCCTATTCCATTCGTTTTGGCTCTGCAGACCGAAGAATCAGAGCTTCAATACCAATAATCAAGATTGTTCGTCGAGCTTTTCTCCCTTCTATATGCAGGAGGAAAACCGGAGAACAAGGAGACGACAGGTAAAAATACTGTCCACGACCCTCGAAAATCCATCAAATACTTCTCATCAATCTCATATAGGCTGCGCTATTATCGCGAGGAATATTAGACAGAATCATTTGCAAATATCATAAGGCATATGCAATAGCTGAAAATCTTGAAGATTAAAACCGAAATCTGCAACAAAGCGAAGAACGACTACGCGCACAAACCCCGAAAATCGAAAAACTCTATTTAAGATTAAGGAGGATGCGTCACGAAACGAGACATTAAAAAAAAATCAGCCTTCTCTTTCATAAAACTATGTGAGGATAAGGACTTCGGACCAATACTCGGATCTTCTTAACATCATTCATACACCTTCCTCGTATGAATGAATCCTTAAAGTCACAAGGCGAGGATAAGGCCCTCTGATATGGATCCGGATAAAGGCGGGGGCGGTGCTTCCTCACTGCGGAATACTTGAAATGCGGTGGCGGTGACGAGGACTTGCTCAAAATGGCCGAGTCTCAACCGAGAGTAGCGCAAACTCATTCTTTTCTAGCCCTGCTAAATTTTTTTTTATATGGCAATTTCAGCGGGCTCTTGCATTTCTATGCATCGTGTCCCAATATACTAAAATATTAAAATAAACTGAAGCTCATTCTTCCTAAAATAATTAAAATTCAAGGAGACTTCATTCAAGGAGAACTGCATCGTGGACAATTTCACCCTTGTTGATAAACAATCCACTCCGAGTCTTCTGCAGAAAGAACAAGGTATGGTGATTAAACTTGATTTATGAAATGCTTTTGATCATGTAAATCATAACTCTTTAAAAGTAATGAAAATTTAGTTTTTTGTTTTTTTTCATCAAATGGATCGAACATCTCAATTTTATGGATAAATATGCCCTAGCAAATGGAATAGCCCAACGATTTCTTCAAAACTTCACGAAGAGTGGGCGAGGGTGTCATAATTTTTTTCTTGCTTTTGTCATCAAATACCGATCTACTATTAGATTAAAAAGATGCCAGATGAGATATCGGTAGCTATGTAGAGGGTAAGAATATAAACCGTGTTGTACCTCTCTAAATTTTAAGCAGTTTGGATGATTTCGAGTGAAGTCTACAGCGGCGGAATAAACAAGAACAAATGTCATATCTCATTTGGAAATACCTGTAATTGCTCTCTGCTATTTCTAGATATTTGAAGATTTTCTTCTTATCCTCCAATTAGTCTCCTATTTGGGCCAACAACATTTTCATGAAATCTGCAAGCAAAATTTTATCTCATTCAAATTCAAGTATCTGAATCCAAACTGAAATCACATCATGCTTCTTAATCTGTCATATTAATCTGTGTATTTCCTCATTCCATCAACTTCCGTAGTATATTAAAAGATGAAAAGTCATCTGAAGTTACTGGAAAGTAAATGAAAACAGATTCCATATCGTGGAAACCATCTCAAGCCTCTGAGGAGAATGATTTAATTTCATCTCATCCATTGTAGCAATAATATGGCTGACAGATTATTTGGAGATCATTAACGCCCAGCTGGCTATAATATATTCTTTCTCTAGAAAAAAAAAAAAAAACATTTATACTGTTTAGATTCAGTAATAATCATCGATTTGCCTTATTAAAATCTTTCTCAGAGCAATGTTAAGGGAAACCTTCACATAATCGATGCGCACTCTGTTGATTCAGAGCAAAGGATAGTATGGGCTGATAAAATGCTGAGATAAGGACCCAGTTGACAGAGCCTCAGAGCGTGGTCTTTAGATGAAGTATTCGTTAATGAAGTATTTCTCTTTGGAAAGACTCACCTCTGTAGGCAGATAGAAGCAGATTGAGTGTCAGCCTCTGTACTCGAATGGTCAACGGCTAGCTGAACCTCCTCCATGTAACCCAACAGCATGAGAAAAGATAATGAGAACAGCGAATGCAAGGCACAGCAATCTCCATGGAAATACGGAGAGCAAGGCCTTCGTCACGGCTACCTCTGCTTGGCGTCATTTGCATTTTCTCATGGCAAGGTCGACTCTTTGCTTGGCTCTACTGCCACGTATCAAGATCCTTACGTATTACATCTTCTTGAAGGGGATTCTATGTCCCTCCATCTGCTCGTGTATGCAATAATGCAGAGAGCTGTTGCTATCCTGTCTCAGATGCAAGTTCATCTCCTTTCATTCACAATTTGAATTTAACTTTGCTGCCTCGTTCCCCTTCTTCAATCTTCCAATTGAAACGTCGATATCTGGCCCCCTTCTAAATCAACTGACAAATGCCTCCAAGGTGACTGAATGGCGAATGCATCTTAGGCAAGCGAGAGAATCTGAAATGTCTTCAAATCCACAAGGTCTTAGAATCAAGACCAAATGTCATCTAAAGGAGTGCTTGGCTGATATAAAGAGATGATTCCAATCTCATTGTGAGGACATTATGAGGTAACTCCTTGACTACCCCAGTTGTCGGCGGATAGAAAGCGTCCTACTCTCTCAGGCTGGCAAATGGAAATCAGCTTGACCAGCCTCAAGGCTGGCTTCAATTCATTCAAGGCACTCTCTCTTTTTGATGGGCAGCTAGAAATGCAGACAGAAATTTGTATGTGGGGAGATTTGTTAATAGAATCCAATTGGAAGTAAAGGAATTCATGCCTTTAGCTGAGGCTTGTTCTCATCTGACATTCAAACAGAAACAGCTCTACCAAGGCCTCAGATCCTCAAAGATTTAAATATAAATTGAAACAAATGTCATAAAGTTCGGCCATTATAAACGCAATGAGACTCAACTCTGACCTTGGATCTCCAATCCCCAGCAAGTAATATCGAATTAAGTATGGAAAACGCTTTCGAAGTTAGATTACTGCCATGTCTTTGAGCATAATAAACGGGCGGACATTGAAACTGATAAAGCTACCCTCTCACAGCCATGAAAACAGAAAATGTAAACCTCTATCCCATAAGGCTATCGCTATCATGTTTGCTACATTATGGCAATAAATTTGTTTCCATATCTTTAAGTTAAAATCTGGGTAGATGTATCATGGAAAAGAAAATTGCAAATGCCCCATTTGCATTTCAATATTATGATGAGATGCGCATCGAAGTTTAGACATCCTTGATAATAATCGAATTTTTAATACATTGGTATAAGATAGATATTAATACCACATGCTGACTGCAGTCAAAAAAAAAAAAAAACTCATTAGCTACAGATGATTTCACTCAGGACGAAGAACATTCAGACCACATATAACCATGGCAGAGGAAGAGAACATGTTATGAGAATCTCTAAAACAATTATTTAAGCAAGTACAAAAGTATATTAATTTAAAACTCTTGGCTTAAACTTTTAAATAATGGTACTTTAGAGAGACTAAAAATGATGTTTTAGTGGCATCAAATAAATTTGAGCTAACCAACTATATTAAACTATTAAATAGAAATAAACAGAAAATAGGGAATCTAGAGAAGCAATTAAATTCTCTAAAATATCCTAGCAGAAAAACATTGAAGCGATGAAGAAACAAAGTGAAGACAAAACATTTTAGAAACGATTCTTAGTGCAAAACGTTTATATCTGCAACATATAAAGTGCGGCTATGTAAGCGAGAAATAGCAATAATAGATTAAAATGCAACAACCAAAACAAAGTCACTGAAATCTAGCCTCACCTCCATCAATAAACAAATCGGGGTATCCATAGTTCAAGACATCAATTTCTTTCAACTTCAAGGCATGTATTACTTCAAGTCATCAAATACCAACAGAAATAATGAGTTGAATACGTATTCATCTGCAAATGAAGCAGCAAAGCAAACTGAGGTGTCATTTTATGCCGGGGTCTAACCTTGAATACCATGCAAGGCCCAAGCAGGCACTCAGATATTTCTCAGATAATAATATGTAAATTGAAATGTTTGACATAGACAATTCTGCTTGCAATGTGACTGGTAGATATAAATATCTATGACTAGATAAGCACTTGCCCATGCTTTATTGAAGGAAACCATGAGAAAAATATCTTTTGAAAATCAGCATATAAGTGACAGAATTTTCTTTGGAAGATATCACTACATTTGTTTTATCTTACAATCTCTGTGTTTAGGCCTTAAAATACTGTCTTTAAATTCTGGCTACTGTTACAATATATTTGTCTTTAATGTTGTCTTTGTTTTGTCTATTTAATCCTTTGTTACATACGATCTGTCTGCATTATCTATACCTTTTCTTTAATCTTCTACTTTGGCTGTAATCACTGTTTTAGTAGGATGCTGCAACCATACGACTCATGCTCATTGTTCCTTTGGCATGACTGTCTTCATCTTCTTGGGTCTTTTGGAACATTACATCGATGATCATGTTTCATCGATAACTAAACATTGTATAAGTCCTCTGTATTGTTTCTGATTTAAGCTTTTGAATCATCATCGAGCTTCATTTGATTTAATTTGGCCATAACCAAATGATTTTTCATTAAAACATAAAAGCATAAACGGATAATTAAAATCTCTTTTGAAACTCCTTCATTTTTGAAAGTGTTGAAAGGAAAATAGACAATTTAGATAAGTAAGAATATTTGAAAGTAGAGCGTTTTGAGAAGCCGGCAGTTATCACGTGAGAATGGAATGTGTTAGTGGGAGGCAGACCAGGAGAGACAATGATGGAAAAACCACAGTAACGTAATCATGGCAGCTAACCTATTACAACTATTTGCGATGCGATCTTGAAATAGACAGATCTGAATAAATCAGCAGACAACAAACATATAGGCTCAGATCCCTGACATCCAGCAATAAATCAGAGAATATTGTATAATCTTTAATTATTTATTTAAATGAGATGGAGCACAGGTAATAATTTAATGAAATATATTAGATTATAAGGTTTAAGCGCAGAAATATATAAGATTTATATATATAAAAATAGGCGGAGTCCTACATGATACATAGGAAAATGGAAAACAATATGTATACTGGCGGAAATACTCTCACGGAATTATATTATCTGTAAATATGGCGAAAATCACGGTGCAAATAGCTGAATCCACTACTTTACAAAATCTTTGAGAAATCGTTGTCTAGTGGAAGTTGAATGTTGAACTTCCAATGAAGATATAGTAGTGGAGCCAGGAAGAATAGAAGAAGAGAACCACGGAACAAACATATGTATGTGAAGAAATAATTCTCGTATATTTAACAAACACGTTCTTCTAGTTACACTAAGCGCTATAATGTTATTTGTCATGCTACTACTGCTGCTTAATGTGAAAAGTAAGCGATGAGTGGAAAAATTCTGAAAATGCTACACGGCTCCCATTTTTCCCTTTGTATTTGTGCTGCAAACACCTTTATCCACCAGACCAACAATTGAGAATGCGTTCAACCAACAACCATTTTAAGCTGAGACAATTAAGATGCAGATAACTTAACTATGCTTACTTTCTATTTATCACACTAATGCTACTGTGCATTTATGCGCACTAACTCTCAATAATTCTTTTTCCAGAAAAATCCCTTAATAGAAAATATTTTACTATATTCAAAATGAAGATGTCGAAATCATGCATCCCACAAAGTGAAAGGAAATAAAATATCTTTCCTCAAACACTAATATATAAAGAAAACAATAATGATTATAATAATAAACTGAATCTATGAATCTATCGATATATGCATGATATGAAACCCATAAACATTCGAAACTAATTTCAAACTCAACAAAATCCTCTAGAACAAACAAACTTGCTAAAATTTTCAAAAACAGACATTAACACAATTTCATGTACTTGAATAAACCCATTATTTAGCAGCGTTAGACTTCTTTAAATTAGTTCTTTATCATTTAATACTATGACATATCTATGTGAAAAGAAATAGACTTCATCAATATGATTTCATTTTCTATCCATCAAGCTGCTTAAATTTCAATACTATAAAAATCACACATAATTATTTTCAGAAAATATAAACAAACCTATTAAAATTCACAATACAATAACATATACAATAAAAATTTCACAAGATGTCAAAGCTAGACATCAGAGTAGTTTCATGTATTTGAATGAGCCAAATGCTTTGCATTGATGCGGTATTTTATCATTTAATACTAGTCAAACATCTATCTATGTGAAAATAGGTCAAAATCATCAAATGACTTCATTTCTTTGTGCAGCAAAATAAACAATGTAGGATTAAATATGAAACATCAATCTTAAAATAACACACATGAAAGAATGTAGGCACATGTTACAATGAAAAATACAAAATATAAAATTTTATACAGAACAGTATGCTGTAATCTTGCATGATGCTTGAAACATGTATGCCAAATAAGAGTCTAAATTATTTCAATTTCCCAATTCTGTCTTAATCATCATTGTAAACATGATCTTCCTCCGAATGTATCATTATGACCTCCCGAAAACATTATACATATCAAGTTCATTAGATAAATTTGTTATATTGTTTTCTCCCCTTCTATCACAATGCGATAAAATAAAGCGCTAGTGCTCTCATATGGAAAATTGTCAACGTCATACCTTATTACCTAATCTACTTATGTATCCACATTTTATTGAGCTGTTCTCAACAATCCATTAGTGCACTAAACATTCTCATCCTCATGATCTAAAATCATAGTTTGACACAAATACACAACAATTTAAAATATTCGATAATATTTTCTTGCGTATTAACTAACATAAAATATTCCACATAATATTTGGTTATAGCACACTTTTCATTAGGATTCTCCAAACCACATTTTTCGGTAAGCGTCCATGATTGATACAATTTTGATAATAAAATACCTTCAATGCATTCTCCATGTATCGAGACTTTTCTTGCAAAAGTGGTCTCTTTAAACATTTAATCTCTTTTGAAAATCGGCTTTAAATTTGCTGAACATTGACAATTGTTCAATATTGAGTGTATACCACACATGGCCTCCAGCAATTCATCTGGAGAAAATCGTTCTCTTACATCTCTGATGATAGTGATCTTTCAATTTCTATCAAATTTTTCTCCTTTGAGATAACAATATTATCAAGTGTCTCTGACATGACTGGTGATTCATTCTGTACCTGGCACTATAATGAGAAATACATGCCCATGCCTTGTATTATAGCTCTCCCTAAATAAAATTTTACGTATTTCTATTGATGATCTTAGTCCAACTTGCTAAACTTTACAGACTTGACTCAAAGAGTTAAGTATCATATACAAATTATCCAATGCGAGACATCAACACTACGCATTGACAACAATATACATTAATGCGTAGTTTCTACTTAGTATTCATTTCATGTAATACATAAATTATGTATAATGTTTCTATATATCGATTAGTCGAAAAGAAGATCTTGAGCTGTCTACATTATAGCATTTTCATACATCTTCAACCCTAGATTTAGACTCACTAAATGAATAACAATGTGAAATGGATCCATCTTGTATCAACACTACATTGGATTTTTTTTCCATCCGCCTGCTTCCTTATACAAATTCAGTAACTCTAAATGCTCGTTTGGGTGAAAATATGCATGAGTCTCATGCAGATCTTCAACTTTGAAACTAATGAAACTTGCTACTATTTTAAATGCAAGATTCATCTTATGAAGCCATACAATGAATATTAATCATATATGAAATGTCCAACACAAAGACCATTCCGCTGCATTCTTGTCTCCATGCAACATACTGCTACTAAATAGATAAATGATCCATACCTTTCCTTCAAAGTGTAGAACAAGTTCATAAAAGTCTCTCTCATCTTTAATCCCAAATAGATAAATTTTAATAGTCATTAACCATATAAATGCTCATGCAAATCCATGAAATATTATCAATAAATTTCAGCACTCATCCAAGACAATGCCAAAACCTAGCATTTGCAATCTCTGTCAAATCATCAATTCTAAACTGAGCTAGATATGCCCATTCCCAACCACAGATACGGACCAATGAGAAGTTTGGCACGTGAAGAAAAGATAAATTTCATCTGTCCTGAATAGGACATTTGCTACATAAGATGAAATGCGATGCTCAATTCTTGTGTCCTTGGATAACAAACTCTCTTTTCAAACGAATTATGATAACTATTTATTAAATATTTTATGTGCTCCATCGGCATTCCTCAAGATTTCTAAAACACTCTGCATGTATGTATATCTCGCTTCATCTAAAATTTCACTACCTTACAGCACTCAATACATGCAAGACAGCTTCGTAAATCAGTATTTCTGGAGAAACTTAGTATAATCATCTTAGATTTTCTCCTATGATGCCATTTTTTTCCTTTCTAAAATGAAATAGTTTGTGTCACCCCTACTCCAAGAAAATATCTTTAACATTTCATCATTAATTCTGTGCATGGCTGCATTTATCTCACCACTGTCCTTATGAAACCTATTATCATATGGATGCTCAGATACATTTCTAGGTAACATCTCGGTAATAAGATTGTTGAAATCTGAAATATTCTTGGGTGGAGACTTTTAAAGTATGATAATACATCAATTTGCCTTATCTCATTGAATATTCAGTAAAATTTCAAGTCAGTCTAGAAAACCTGCATAATGGATTTCAAAAAATTGAAATTACTAGATTTGTAAATAGCTCAGAAATAAAATAAATGTAATATTCTAAAAACCATTAATACAATTTTGAAATGTTATTACTTAGGCAACCCCAAAAGCAAAAATAAATCATTATACACAAAACAACTCATGGAGTCATCTATAAAACAGAGCATCATTCAAATATAAAATATAAAAACATTTCCACTAAATTAAATCATATCTCCAAAATCACCTAATGAACAGAAGCACAAATAAACAACAAAATATTACAATAGCTTTAATCATCCTTTCAAAACCTACTTTAAGTTGTAAATAATTGGTGCAAAGTTGGCCTATCTCATTTTCCATGATAAGTGGAAAATGATGATTACTAGTGATTCTTTAAGCTATCAGTAAGGAGAAATCCCTTAAGACATTTAGCCTATACTGTGACCATAATTTCACTCACATATTCTTGCGTCAGCCATGTATGAAATAACCTAAAAAAGACTCCATTTTCCATGATTTATAAGCCTGCAGCTGTAAAGTTTAAAGACTAAAAAACTTATAAAACAAAATTAATTATTATATCAAACATTTAAAACTACTAATTAGCACTTAGTGTTTGTTATTTAACCAAGGATTCCGTGAAATAACAGCCAATAGATAAATGCACACTACACATTCAGCAGATACATATGAATACATCCCTGAGGCAAAAGAAGTCAACGGAATCACCCGTGATATTCTTAGTGTCAAATCGTAGGGAAACTACAGAATTTAACCCATGCATCATGAAGTTTATAAAAAAAAAACAGCACAGCTAATCATTCTACGATGCAAATCTGACAACTCTAAAACTGATGAATAGAAATTCCCAAGAGATTTCACTGATTCATGAAGGAATGAAGACAAGTCTGAATAAACTCCCATGAAAGGCAGTAAATATCAACACTGATATCACTCTCAAAATCATTTTAGGCAACCTTCAATATGTAAGTACTGAAACATGTGTGAAACAACAATCTATTATGCTAGATTTAAAGCTGCATCAGAGAACATTTGCACTCTCACATTAGACATTGAAGACAATTAATTAATGCACGACATGACAACTTTAACAAAGCATCAAGCGAAGACTATAACAAGATTATGAAAGTGAAAGGCACCCATCATGAAATCTCAAGTAATATCATCACATTCAACATCAGCTATTTAGATGCCATTTGATTGCCTTAAACCTACTAGAAATGCTTCTAGTGTAAAGGTGGTTTTAAAACTAATCTATCTCTTGTAACTGTAAAATAGAGATTATGTTCTTCCATATTCTTGAATTAATTTTAATAAATAAACAAAGAAGAGCAATAGACACAAAGGAATTTACTGATAGAAACGTAATAGAAACCACCTCATGCTGCAAATGAAGACGCGGTAATCTTGTATTCAGTATATCTGAATTTAAAGGCGGCGCTCAGTTCCTATGGATGGATATACCTAAAACTGTCACTGTATACCCAAATGCGTGGGGCGAAATAAGTAATAAGCTGACTATGCAATCTTGAAAACACGGTGAAAACTTTTTCTGCGCAGATAAATGTATACTTGCCGCCCGGATGCGATGCAAAAAAAATGCGTGCGTAAGTATCACACTTCGAATGCGCCTATCGCGAACAAGTTAGCAGTGTATATTTTCTGGCAATGAAACTGCGTCTACAGCCTAGACCTTCTAAATATTTATTTATTATGGATTCCAATGCGATTACGATAAATTAGATTAATTTTGTCTTGCTTAACAATTTACCTTGATAATTGCATGCGGTGGTATATAGAAATTCTAAATGCAAACTAAGAATGTCATAGCTTTCACTTTAATTTTTCAATGAAAAGACTACCTTCTGAGAAGAAAACAAAATAATTTTTTGTGAAATTTTAAATAAATCAATGAGCGAAACATTGAAAACATAAAACTAAATAAATTTCTGTATTCCTTTTTTGCAAAAAACATAATCCTGCATGCGAATATGCAAATTTTTCTTTTGACCTTTAATGTATGAATGCAAAAATTTAAGTGCATCCAAACAAATACTTTTGCGAAATGAAGAATATGAACAACAATTGCTATAGCTGCCATCATTGCCAATATACATTTGACTACAAAATGCTCAAGACAATTAGAAGATCTCAAGATCAATTTTTTTTTAAAACAATCATCATGTCTGAAAATTAAAATAAAGGCTATCGGAATATGTAAATGGAATTTTCTCTAGCGTAACAATTTGCTTACAATATATACAGTTCTTGTACACATTCTTCCATTCTCATTTATTTAAAATTCTCATAAAATTTACATAAAGTCTACAATTCTGAATTTATTCTTCATTTTAATTTTATTTGGAATTCATCACATTTCATTCTCGTCTATGGCAAATTGAATGACTCACGAGGAACATGTCCAAGTACAATATTTTCCAACATTCCATAATCGGAGTAAAACATCTGCCAGACGAGAGGTGTAGATGCTACATTCTATTTTAATAAGAAAAGGCTTATTATCAGAAATGGGTCTCCATGAAGGAACAATTTCCAAATAATATTAAATGAGAATTCCCTACAATATAAGCTATTAACTTCTTATGTACAATATCAAACAGTATAATTCAGTTATCAAATCATGAAAAATTTTCATGATATTTGCTACCGAAGATATTTTCTAAATCTACACTCAAATGTAAGGAATCTGTCATTTACACATTTTGAAGCGGCTTAATATGTGAAGCAGCATATCCTGGAATCAAGCACACACCACTCAATACAGATCCCAATTTTGCTCTATCCCACTTAACACCAACATTTCAAACATCACCCACTCTTGAAATATGAAATATGCATCTTGTGATTAATTTGCATATCATGTAGTATCAAAATCTAGACCTTTCTTCTAAAATCCAAATATTCAAATAAATTTAAAGAAAGACAATTCCAAATTTTCTAAGTTATGAGTTTTTCACTTCTCTATAATGTTTTGCCTTAATTATTGGGATATACAGTCATTCTACTCGGTTAACTCACCCTTTAATCCCTTGTATCTGACATGCATGTGATATGACATTTCTTTGGGTTATCATAAGTTTTTGCATGTTAGGTTATGTGGCATCACAAATGTGAATTACATGTTATGTTAGATGTATCATCATTAATAATGTGTTATCTAAGATGAGTCATCCTATATGGGAACCCAGATACTATGGGATATCTAGATTGTTCTAATATATTATAGTCATAGATATTAGCATCTATCTAAGCCATCCATATAGCTTGGAAATTTCTCTCACTGACTGCTCACTTACATGGTAATATGACAGCATCAACATGTCATTCTTTGCTGGCATGTAACATGTCATTCGAATCTATGTCTATCTCTTCACTTAATGCTATGATATTCATTTCTTACCGGAATACGAATGTCCATCCAAATTTCACTCTAAGAATGATTTTACCATTCAAGTCTTTTTTCCTCGAATACAAACATACAGCCTTCAAATTTTCTATAGAATGATTTTACCATTTAAATATCTGATGTGATGTATGTTTGGCTTCGCTGGGCAATGGTTTCATTTTTTGGTGATTCTGTTATGTCCATTCTGTATTGTATTAGGTTTTTGTTTTTTATTTTGTGATATGGGTTAGTGGTTTAATTGTTGGAGTTAGTTTATTGGCTCATTTTGACAGTTTTGGAGACATAAGAATGAAAATCACAAAGTTCTAATATGCATTGAATCTGTTAATGCGATGTGCAATATATCTACCATGTGAACTCACCGTGTCCTCCTCTGCATTCCTGATACTCCTTTCTTTCCCGGCATTCCCATCTATTGAGTATAGTGCTAAAATGAGCATTATCAGGCCTTGCTTTAGGCGTTGCTTTAATTTCACGAGAATTTGATATATCACATAGTTTCAACAACAAATTAATTATTGCTCTTCGAAGCACCAAAAGTAACTGTATTTATGATAACATTTATTATAAAATCTAACAAATTCCCTCCTTCCCCATGCCAATAGTGCTTCTCATTACTCCTTAGTAAAAGGAAGTGGGATATTTTTTTGGAATGCTAATGCCCTCTCTAGAGAATGACAACTCATTACGTACATATACATCAACAACCTTTCATTGTTTATGAGTTCTCTTACCTATCAAAACTTTTACTCAGACTTTATTTTCATAGGCCATGTGCAGCGCTCTCCAACGGTTTCTGCATTTTCCACAAATACAAATTGCATACTCATCATCATAGGCTTGAGAGATTTGTGTGATACAGCGTATTGATATATACACAGCATGCAACATGATGTCATTTTCGGTCACTACATGATGCCACTACTGCATGTTCATTAGACCACCAAATTGCCTAACTGAATTCAGCTTTTGAGTAATCTCTTCATTTTACGTAAATTGTCTTTAAAGAATCAAACCCTCAACTCTTTCCCCAAATTACCACGGGTCCTGACTGTGAATAAACAAAGATATTTGAAAAAGTGACATCCATCATATTGCTTTATAATTAAACTCCGTTAACAGGGATAGAAGATTTTTCTGCTTGCACTACATAAGCTATGCGAGAGATAAGTGACATCTGACTAAATATTGAATTGTATGAGAATATGTAAGCAGAATGAATATCAAATGTTCTATTTACTTGTAAATTTTAGGAGTGAAAAATAGCATCAATACACGTCTTTGTCACTTGTGTTATATCCCTATGCTCCAAGGTTGAAAATACATCTCAAAAAAGACCTAATGCGACTCATACTTTCTAGAACTACGTAGCACTAGAAACCTTGGCAATGCAAATACACAACGAATTCCCTCAGATGCAACAAAATACAATACCGGCCTACTCATATCCAATCACCTGAAACAAATGATTGTAGCTGTATTTCTTTTTTTTTAATATAATAAGTTAATAACCCCAAATTTGTGGAGAGGATTTTCAGCTAGAAAATTGCTTCAAATACATTAATTTCTCTGAAATTGACTTGCACTACCTGAACTACTCTACCCAAATAAACGAAGCCATCTCTTCATTGAAGTATACACTTTAGCACTTATTGTTTCACTGTTTCTCGCTCTCAGTGGTAATTTTCTCTCCTCTTACTTTAGCCAAAAAATATAAATCTCCATTATGCTCGGTGTTTTTCTTGAAAGCGATACTTAACCTCATCATTATACCTTTAATTGGCAGATTTAATGAGCCCATTTTAGATTCCCATTTCAATTTCTAAAAAAACTCCTTTCTAGAAATTTGAAACCATAAGGTGATGCTCGAAGAAAGTAAACGAAAATCAACATTGTGTCACATTGCTTCTTGTCATTAAATCTTCCAGGTTTGCGACAAACCATCAGTAAAAATGCATAGATGCAATCGAGCATCCCATAAAATTTGATGATGTGAAGCTCGGTGCTTTGACTCCAAAATCGATTCACCTTTGTGGGAGTCAGTGGGAATTCTCACCGGGGTAATTGAGACTAATCTCACATAATTAACCTTATCGTAGAATTGTTGCTGAAAGGAAAAGGCAGCGTCAGCGTAGCAGAGAAAATAAGCGAAGCCTCATACTCAGGCATACACTGCTAAAACCAAGATGTAAATATCTAGCAACAAACCATTAAGCAACACATTATAGATGGAAATATTTTTTTAGCAAGAGAATGAGCAATACCAACTACATAGAATAAGAATAATCTTTTCATTTATATTCTTATGCAACATTTGCATTTGTGATTGAAGAACTAAAATGATAGTTTCAACCATTTTACAGAACTACTATTTTGCTATGAATATCAATAAAGCAAAGTCAAAGCCGATGATGTCCACTCATTATAAAACTTAAGACAAAGATCACGCATCGTCGTGTCCACAAATAAAATGAAGATACACGAGCTCATCTTTAAGAATCACTGCTGATTCTTTAATCTACATATCCATGACTATTATGACAGTGGCTGAAGAGATAAATTCAATAAAATCTTAAGATAGCCAAATCACATGCACTATATATCCTCTATCCTTCAGTACTTCTTTGAAGGAAATGGCAATCCCATTGACTTTGCTCTCTTCATGATTATTAACACTAGCTACAAAATCTAGGGCTTACTTTCTTCCAGCAATGTAGCTATACTAGATCAAAATTACAGGGATTCAATGTCGTCCATCTCACCTTGCGAAAACTATGGATTAATTTCATCTTTAGGCCAAATATCTGGCAAATGGCAAACCACCAATCATCATAAAAATATGAATCTCTGTTTTTCTACATCCAAATAATAAGTGTGAATCCAGCTATGTAGTTACTCTTGATTTTCAGAAGAAAACAACCTACCGAGTATTCGAATCTCAATTCACTAAATTTCAATCCAAAGGATTTAATGAACTTTCATATGAGATCAATATTTAAGAACATACGCTTATATATAAATATTTCTATAATGCATATTCTGAAAAAACATCAACGTAGAGTCATGTGGATTTCAAGTAACATAAATATCCTTGTATATGCACCCAATTACGTGGTCCTATTACTCATAGTCTGACAAAACAAGCTCAGCTGTAACATACTCAGCAAATTATTAACAAAAACATCGAAGCACATTTACTATGTCCCTATACTCAACGTATGTCGACATAATGCATTAAAATACTAATACGATACCAATCCCGTGAAGAAATTTAACCATATACATATGAACTGTTTTAGAAAACATCTATATAAGTAAATATCATAAGTCATAATTTTAAAGGAAATATCGATCAAATCAGTAAACAAGATTTATAGTGCGAATGGTACACATACAACAAATTAGTGAAAATTATGGCCATAGTTCCAAATTATTTCATCCCACTACGTACTACTCAATAACCAACTCAATATGCTCCTTATATCTTAGAAATCTTTAGTAGTGCCTCTTGCAATATTTAGTATTTGATCTAGAATATGATAATGAACTCATGAAGTCATTGAAAAGAAAATGGCAACAATCAAATCATACAATGATATATTATCTATAGCCAGCAGATCAACAAAACTTTTCCAGCATCCTTGTAGCGAAGCCTCATACTCAGACATCACACTAAACTGCTGAAAACCAAGATGCTAAATATATAGCAGCTAAAATCATGAAACCTCCCAATAAGCATACACATTATAGATGGAAATATTTTTGTAAAAATAAATAAATATAACTACATAGAATAAGAATAATATTTTCATTTGTAACTAATATGCAGCATTTAACATGTCGAAACAAAATGATGAGACTCAACCATTTAAGGATACAGAATATAATTTTATCAAAATTGCATGAATATCAACTAAGTGCAATCCAAACTTCCATTGTCCACTCATTATGAAACTTAAGGCACTTTGGAGTCTATGGAAAAATGGATAAAATTGTCCACAAACATAAAATGAAGGGAAAAGCCCTCAAAACCATCTGAGTATGCGGTTCTTTATCTACATATCCATTGACTGATTATGACTTGCGAATTGAAGAATCCCATGAAATCCAATCAGTAACAAGATTAGCTCAAATCATGCATGCTACCATATCCTCTAATATCCTTCGATACTGAAACAACAATCCATTGGCTTATGAAATTGTGCTCTTCATGATAGCTGTACAAAATCTAAAGGACATAGCTCAACAATGTAGCTATACTAGACTCAAAATTAACATTTTTGAGTTCAATGATAGATCAACTCTGCTTCTGAAAACCTATGGACAATTTCATCTTTGAAACCTAGATAATGCGGTAAATCTTGTAAAACCACACCTCATACTAAGTATGGTCCTGCAACTACTGTCAAATATGGAATAATATTTCTTTAGCGAGATCCATTAAAACCTTATTGTTAATTCCCAAGCAGAAAAACAACAATCTTTCTCGATATTCGAATCTCAACTCAATCCCAAAGTCCGATGAATTTTCATAATGAGATATTCAATTTAGAACCTTGCAACATACTATTGTCAAAACTAATTTGCCGCAATACAATTAAGCCCCAAAACCTTTACTCTTATAATTTACGAAAAAACATGTAACTGGCAAATTCTATTAATATAAATATATATACACAATTCGATAAGATTTTATTGACTCATGGTCCTCTATTAAAATAAACACTCTTGGTATACTCAATAGATTGTTAGCAGCATCCAGCAACACATATATTCCTCTAAAAAAACGTATATATCGACATATATAATGCATTAAAAAACCCTTCTCTTCTAATACCAATCTGATGAAAATTCCTATTATATAACATATGAACAAACATTGAAACACATCTATAAATAAATATATAGTCATAGTTTTTTTAAAGGAAATATCGATGAAATCATTAGATTAAAATAACATTAGGTATAGTCGCAGTGGTTAAATACAACAAATTAGTGAAATATTAAATTACCATTCAAATTATTTCATCCACTCGAAAACAATACTATACAATAGTAGCAATATTTCCTTTGAAAAATTTAGGAAATTCTTGTAGTAGTTATATTTTTTAATATTTAATTGACTGATCATAAATTAATATTAGCTCGAACATGAAATCGGTGAAAATTCTTGGGGGTAAATCACAACAATCAAATCATCTGTCAATATATTATCTATAGTATCATTAAAGAATGATCAATAAGCACTTTCGTATCCTTATAGCAATGAAATATACTCAAGGCATCACGCTGAAAGCGCTAATTGAATGTAAATATCTGGCTAAAATCAATACTACAATGAAAGCAACATTATAGATGGAAATATTTTTTAGTAAAGAATGAAAATCTCTTTCATGAATAGAATAATCTTTTTCATTTGTATTCTTATGCAACATTTGACATGATTGAAAAACAAAATGATAGTTTCAACCATTTAAATTTAGATTTCTATTTATCAAAAATTGCATGAATGCTCAGCTAAAAACACAGTCGAATTGTCTTTTCATTATGAAAACTAAGACAGATCATATAGACCATCTCATTTAAGAATCACATGGAATTCTTCTCCATATCCATTGACTGATCAGAATCAATCAATGTAGGAACTCTTAAATCACATGCATACTACTACATAAATCGCTGGCATATCCTTCGACTCTTGAAAAACTGTGAATCCATGACATGGGTAATTGCTCTTCATGGTACTTGCTACAAAATCTAAAGGACTTATAGCTCAACCTCATGCCATTAGTGACACAGGATTTACAATTAACTGTCTGAAATGCTATCATCATAGTATGTCAGGCGAGTTGGGTAACAGCAAGTCAAATTTCATTAAAATGCAACTATCATCCTCAAAATTTATTTATCATATCGAAGTCATATTCTATGTAACTGACCGATGACAATACAAATCATAGAGAACAAGCTATAGTAGGCTAATATTTCTAGAAGAAGTACTAAAGAATATAAACCATAATAGGCATTAGAGCAAATTTTATGTAGACAGGCCATGCCGTGACACCTTTATGTCTCCTCTTGAAACAGCCATGGCAATCTTGGTATATTCGAAGTGGATGTGAATCTCAAGATGAACGACAAGTAGACAAATACAACCTTTAGATCTCATAAAGAAAACGAAATAATGCATATAAGCGGAAGAAGCTTATTGCCTACAATATTCTGCGTTAAGCTCGAATGACCTGCGTGAGACTTTACTATCAAGAATCCTTTTGAACCTACATCAATCATTAAAAGACAGCTCCGTGGCTAGCAGAGTTACACAAATATAAGTAGTAATACTTTATTACTTAAAAGTGTATTCCACTGGCAATAATATAGATGAAAATCTCAAAACTGAGAGACATATCTATCCATGTTGTAATGTCATATCACTCTATTGCCAAAATTAAGTTTGGATATGAATATAATCACTAATTATGATGCCAATGAAGCCATCACTAATCACGACAAATATACTGATCTTGATATATCAATCAGATAACATAAATGTTTCATCCTAAAATTAGATATCCTTTGCAGAAACAGCTAGTCTCTACCATTGTATGCAAAACCAAGAAAACCCAAAGGATATATTGATAACATATAGTTGATTAGCATTGAGACAAACACATTGCATACAAACCTGGAAAACATCTATCATCGAATATTTCTTGGGCTTCTTCTCTAGCTCTCATACCATGTTAACAGATAACTACATGAGTGATTCTAACTGATGTACTTTTACTTCAATCTAGGACTTTATAGCTCAACTCATATCATTAATTTTGTCATGTTAGGTTACAATTCTATCCACTGAATTGCTATTCATCATAATGAGAATTATATCCCTTGATATCAAGGAGTGCATTTTTTCTCTATGAAAACCATAATATGGCATTAAAAACTAAACAAATTAAGCCAAAACTACCCAAAGTGAAAGGCAAGACCTTGTTCATGAAACCATCCATCCACTTGGCAACAACTACATTGTAATCATAAAACAATTTAGGCACCATGAAACGTCTGTCTTCGAAGAGTGGATGTGAATCTCAAGATGAGAACCAGCAAATGGATTAGTCCTTAAAATCACTGCGATTCTTCTCCCCGCATATCCATTATTATGACTTGCAGATGGTGAAGAAGGTCATAATCAATTCAGGTAACTGAATAACCCAAATTCTGCATGCCATATGTGTACATTTTCTTCTTTTGAGAACATACAGTCCGCTGACATGGGTGTTGCTCTTCTGATTATTAACACCCAAGCTGCAAATCCCAAAGGACATAGTAGCAATCTTTCTGGAACTAAAATTAACTTTTGAGTTCAATGATAGATCCCATCTTTTTATACAGCCTATGGACAATTTCATCTTTGTAAATAATGCGGTCAATGCTTGAAAACAATCATCATACTAAATGTAGTCCTCATTTTAACATCCAAATACAAGCAATTTCACCTTCATTAAAACATGTGATTTCAAGCGAAAAAACAGCCAATGCTCTCGATGTGAATCTCAATCCTCTTATTAGCAATATATGTTTGGAAATTTAAAATGCAATTATATAGTGCATTTAACTGAAATGATTGTCATGAGATTACATGGATATGGTAATATTTAAACTCTAGAACGCATTAAACATTACTAATTACTGTTTAGATTATTATGAATCTATTCTTTAATATAAATCGTGAAAATTAAGTATGCAACATATCTATAAAGTGTCTGTCGTATACTTGAGATTGCCAAAGGTATTGAGATTCTATTACTTGGCTGACAATTCAATATTGTAATCATCTTCAATGCAATCCAAACATCTTCTAAAATCGAGTTTTTCTCCTTTTTATTTGCATGCACTTCTAAATAAAACTGAAATTACCTACTTGAAACGAGCTAAAGCGCGCGTATATGCAGACTCTGAAACGCTCCTTTGTAAACAAACAATCAATGCGCAAAGATACAACGAAAACTTACTAAATCGAAACGTCTTTGCGTCTTCAATTTTCTATTTCTTGACTATCTCCACAGGCTATATATATTTTGGCTATATCTGCTATATACCAATTAAGAGGAGCTGAGCGAACCGAAGAAGATGCATACTAGCTCGTAGCAGAAGATCATTAATCGGTCTTCCCTCTCGCAACCGATGAAACAATTGGGAAATGAATCTTGTAACTCCTCATTTAATTGCAAATCAATGCAGCAGAGAACTATCCCATATAAGAAAATGGTATTTCATTTTTCGTTGTGTACACTCCCCCTCTGCACAATTTGCCCTCGCACTCATTCAAATCGCCCATTTCTACTACGCCGCGTCTGGCCGCTTTAATACTACTATCTTGAAAAATCTGCTGCAATAATTAAAATCAAATTCGTAAATCGAAGCGTCTAAGGATTTGGCGCCCTCGCCGTATGACACCGATGCGAGCCATAATTCCAAAGCGAAGAGAATATTATCTTAAACGTCGGGCCGCCAATGCTGGCGAATCCGCTTAAATCGGCAGACGCGTACAATCAACTTATATGGAGGGCGCGCAAGCACAACAAGCCGTCGAAGATTTCAACTGGCGTTGTTTACGGTAAAAATATGGCCGTCGTCTTGTTTTGAGTCGAGCATTGCAGTGATGATCTGCCACGATAGCGTCGGCATACGTACCGCGATGCAATCCATCTTCGGTGAATCTCATTATCCCGCATTCAAATAAATCGCATGCGTTATAACGCGTCCACCATCAGCTCCTGGTGGCGATATCATATTTTATGAGCCTTTAGCTGCTTCGATCATTAATAAACAGTGATACGCATTGTCTACCTTCTCCATTGTGACCATGGGCCTCTGTCACTTTGCATCTTCTCGATATCTACTTCTTCAATACGTTTCCGTAATGGCGGCTAATATATCCCCACCATAAAAATCATTTGCCTCTCTGACTGCGTTTATTTTCAGCATTGTTAAGCACTAACCGCCTCGCTAAGATACAGGCTTTGCTACTAAAAGGACATATGTTAGTGTAGTGAAAAAATTTAGTGAAGATAGCATATTAAAGAAGCTACCGAGCCTCTCCAGATAATTAAATATTACGACAAAAGATGCAGGTAGATAAACCGAAAATTAGCGTGATGCGGAATGCGGTATTTCAGACTCTTCACTCACCGGCCACCGCACAACATGACAACAACATTTCTGTCTTCTCAAGAGATTTTATATAGCACTTATTTCTTAGACGGTATCAAATATATTCATTTATGAAATCGATCATTCATAAGAAAGCGCGAATGTTGCTTCTTTCAAATTGAAGTCACATTAGTGTGTTGTACCTCTGGAAATTCTCCATCTATAAAATAATACGTAGATTTCAGGGAACTCTATCAACTTTTAAGCTATCTTTGTAGCTTTGTATACATCTTATAACATTTGCATGCCAAGATGCCATTGAAGAGGTGCAAACTGTATTGAGATACAGTCTATGAAACCTTTGATATAATTTCTCTTATGTATTAATACATTATCTCATTTCAACCTTGTATCTTCTTATCATGTTCTAGAATGCTGAGTGAACTCACTGGATTTGCGATAGGATTCAGCCTTAAGTGAATTGCCCTGTCAAGCGCTTTAAATAGGCCTAGTCATGATATGCTGTTCCATGTTCACTCTTTCCATATTTTCCTGCCATGTGACCTTTGAGGAGGTGCTTTTAAACGTATCATATAAGGATTAAGTAAATTAATTAATACTATATGATATATTGTGTATCACAGATATCGATCTCATGGCAGTAATATCTTCTTATGTTTCCTGCCCCATCCTCACTCTGTATCTGGTAATGATATATTGTGGGTCAGTATAGCTGCACAGTAAGCAGTCTCTTATATACTCATCTTGGGGAATCTACATGCATTCTACATTGTTCTTGTCTTTGTATTAACTAGAAGAGCAGATAATTCAAAACTAATTTCCTTGTTCAAACAAGAGATAGCAAAGTGTTAGATTTATTTGGCTTAAACTAAAGGAGAAACCTCACTGCCCCTTAGATGTCTAGACACTGTAGTCTAAATAAATTTAATACTCTAAAATGACATCTGTACCTGGCGCCATTCTTTAAAATTGGAAATTCAAAGAATGTCTGTTTCCTGGGACCGACATCTTATTTTCACTCTTCTTCCAGTGAGCTACGAAAGAGACAGAGTTAGGAATTTCTCACCTTGTATCCAACAGTGAATTGATAAATTTTATTGAAGTCACAACTCACAGAAAATATTTAGTCGGATACCTACCACAACACTGTCATACATAATCATTCTATAAAATAACTTGAAAGAAGAAGAAGTCGATTCATCGAAGTTGTATTCCGTTGAAGATCATCATGCTCTTCTCAAGTTAGAACAGAAAAACTGGATTCCTCAAAAACTCCACGTAGAAGAAACACAGGTGGAAAATCTCATCTACTGAGAACGAAAAATAAGAGGAATCACGAGAAATAACAACGATGCCATCAAATTATCTACACCTGAAACCTACGACCTGCAATATATTTGCATTATTCACCTCCGCTTCCTCACTTCCTCCTTCATCCCCATTACCCTCAAATTGTGCAACCCTTGTAATGTCACATTTCTTTGAACAAAATGCGCTCCTACGACGCTACCCCAAGTGCTACAAATGTGTAGATACTTAATTTTCAAATTTATCGTAGTTGATGCTGAAGCACACCGAGACCTGCAACAACAAGAACAAATGTGAACATGCAGATGTAATCTAGTATTGTGCAATCCTTGGAAAATTGAAATACTCGGAAGCAAGTTTCAAGACGTAAACTAGATAATCAATTACCGCACAAGTTAAAATGGAGAACGCTGCCGGGAAATTGAAATAGGCCAATGATGCCTAGATTGAATTCAATGCGACAAGAAGAAACAGTGGCAGAATTTATCAGAAGATTTAACAAATTATATGCGAACGCTCTGGACGTGAAACAAATAAAGATAACATAAAATTGTTTTTATAGCGACCTTTGATGCGATTTGTGCGTGAAAACTTTGTGCAGATATGAGCGATGCTCTAGAGTTAGGCAAATTTCAACTCCTCCGCTGAAAAAAAAGGAAAATAGAGCGAGGGAAATAAGAAAGGCAGGTTTCGAAAATTCGGTACCCATGGCAGATAAACAAGATGATAAAGAATATGGTTAAGCTAGGACTGGAAATATGACTCCAGAACTATTATAACACTTAAGCTTCGAAGATATAATCTCAGTCTGAAAAAATTTGGTCATTGCCAGAAGAAAACTGACAAAGATCAGTACCTCATATCTTAATACCTGGGAGACCAGCGGATTCATTTGGAGATCTATATAGACTAGAAGATTCAAATGCAGCTCAAATAGCGATGATATGGAGTGTCCCACTGAAAGAAGACGAAGAAGCGAATTATTATTCTTGCGAAGCAATTATTTGGCCTAAATAAACAATTCAACGTCAAATATGAATCACCGAATCCTGAAGGAAGGGCGAACCATCTGGAGAGAGAACTGCCGAAAATCTATGCAGCAGAAAGAATGTGTAAGCATAGAAAAGGTAAACATAATTCTGATCTAATGTCAATTCCCTCATAATTTCTATGGATTAGTCCTCCTAATGCTGACATTAATCAAAGAATAAATCTTCGAATTGAAGGAATCCAAAGAAATAGTGATCGAAAACCCTATCTGCTCAATTTGCAAAAGAACTGAAGATTAAATTCTGTCTAATTGAGTATTAAAGCGACACCTCATATCGGTAAGTGCCTTCTTTCATTTTTCCTCTTTAATACAATTGCATACACGATGAACAAATCCTTGAGAGACCCCATGTGAATCTTTGTACATGTAGTAAAGGATAGACCTACTCCTTTATCCCTGAGTCATTCATGACTTGCTATATTCTATGTGCGATTAAGTCTTCCCACATAATCATGCCTTTATGCAATAAATGAAACAACTAGAACTGCAAATTACAAGCTGTATACAAGATTTATATTCATTTGATTCTAAAGTAAATGCTTAGAATGATTAAGGCCCCAGTGGTAATTTAATAAATCCGTATAAAGAGTGTGGTCATGAACATTGTGGTACTGTCTACTACTGTATCTTTGTATCAAGATCTACAAATATTGAAGAATCTCAGTAAATTGGATTCTTTATGTAACAATCGAAGAAATTATCTGAAAAAACTACATTGTTAAAATGGCAACTAAACAGCTCGATGAAGAACCTCTCATTTGTCAATTAGAAGACAAAACTATACTATGATCCCTTTGGTCAAACCAAAACTGGCAGCTAAAATGTCGAAAATCGAAACTAGACAATGGAAACGAATTGAAAAACGATGTATTGATTTCACAGTAGATTGCTATCTTTTTAAGCAGATATGGTACAAACAATGTAAACCAATATGAAAAATATAATATTAAGTCCCGAAGCGGCTCAAATATGGGAAATCGATAATCTAAAAATGTTTGGAAATTTCGAGTTTAGTATGCAACGGAAATTAAGAAGATATCCAAACTAAACATCCACGGCACCGAGCATAGAAATGAAGTATAGGACATGATAAATTTCTTCTCGGCATTTGATTCATGCCGGGGAACAAAACAGAATACTTTTCGAACTCTCTCGCTATAAGAACGCGGTGCCACCCGTCCTCACCGAATCTGAAATTGGAGACATTCTGAACTCGGATAATATAAAGCATTAGCAGATACATTGAGATAATGGGCAATGAAAAGATTTATGAAATTTAATGGGAATACCAATATGAGATTGATGATGATGAAGAGGAAGCTGGAAATATTCTTCTAAACAAATGGAAGAAGAATAATAGGTAATAAAGTGAAACGCGTAAAGATAATGTTATACCTAGAGTTAGTACCTACAGAAGTTATTTAATAAAGATGACATTCCCATCGACCAAATAAGTAGTAGAAGACGAAACTTCAGAATTTTGACCCCAAAATTTATTAAATTATCAAAGAAATTTTTGAAGAATGCAATTGACTGAAGTTATTCAATTCTGAGATGTATTTGCCTGGTCTATGAGGACACAAAACTTTTGATATAAATATTATACGGCATAAAGATTCCCCTTGAAGATGCAAAAGTATACAAGCTTAAGCTTCAATTAAATAAATCGCTTACTCTTCCTTCTATTAATAAATTAAAAATTGTTGGAAAATTCAAGATAATTGTACCATTAAGATACTCGAAATGGATAAGCGGAAATCTTGTTCTGGTGAAAGAAGAATGGAGAAATAAGGCTATGTGTAGATTTCGAAAATTTGAATAGAACATCTCTCAAAGTAACTATCCCTTGCCTAAGAATGAATCCACACATCCTACAGAAAGTAGTAGATTATCATCGGAATGTAAATGATGGATGGGCCACCGTAGTGTCAAGCAAACTATGTGTATTTCCCCGAAGACGGAAAAATGCATTCCTATACCATGGGGAACCTTATGTAATGCAAGGATTAAATCTGTCAGACAATTAATGCGAATTCACTTTTCGGAGGGCAATGGGCTATAGCCTTTGTCGGAAGGCAGGACAAGGATTACTTGGTAGTCATTATCTTGATGATATCACGGTATTCTCAAAGATGATGATGAGCACTGTGGGCATTTTAAGAAGAACTTTTGAAAAATGCGAAGTATGGCCTCTCTTAGCCCTCAAAAATCTTTGTTTGCATTAGATCATAGGAGCATAATAAATGAACCTAAAGATAATTATGCATGTCTAAAATAGTTGAAAGCGATAAATAACATCAGAAATAAAGAAAAATGCGAGCTTTTTTAGGCTAATTTCTTGAGACGATTTATCTAACTATGTAGAGATAGTTAAGGCTATACCAACCAATATGTGAAAAGGAAAATGAAAATAAAATGACCATTCAGAGATATCATTCACAAATTAAAGCGGAGCATTCCATTTGAAATCTACCGAAGTCGAAAAATCCATTTATGATTTTCTCATTTGCTTCACCTCATGCCGACAACATAAATGTTGAAAAATGAGGGGATTATGAACAACCACCGATCAAATGCTATGATGCTACAGATGAGAAATATATTATCTTGGAGAAGCGAGCATATGCTACAGTAAAGTCCCTTAAAGCCTTCGAAGTTTATGTTTGCACAATCTCACATCACATAATGCAGCAGGTGAGGCAACCAGGCCAAGCAGCTGAAAATAGAAGAAGATGGGTGCAAAAATCCCAGAGTATATGATTTGGATATAAAAAACAGTGAAAGGAAGAACTATAGGATGTTATGCAGATCAAATCATCAAGCTTTAGTATTAATCATTCTATGTGCAAATGAAAAAATTGAAAAACTAGCATGGACTAGAATGGCAAATAAAGATATGAAAATATCTAACTTAGTCAACAGTATAAAGAAATAGTTAGATACAATTAACATATTTATCCTCCGAGATAACAATTTTAAAGTGAAATGCAGTATAGGATGAAATCTGTATGCAATTGCCAATGGCATTATTTGGAGAGACCCTCTAGGCATATTACTTCATGCCTCATGAAAATGCAGATAACAATGACATAATTCTTAATATATTGGAGGACATTCACATTTAGCCACCCACTCATAAAATTTTGAAAATTTCTTCTGTATTGAACAAACTTTAGCAGATTTAGATGTCATTCATGCCAGATTTGCGAAGAAAACATAAACGCTCTCATTTGCTGATCCCTATTCATCTTCGAAATGGGATTTAGATTTTATAAGAGATACACCAGTAATAACATAAATGGATATTAACTGACATACAAACCTTTTGCGAAAATGGGTGGAAAATATACAGCCTTCTGAATCTTTGTAATAATGAATTTTGCAGAAGAAAATAATATCTCATATGTTCGATCAAAGAATTGTAGCGGCAATGCACCGAGCTTTCAAGCCCAGCGGGGTTGCGTAAGTATACGCCAAGATACAACATCATGCGACTCATTCTACGGCATACTATCCCTTTGAGAAATGTCTAAGCAATTCTCAATAAAACCTTAGTGACCACTGAAGGCAATAGCTGAAAATCAATATACTCTCGGATAAAGTTTTCTCTACATGAGCAAATAGGATAACTGACAAAAAACTGAAACTATGAAACATTGCAGTGTTTCCTTTAATTAGCGTATGCGGAGAACCGGAAAATTTGAGATAGCATGATCGAAAAATTAATCATTTGGTAAATTGGAGAAACCAAGGAACCGGGTAGATTGATAGAATACATGAAAGAATGTCTTTGATGTGCAAAGATAGTGATTTTCCAAGTTAAAATTTGTTCTGAACAGGATATTCCCTTGAAGCGAGAAAAAGGCAAACATCATGTATTCAGCATTCAAAATAGTGAAATTTAAGAAGAAACAACACCTTACTTTAGAAAATCTCTGGGGTGAACTGTTGGGTCCCTTCCGTAGATAAACGTTGCAGCTACAGCTCGAATTATATATCTGTATATAGTTTGTTTTAACTTTTTATTTTTATAAGGAAAGAATCTTGAAATAATTACTTGAAATAAGAGCTAAAAAGTTAAAAAAAATAAGTTAAATATTTAATAATTTCAAATGTTCATTATGCACGAGGGTGAGCATATCCCAGACTGATGCCTTGTTATGCACCTCTACTGAAAATTTTACATTCAAACATTTCTACCTGCACCATGTCCCTAAAATCTCATGACCATACTACTATCTCCGCCGTAATCTACCTTGCAATAGTTAAAAATCAAATTTAAATTAAACGTAAAATTTGATGCCCTCTGCTTCCATATGACCGCGTAAATATAATTCAAATTTTCTTAAAGGAATCGGATACGTCTTTGTAAAATCCGTCTGGCCATCGACGCGCGGCAATCAACTTATGAGCCCGCGCAGCGGGCGCTCCATTTCACGATAGCTGTGCCCCCCACGTGCAAGTATAAGCACGTCGATGCTATTTTGGGTCCGGCTACTGAGAGTCAGCTCAGCGATCACCTTCAATCGCGGTAGGCACTTCGAAATGCGATACTCCCGCTCCATCTTCGGTGCGATCTCGGTGTCCCACCTCTGCCTTCCTCTCGTCATAATGCATCAGTATACTTGTACGTGTCTCCACCATCCACATATTTGCAGTGGCGTGTCATATGAACCTTTAACCCTTTGCGTTTATTAAATACTCCATTAATGATTACGCATTGTCGCCTTCTCATTTATTGCCATTCTATGCCTGCATCTTCGATATCACCGCTAATTATACGCACCATGGCAGCTTATCATATCCCCATCACATCACCAAATATTTTCTACATTCTTCTTGAAACCCCTAAATTCAGCAGTAAACAACTACGTATACGTACAAAGATCACAGAACATACTAAAGGACATATCTTAATTAAGCTTAAAATTAGGCGAAAAATAGAGTAGGAAGGTGACGCCATTAAGAAGCAGCAGATATAGTTCTGAACTCTCGGACAAACCGACCCCGCGTGATAGATACGTTAGATCTGAAACCATTCCGGAAACAGTACAACAATGCGGGTAATTTCAAATCTCTGGCAATTTCCTCGGCCTGTATCTGTATATTGTATATGGCTGTGGCCTACATCCTTCTCGAGATTTTATCTCAGCATTTATTTCTTTAGGCAGTAGTTATATTCATTTGTCTAGATATCATAGAGAAACGTAGTGTTTCATCCATTTCTTTAATTGAGTCATTATTATTGTTCCATTGCCTCCTCCTCTAGAATTCTCACTCTAAAGACAAAGAGCCCATTGGGAGGATTCGGACTCTATCGGCAAACATGCTGTGAGAAGACTTTGTATATGCCAATTTCGGCCGTAGGGCTCCTGCATTGGAGAGGTACTAGCTGTATTGAGATTACGATATGGTAGCGCGGTATGTAATTTCTCTTGTAATGTTAATACATTATCTCATTTCATGTAACTATCTTCTTGTATCATGTTCTAAATGCGAAATTGTAGTTTGCGTGGAATCTTTAAATGTGCCACTGCAGGGATTGAATGTGGCACAGTCATGATATCATGTTCACTTATTTTCTACTATATTAATTGCTTGAGGAGGAGTGCACAAGCCATTGTCATATAAGGATTAAATGTACCTCTGATGCAGTTGATATATCTGAATTATCGATCCTCATGGCAGCTAATATCTCTTATGTTCCTCAGCTGCACTCACTCTGATATACGATTTAATGATATAATGACTGAATCGGCCTCTTACGATGCTTGATCTCTTAAGCTGTCTACAGTACTCATCTTTGAGGAGTGATGTTCCATTATTCTTGTATCTTTGTGATAGCTAAGAGAAACAGACAATTCAAACCTAGACTCACCTGATTCCAGAAGAGGAATAATGTCATGGACAACCCCAGAGCTAAGGCTCTCACTATATATTAAGATGCACAGACAGCTGAATCTATGGCAATGGAAACATGTATAAATCACAACACTATCTTTGGTAGCTAATATAAATAATTAATTATTTTTAAAATATTTATTAGGCCAACTTTTAAACTATAGAAAATTAGGTTTTATGAAAATTTATTAAAATTGAAATCAAAATTCGCCTAAAATTATCCCTGTAGGTTTAGGGGCAATGTTAGGTATAGTGTGAGACTATATAATGAGGTTTAAAATTGCTTTTATAAGGTTGAAAGTGGTGCATGACATGGAAGAATTAGTATTGTACATAGGATTTTCTTGTGGCGGAGTCAGAGATCATATGAAGTGTGAGAAATTTCAGGAGTTAGAAAGGAGCTTGGGCCTTTTTGTAGATAAATTTTTTTTTAATATAAAATAAATTATATAGAAAACTGAAAACCTAATTTTGGAGTTTCATGTCGTAATATTTGTCAACATATATGGTGTTTTATTATCCCCTCCCTACCTTTAGATCTTTCATAATATTTGTTATTCTTGGGGTTTGCTTAAATACACTCCTTAATCACTATGCAAATGTATTTTTAATCATTTTAATACGAATGAAGTGCAGTATTTTCTATGGAAAAAAGTATGTATCTAAGTGAGTTCCAAAGAACATAAACATAGATACGAAAATAAAGAAATCATAGTTAGATGAACAACAAGAATAAAATATTTACAAGATATTATTATTAAAGTGTTCAAATATTGACAAAAAATAACACCTTTCTCAAAGCACCGCTTAAATTGTTTAGGACCTTCGAGTTACGAATAATAAAGATTCAATGATGATTCCAAGATATAATTAAAATAAGAATTAGAAATTATTAAAACATCATTAAGTTTTTGGAATTGGCAACTAACATGCTTGCAGGCGGACAAAATTGGTTTGTTACTGTTATGACAATGAGATGAGTTATCTATCCAACAGCTAATTCAGATGCACAAAAATTTGAAACAGTTATGGGTAAAGGTATCATGATTCCTCCATGAAGAATATATTGAAAATAGTTGCATTCTTAATCCACTACCCAAATAGTTGGATGCCAGTAACCTCATCTAACTATATAAACTAGATACTTCCTCAATAACAAGGGATTATTCATTCCACATTTGAAATTTGTGGTGATTTCTTTGAAACAACACCTCTTCTTAGTGATGGATATCAACTACTAAACTATTGCATGTTTTTCGTAAATCTATGGCAATTTCCTACATTTTTCTTCCAATTACCACATGCGTTAATGTGGTCCTGCAGGCTAATCCCAATCCTTTAAGGAGAAGAATGGATTTATTTTCTTATAAGCAACAAGATTTTGTGAGTAATGCTTTAGAAACTTAACTCTATTTTGAACTTGAAAGTTTGTATATTACTTATATTGAATATTGAAGGCCTATTTTAGGAAAACATTTCATTTATGGTTCACAAATGTTTTTCAAATAGTAGGAACCTTGTGGAAGTTTTATTATGCTCTTGTGATTCCATGTATATTTTATAATTCTATGGATGTGAGACCAATGATTTCTCTTCTCTTTAATTTGCTTCATATAACTTTCTTCACATATATTTATGAATAACAATGAACTAAAATTTATTTTGTTAATTTATTTTTCTTTCCAAAGAACACTGGTATCCCATAAGTACATGAATTTAATGTTGTACTGAGTATTCAAATTCTGTTGCTCTCTTTAAATGAAGATACCACTCTTTAAAAACATGAAGAGATTCTCGATATAAAGATTACATGAGTTGTATACCTCAGATGTCAACTGCGTATAATGGGGATGAAAGTAAATATTCTTTCTCAATGAATGAGATTCCTCATCCATTCAACCTCTCCTTCCCATATCAAAAATACCAAGAAGTATATTGCACACATAAGTTATGCGATGTCTTGGAGATTAGACAAACCGAGAAACTTGAATCATGAATTTTATACTTTTAAGCGTACCTGTTCAGTATCTGAAAAACAACTTTTGCTAAAATCATTGAGATTAGCCAAATTCAAACAATCAAAATTTTCTGAACCAAAAAGAGCCTAAAAAAAAAAGAAAAAAGCTGTGAAAAAAACCTAGTATCTCTGAAGAGCGAAGAAAGTATCTCTTATTTCCTCCTTAAAAGGAAGATGTCAGAAGAAGATAGAAGAAGCGAGAAGCTAGCGGCCAAAATAAAAAGACATGAAATAAAAAAAAGTGAAATGCGAAAATAATAATCAAGGAAGAGACATACAAAAATTTATGCATGATGAAAATACATGATAAAAGTAAAATATAAATAATTTTGGCTTCAGAAAATTTAACACCCATTTCACATATGTTTATTTTATGTTTTAAAATAAAGAAAATGGCTGCATGAAGATGTAGTGTAAGTTGTCTCACTAGTTTTATATTTAAGTGTGTGTGTATATACATGTCTGACCATGATTAAGTCCCAATAAAGATAAACAACTGCATCAATGCTATATGCAAGTTCACCCATGTTTGTAATAATCGAAAATACTTATAAATATATAAATGTGCTAAGCAACTGATGAAACACGCAGTATAGTTTGAGTGGATTTCACAGAAATAAGCATTTTTATAAATTGCTTGAAAATAATTTATCAACATAATTAATCAATTGCCATTATACATTCAAGCCGCAGTAAAAAATGGAATAGTCAATTTGCCCTCACACTAATTACATATAAATACTTATGAAAAATACATGAAGACTTACCTACATTACATAAATTTTATTAAGCAAATATAATAGAGATACAAATAATAGCAAAAAATATTTTGTAGACACATGTAACCAAATTAGCAGACACACCTGAATTAACAACCAGAAGCCTAGTGACCTATTTCCTCTACGTTAACCGTAATTAACAAAGAGGAAATCCATGCAAGCACTCTAGTATTGCAAATTAACATTCATATTTACAGAGACTGGAAACTACTTACTAATTCAAATAACTTCCTGAAATAGAAAATAAATATCCTACCAATAAATAGAAAGCCATGATTTTATCTTGTAACTCAACAACCCCATGCAGTCAGAAATTTGCTGTACGTAATACATGATTGATGAAATTAAAATAACTTTTAGATGGTTTATCAACACAATCCGGAAAGGGTGAGTGGTTTTCTCGATCATAGCAAGCTTCAATGAACAACCCCAGTTGTAGCAAACATTATTTCTGGCCTAAATCACAACAAATGACTCATTATATAGTGTTTATTAGCCAACGCAAGCAATCATTCTATGACACTAGCAGCCTCCTCCATGCTTAGGTTTGGCTGTATTCACAACTAAGGCAATGTAACGTGCGTGTCTATCCATAATTATTCCTCTCAACATTGGCTTCACTCGGATTCTCAGCAGACAAAATAAATTACTATTTACAATTTTCGCCTTATATATTTATGAGTGTTTGGTACTCTTGAGTATTGTGGAAAATTTTCTTTTTTAACAAATGTTTCCCTTCATGAGCACGACTAAAAAGCACATTTGAAAGGAACAAATTTGGAATGGCATAATTTTAATTACCATATCATATTGGAACCTGCAGTGCTTGAGTTCAACGATAATATAGGTAGGATATGGCATTTCACATCAGATCTACCATCAGAGGCACATTTATATATTTTCAATTTAATAATAATTAATTAATTAATTATTAATATTATAACTAATAATTAATTATTAATTAAAAAATTAATCCATTTATCTCAAGCATTAATATGTTTTTATTACTATAATTTAGTATTAATTACAATGTTAAGAACATGATTAATATCAAACGCAACATTATACATATATGATACATTATGAATGAATTTCATCAATAATGAATTTCATTTATATTAAAATAGAGTTTTAAATCAATAATAAGATATTGCATTAAGATGCTCTCAATTAACAAAAAATGATAGAATTGTCATAACATCATAGAGAATGCAAACCCTGCTTAAAGGGAGATAATCCTCGGCAAATAAAGACAACAAAACTTAATACTATAGAATAACTCTTTGCATCCGTACATGTGTGAAAGTACACACTTTCATATGATTTGCGTATGCCGTGATATTAAAACCTCGTAGGTCCAAAGTGCTTCCATTGAACTTGATATACCTATTACTAGATTATGGAATAATCTGCCTCTAGTCTAAGATACCCAAAGGTTAGTTAGAACCTTTCCTAGAGCTCCCCGCTAGCTATCACAAACCAATCATTTGCATTATTAGAATCATGCACCTACTTTTTGAAATAGGTGTAGGCACCACACCGTAGTTGCTATGGTGGGGTAGAGACAATTTCGCCCCTACACCCCACTTGCTCCAAAATTTGAAATAGCCCATAAAACTTGGGTGCAACAACATGTGTACTTTCATGACACTCACTTTCGTTTGGCTCTTGTGTCCCCGCTGAAACTATTTATGCATTCTTGTTGATATGTGTAGCTCTTCTATCCCTCTTTAGGCTACCCTCATCTTTTGCTCGTAACCTCTTTGTTCCATCACCTTTAATATATAGATTCAGAGTTACCTTGTTCTTTAGTCATCTAGCTAGTGAAGATATATACACATTCTACCATATAAAGCTCGGGGAAATAACTTTAGCGATTCTAATAAAACCTGTAATTATAAGAAAATTCAACTAAAGAGAAGAACTATTCCCCATACAATTTATTATATAACACATTCCTAGCATATCCTCTAACACCTTATTCACTCTATCAATTTTCCCAATCAATCTAAGGAGGATCAATATAAATATATTGAATGCCAAATGAAGTTCAAATACAATGAATAATGCTTTCAAAATTTGGATAGTGGCATCCTGAATAGCCGTCTATCTTCTAGTGTAATGATCTTAACCTCAACATTCCTTCCATGAAATATTTTCAATATCAATGGCATTATGTTAGTTAACAGTATGAAATTGGGCCCGGCATGCTCAATTTATCACCACCACCATGATATCATATCTCTTATGCTGAAATCTTTGGATAATCTGTGATGAAGTCCATTGGCTTCCCACTTCCATAGAGATTAGATGTGATAGTCAACTTGAATCTATGCATTCCACCTTATTCACTTAGGCATACTGTGACTTCCTTTTATACTTGAATAATAATACATCTTCTTGGTCTACGTCAGATGAGCCTAAATGGAGTATTTTATGAAACTCATCCATAATGATCCTCTTAGTATCATCAAGGTAAGTATGTACAATTAATATTTAACTTAGCATCCCATCATGCGTAGTGTATTTCTTGCTAGTGGTCCCCTCTCGCTCTTTTGCAAAGCAATCCTTCACGCGTAAAATTTTAGGTAATATAATTCTTATTTAATGCTTTTCCTCAATACTAAAATCACGAAACCCAAAACTAGTAAATGGACAATGCGAACTTCTTCTTTTTTCTGGCAACGTATAGTATTAATATTCATCTTGAAAGAATCTTTAATTGATTCGTGGATATCTGAGCATCTCCTTCTTGGCGGCGAAACCTTTTCCATGATAGACAATCTAAAAATTCGATTTCAGAGATTTTCCCTGACTTAAAGATACAAACAAATTTATTTAAGAGCCAACAGTAAAACATGACAACGAACAGCTTATGGGATAGGTTCCCAAGATTCTTCCTCGTCTTTCATCTTGACCCCGGCAGAGAGGAGGGTAGCTTTATTGGCTTCAATATCCGCCTGTTTATTATGAGTTCTCAGCACATGGTAGTAGTTCAACTTCTGAAAAGCGTTTTCCAAACCCTTAATTTTGGATATCAGCCTTGCTAGTTTGAGATCCGAGGCTGGGGAGTTGGAAACCATTGCGTTTATAATGATCTGGGAATCACCTATGACATTAGCTTCACTTATATTTAAATCTTTGAGGATCTTGAGGCCTTGGTAGAGGGCCAAAGCCTCAGCTTGAACGCTAGATGAGAATCCAAGCCCCCAAGCAAAGTTATGAATTTTTTCCCCAATTGGACTTACAACAACACCTCCAGCACCAGCTTTGCCCGGATTGCCCTTTGCTACCCCATCAAAAAAGAGAGAGTGCCTTGAGTGTGAATTGAGCCAGTCTTGAAGGTCAGTTTCGGATTTCCTTATTTGCCAGTCTTTGAGAGGAGGAACGTTTCTAACTGTTGGTTGAAACTGCAAGTCAAGGGAAGATCCCCAAGCAATGTCCTGTTGGCTGAGATTGGAGT
The DNA here is from genome assembly GCA_034641835.2 of Pinus albicaulis. Taxonomy (NCBI): domain Eukaryota; kingdom Viridiplantae; phylum Streptophyta; class Pinopsida; order Pinales; family Pinaceae; genus Pinus; species Pinus albicaulis. Next base: position 446,448 of record JAXQQM020063003.1, on the reverse strand, counting down.
CATCTTTTATATCAGTCAAGCACTCCTTTAAATGACATTTAATCTTAATTTTTAAGACCTTGTGATTCTGTTTAATGTTTCTGAAGATTCTTCTGTTTCGTTCTAGCCAGATCTGCCAACAAATAACCTTTGGAAGGACAGCCCAAGCGGATTTAATTATCTGATTTTTAGGAGGGGGGCCAGGATATCTGATTGCCCAATTAGAAAAGAGATCAGCAGTGGAATGAGGTAGCAAAAATTTGGGATCTAAATTGTGGATAAAGGAGAACCAGATCTGCTTAGAGAACTTGCATTCGAGGACTAGATGGACAACAGTCTCTGCATTTTCGTTGCACAGCGAGCAGATGGAGGGACCATAGAACCCTTTTCTCTGCAGGGTGTCATACGTAAGGATCTTGCCATGGCAGAGAAGCCAAGCAAAGAAGTCGACTTTGGGCCATGAAGGAAAACGCCAGACCCCCTGCCAAGGTGCAGGGTCAGGGGGGACGTGTGGCCTCTCTTTCAGCTTGTCATATCCCATGGAGACAGTGTAACCTTTGACATTCGGCCCCCAGCCTTTCATATCTCTTTTCCTCATGCGCGTGGGCGCCAAGCCATGAAGGAGGTCCAGCAGCGTGGACCATTTGAGGGTCAGATGAGCTGGCACCTCGATTCGTTTCCACCCTGCCCAGACAGAGTCTTTCCAAAGAGAAATATCCCACAACGAACACAGCCCCTCTCTATCCATCCAGCAACGCAACGCTCTAATGGAGGCTCTGTCTTCAACTGGGTCCTTATTCATAATTTTATCAGCCCAGATATTGATCTTTTTGCCATTTCCTGGAATCCAATAGGAGTGCGCATTGATTAAGGGAGCAGCTTTAACATACAGTTTGAGAAAATATGAATAAGGAAAATGGATTACATTGTCTAAACAGGAAGATCGAGGACCTCTGAAATACTTTTTCCAGAGAGCCAATTGGGCCCAGCCAGGCTTGGGCCCAATGATCCTCCAAATAATCTTAGCTACCATAGCCACGTTTTGCTGACAGAGATTTTTGAAATTCAAACCACCCTCCCTCAGAGGCTTGGAGATGTTTTCCGAACTGATAAGGGGAATCTTGTTTTCATTCTGTTTACCTCCCTTCCAAAAAAACCTCCGCATGAATTCTTCTATTTTTTTTAATATACTTGCTGGAGCGAGAAGCATAGAAAACTGAAATAGAGGAAGACTAGAGAGCACATATTTAATAAGGACAGATTTGCCAGCAGTGTTGAGCCAGGAGAAGCCCCAGGCTTGGATCCTAGACTTGAATTTTTCTAGCTGAGGGAGCCAGTCTTTGCTTGTAGATTTCTTATGAAAAACAGGAAGGCCCAAATATTTAAAGGAGATCCAATTGGAGGAGGCAGCAAAACCCAAACATCTAGAAATAGCGGAGAGCAATCTGGGCGAGGTTTTCCAGCTGTAGATATGACATTTGTTCTTATTTACAACACTGCCAGAGGCTTCACTGAATTCATCCAAAACTGCTTTAAATTTAGAGGCGGAGGAGAGAGAGGCAGCTCCCAAAAACAAAGTGTCGTCTGCAAATAGGGCGTGGTTTATATTTTTTACCCCTCTTGCAATACACAGTCCGTTGATATCTTGATCTTGCATCTTTTTGTCTAACAGGTAACTGAGGACAGAGGCTTGGATGACAAAAAGTAGAGGGGAAAGAGGACACCCCTGCCTTAGCCCTCTTGAAGCTTTGAAGAAATCAGTGGCTCTTCCATTTACAAGAGGAGTGATCCATGGCTCCGAGATGCATGCCCGGATCCATTTGATGAAATTTTCTCCAAAACCAAACTTGCTCATTACTTTTAAAAGAAAGCTATGATTTACTCGATCAAAAGAATTTGTTAAATCAAGTTTAATCACCATACCTTGTTCTTTTCGAAGAAGACTTGAGTGGATTGCCTCTTGAACAAGGGTGAAGTTGTCCACGATTTTCCTTCCTTGAATGAAGCCTCCTTGATTCTCCGGAATTATTTTGGGAAGAATGAGGTTCAGTCTATTTGCAATGACTTTAGTGATTAGCTTGTACCCAGTATTGCATAAGGAAATTGGGCGGAATCTGTTGAAATTGTTGGCGCCTTTTTCCTTTTGTATGAGGGCTAGGAAAGCGTAGTTTGTGCTACCTCCTATTTTCTGAGCATTTTGAGACTTCTGAACCATTTTGAGCAGATCCTTTTCAACAATCGGCCAACAAACTTGCAGGATCCTGGCAGAAAAGCCATCTGGCCCGGGGGCCTTATCCGGATCCATATCAAAGAGGGCCTTTTTGACTTCGTCTTTGGTGACTTGGGCCTCAAGGATCTCATTCATACGAGGAGAAATTGCAGAAGGAATAATGTCTAGCAGATCTGAGTAATGGCCCGAGTCCTTATCCTCACTATACAAGTTTTGAAAGTGAGAGAATGCTGATTTTTTAATGTCTTCAAAATCCTTGAAGGTGATGTTATCCTCCTTAATCTCAGAAATAGTGTTGAAGCTTTTCCTGGCCTGGGTTTGTTTGTGGAAAAAGGCAGAGTTCCTGTCCCCTGCTTTGAGCCAGAGATTTCGAGATTTTAATCTCCAGTATTCTTCTTCAGCTAGGCAGGCCTTATGGTAACGTTGTTGCAAATGAGCCTCTTGGTCTAACATCTCCTCTGTGACAATATCGTGCTCCATATGAGTTTGATGAGAGGCGAGAGAGACTTTGATGGCTTTTCTTTCTGTAGCCGGGTTGGACAAGGTTTTGGCCCATCGTTTTAGATCTCCCTTTACCCTTCTGAGTTTATCCTCCCAGATATAGAAGGGAGAACCATTGACAGGCTGACTCCAACAATCCTTAACTATTTGCATGAAGTCTGATTCCTTGACCCAGAGAGGACTAAATCGAAATGGAATAGGACCCAGATCAAGGTGGGCCAGGAGCTCGAGCTTTATGGGCTTATGGTCCGAGGTGCTGTTAGTAAGGATGTGCATTCTGGGTTCTAATCCTAGTAACAGAAAATAGCTTTGAATGAAAAATCTATCTAATCTGGCAGCGATATGACCAGGGCCCACTCTTTTGTTAGACCAAGAAAACTTACCGGAAGAGGGTTTGATATCCAGCAAGTCCCAGTCCTGCAGTAGATCTTCCGCCAATTCCTTTGCCGGATCACAAACAGCGCTGCCTCCTCTTTTTTCAGACGAGTGGAGAGTGAGATTAAGATCTCCAGCAATAATTATATTTTCCAGATTTGTCAGGTCTGCTTGTTGCCTTATAGAATCCCAGCATTCCTTTTTTTCCCCAATATTGGCTGGAGAATATACATTGAAGAGGCAAAGGATTTCCTTAGTATCCAGATTTTGCATTTTCAGTAGCAACCAGTGAGTATTACTAGCTTCAAAGGTGACTACAAATTTGTTAGGGTTCCATAGAGTGCCAATCCCTCCCGAAGCGCCCCGGGCAGAGATTTCTCTTGCTTCACTTTTGAACCAGAGTTTCTTGCATGTTTGCAGGAAGACTACGTCTTCCAACTTAGTCTCCTGGACGAGAAGTATGTCTGGAGTTTCTGTTCTTATTAAGCTTCTCATGGCTTCTTCCTTGACTTTACTCCCCATACCTCTACAATTCCAGGAGATGACCTTCATTATTTATATTTCTGGTGGGCTCCCTTGGAGCCTTGGGTCTGATTTTTCAACATCCTTGGCTTTGAGGCAAGCAACTTTTCCAGAGTTGGCTGGCTGCCCTGTAACTTATCTTTGTAAGTCTCCTGCTCTCTTTTTTCCCTGTCAGATTTACGGCCTCTTGTAGATCTTCGTACCGAGGTTTGGGATTCTCCTATTTCTCCTTCCTCCTCTGACTCGTCCATTTCTTGCTCTTCTTCCTCATCTTCTGAGGGCATACCATTGGGATCTTCGGCACTTGTTCCTTTAAGGGAGGCTGAGGGAGTATCTTTGCTAGGAGAAACTGGATTTAGTGTCTCGTTCTCCTGAGTATCTTCTGTCTGCTGGCTTAGAGGGTCAAATTTGTTTCCTTGCGCCTTTTTGGGAGGGGGGCGTTGAACATTAGCCTGTTGAGAGCCTTTTCCAGAGGGTCCTCCCGGTTTTTGCCCTTTGTGATTGGTTTTTACTCGTTTTAATTGGTTCCAACCCTCTTCAATCCATTTCTCTGGCCCAGCGTTGGACGGACAGTTTCTAGCAAAATGTCCATGAACGTGGCATTTCCTGCATTTGAACGGAAGTTGCTCATAGTCCAAGATCTGAACATGAGACCAACTTCCAACTTTGATTTTTATAGCCTCTGGAAGACCAACCTCTATATCTACTTCCACGCAGATCCTGGCACAGTCGTACTGGTCCTTATTGTTTGCCCGATCTATGAATTTCCCGAGAGAGTTGCCAATGTGTCTCAAGGAACTCCAGTTCCAGCAGTGAACTGGTAGGTTTGGAAGGCGAACCCACACCGGGACAACCTTGGGAACATCGACAGCCGGATCAAAGTCCGGAGTCCATTTGTTTAGGTAGAGGCCCTGAGAACCCATGAAATACGGCCCATTTTGAAAGATCAAGTCTTTGTCTTCTTTGGAGGAGAATTCGAAGAGGAAGTACCCTTTCCCCAGAAAGTAAGAGGTGACCTTTTCCTTGATCAAAGGAGCCCAGTTCCTGCAAACCCATTGCTCAGTAGTTTTAGGAGAAGGCCACAGACCCGTGAACTGGCCAATGAGACCTCGATTCGCCAAAGAAAGAGCTACTTGAATGGGGGCCTCCGGAGGCAAAGAGATCTCAGGAATTTCATCTAGCTTCTTAACAAATTTGGATGCTTCGCTTCTTTTCTTCTGAGGCAAACCGGCAAGAAGCTGGTTGAAGGCGTCGATGGCAGGAGAAGAATGAGGATCCATAGAAGGACCCAACGTCTCCATAGGGAGGGCCTGAGGCCGGCCGCTGCAGGGGCAGCCACGCAGCAGAAACCCTAGCCGAGTTCAGGACGCGCAGGGAAAGCCGTCGGATCCCGACCTAGACATTGACCCGACACAGCAGGACGCAGCCAGCAGGGCGCAACAGGAGGCAGCAGGTACAGCGGGACGTAGCAGGAGCAGCAGGGCCCTGCGAGGGCAGGCGCAGCGCAGGGGCACTCGCAAACAAAGCAAAATCTTGAAAAAATCCAACCGAGCAGCGGCAGAAGCAGGAGGCCCTGCCAGAGCAGGCGCAGCCGCAGAGGCTGCAGCGCGCAGGTAGAGCAGCTAGGGTTTGCAGGGGCTGCAACACTGAAAGTTTAATTTGCAGGAAATGATTTCTGTGTGGTTGTTTTCAGTGTTAGTAATCCAAACACCTACACCAACATTATTTCTAGTGCATGACCCGTCGAAATGCATACTCCATATAGGACTGTTTTCGGTTTAATGCAGACTTTTCTAAGCACATTAGCCACATTTTTCTCCTTACCATTGATGTAATTGATTTCAAAGTTAGATTCACTGATAAGGGCTAACCATCTGGCCTTTCTTGCATTTAATTTAGGCTAGTCAAACAAATAATTCTTCCCTACATGGTCTGACATCAACACAAATTTAAGTAATGTCTCCACATTTTCAATGCATGAATGATTACTGCGAGTTCCAAGTCATGAGTGACATAATTTCTTTCGTGCTCATTCAACTTACTTGATTCATAGCAAATTACATGTCCCTCCTACATTAACAGTTTTCCCAATCCTTCTTTACAAGCATCCTTTAAAACTAAGAAGTATTTCTCTGGATCATCAATCATCAAGATGGGTGCATGTGTGAGCAAATACTTGAGTTTCTCAAAGTTGGTTGCACACTCTGATGACCACTGAGACCTTACCCCTTTCCTATGTAGGGTTGTGATTGGATGTCCAATTTTCAAAAAGTCCTAGATGAATCTCCAATAATATATTGCTAACCCCATGACATTTCTAGGAGTTGGCCATTCCATGGTGTCATTGATTTTCTCAAGGTCCATAGCCATATCTTCTTTTGAGATTGTGTGCCCCAAATATTGAACCTAAATCTAAAAGAACTCACATTTATTGAGTTTAGCATATAACTTGTGTTCCCTTAGTAATTGTAATATCACCTTCAAGTCTTCCTCGTGCTCCTCTTTGGTTTTTTAGTAGACCAAAATATCATGCATAAATATTAAAACAAACTTGCCTAGGTATTGGTTAAGCACATTGTTCATTAAACACATAAATGTGGCTATTGCATTTGTAAATCTAAAAGGCACCACCACAAACTCGTATTGCTCGTATCTTGTTATGAAGATCATCTTATGAATGTATTCATCTTTAATCCTGACTTGGTGATAGCCATACCTTAACCCATTTTTTGAAAATATAGTAGCTCCTTTTATTTGGTCAAATACGTCGTCGATCCTTGGAATTGGATATTTATTCTTTATTGTTGCTTTGTTAAAGTGTCGGTAGTTGTTGCATAGTTGTAACGTGCCATCCTTCTTCTTCAAAAACAAAATAGATGCTCCCTAGGGTGACACATTGGGTCTAATATAACCCTTATCTAACAATTCCTTTAGTTATAGTTTCAATTCCGTCAATTCAGGGGTGCTTGTGCAATATGGTGTCTTAAATATTGACACTAATCTGGATCTTGGGGGGAGGCCCCCAAGATCTAAAAAATTGAAATACTAGAAGAAACGAGGAGAACACACAGTAAACAAAACACCAAGAAACTTTTTATTAAAATGGAGAATAATTGTAAAAGCTACATTGTGGTGGACCATTTATCCTTTTACAAAATGCGACTTGTTACTTATAGCCTTTTGTAGTTACAATACCATGGGTAAATTCCATGGGTGGGTAAATACCATGGGTGAATGAATACCATGGTTAGGTGTCACTTACAATACCATGGGTGGATGAATATAATGGGTGGTTGCTACTTACAATACCATGGGAAAATTCCATGATTGGACGAATACCATGGGTGGATAAGTACCATGGGTGAATGAATACCATGGATAGATGCCACTTACAATACCATGGGCAGATAAATACCATGGGTGGATTCCACTTTCCATTCAGATCATTCCTCTCCATTTAATAATTAATGGTCCACATTCCATCAAGTTCTCTCCTGAGAAGCCTTTGTTTAATATGAATAGCCACTAAAGAGAAAAGTTTTGTGTGGTTAACCCATAACCATGATGAACGAATATCTGAGGATAGAGATACCCTGTAATGTTTGCGACCAACTATGATACTGATGGTGTGCATCCAAAAAAATGGACTTCGATGAAGTGTGGGTTTGTGGATGACCGATAACCATGACAAACAAAGATCCAAGGATAGAGATACCCTGTAATGCTTGTGACCAATTGTGATACTAACAATGTGTGGGCTATCAAATGGACTTCGATGACAAGGGTTTTGTGTGGTTGAGCCATAAACTTGGGTTTGTGGGTACCCATAACCCTGATGCTTGTTAATTTTCTTGGTAAAATCATGGTGGCTTGTTTGGTAGATTCTCCTATCCAATGAGATGTTGTAAAGACTTCTTTCACATTATAGACCTATTGTTGCAACTTTGCTGATAACTTTTGCTACAGGTGATGAAATCAAATTCCGTTAAAGACCCATTTGAGGTGTTGAATAGATGTTCCCATTTATATAATACACTTGAAATTTGATGACTTGTGGAGTGAGAAAATTATTCCAGAAAATCATGGTACACGAGCCCGTGCAACAATCCAAACATGTGTAACTTCAATTGCTCATATCTCTCAAATCAAGAAACAAAATCAAATTTTGTAAAAAAACCCATTTTAAATAATAAAAAATAATTTCAAATGAGCTATTTTTCACCCTCTAATATGATCTATAGAGATTGTGGAACTTGCACGAATTTTTCTGAAGATTGTTGCAAAACTTTGAAACTGGAATATGCTTCAAACCCTCATTCCCATGGAGTCCTAACCTAGCTCTGATACCACTCATCCAAATCTCGAGGGGAGGCCCCTGAGATCTAAAAAATTGAAATGCCAAAAGAAAAGAGGAGAATACACAATAAACAAAACCACCAAGAAACTTTTTATTAAAATGGAGAATAATTGTAAAATCTACATTGTGGTGGACCATCTATCCTTTTACAAAATGTGACTTGTTACTTATAGCCTTTTGTAGTTATAATACCATAGGTAAATTCCATATGTGGGTAAATACCATGGGTAAATGAATATCATGGTTAGGTGTCCCTTACAATACCATGGTGGATAAATACCATGGGTGGATGAATACCATGGGTGGATGCCACTTACAATACCATGGGTAAATTCCATGTGTAGATGAATACCATGGGTGGTAAATACCATGGGTGAATGAGTACCATGGATAGATGCCACTTACAATACCATGGGTGGATGAATTCCATGGGTGTATGAATACCATGGGTGGATGAATTCCATGGGTGTATGAATACCATGGGTGGATGCCACTTTCCATTCAGATCAGGCACTGAACTAGGAATTATCTCAATAGAGAATTCAATCTCTCTCTTAGGTGGTAACCCTGATGTTCATGTAGAAATATATCATCATATTGTTGTAAAATGGGGCGTTTCTCAAGTTTTTCTTTATTGTCCTCTAGTACATTGTTTAACTAAATCATGAATAGAGTACACCCTTTTCGACTACATTTCTTTGCTTGTAATGTTGAAATTTGTGTGCGAAGAATATGATTTTTCTTTCCTTGCAATGTTCTTCCCTTGCCTTCATCATTAAGGAATTCCAATGATTTATTGTAACAGTCCACCTTAGTCCATTGGGTTACTAACCAGTCCATACCAATCAATACATCATATGAACACAATGGGGGAATGTCAATGTTCATTGTGATATCCATGCCATCTAGTTCTAGGTGGAAAGATTTCACTAATTTTATTACATTCCTCCCAGCCCCCATGGCCAACTGGACCATAAATGGCTTGGTATGATCTTTCTTTTGGATGGTGCAATATTTTACAAATTTAGGGCTAATATAACAAAGGTTAGATCCTGGATCAATTAAAATTGAAACTAATTGGTTAATGATCTTACCTTCCATCTCGATGATTAAGGTCTGATTTTCTGCTTGTCGTTTATCCAATGCAACATAAATATGAGGCATAATCTGAGCCACATCTTTCACTTTCATTGCCTCTTCTACGTTGTATAACCTTTTGTCATTCTTTTTCTACGGGTGAGGGAAATCCTTATGTAGGTGGTTTCCCCCATAGTTCTAACATTGAAGTTTTTTATACCCCTCAACTTCTTCTCTTAGTGGCTTGGAGGGTTACTCTCTCTTAAAGGGATATGTCCATTGGAATTCACCTTTGGCATGAGTGGTGAATTTACCCCTTTCCCATTCAACTATGCCTGAAGAGTTTTGATCCTTTCCCCTTGAAGTTGCTCTAATATTTCTTCTTCTAATCAATCTGGTTCTTAGTCTTATGTTAAATTGATTGTAACAATAATTGGTTTTCTGGATAACATATTCCAATGTTTTAGGTTCATCAAACTCTATCATGTCTTTGAATGATTGAGGCAACCCACTGAGGTACCTTTGAATTTTTACTTTTTCTTCCTTGATATAAGATACATACCTCAATATTTATAAAAATTTATCTGTATATTCATATGCACTAACCTGTCCCAATTTGAGTTCATGAAATTCCTTGATCTTACTGTCATAATACATGTATGACATATATTTCTCTCGGAAGTATTTTTCAAACTCATTCCACAAAAACTCATTTTCTATGATGTCTATAACATTGCTTAAGTCCTCCCATCGTATGCCAACCTTACCTTTTAAGTTGAAAATAGCTACCTTGACCTTCATGTTTTTAAAGAAGTCATGTACTATGAAATATCTCTTCATCCCTAGATAACAAATCTGCGACTCTTCAACTTCTTATTCTCAACATCGAAGGTGGGGGCCTTCACTTTCTTAAACTCCCTTGGTATTTGGCTTTTGCCACTCCTTCCTTTGCTAAAAATGCCTTCAAGCTGCCATCCTTGATGATTAATTAGGGCTATATGCCCTTCTCTCTGGGATGATATGTGGAGTTTCTCTTCTTAGAGTATCCTCGCTAGCTTTCCCATGCCTTTTTTATTTACTATATTTTGCTTCATTAACTCCAAATCCATGCTTCTCTATTTTAGTGGGGCTTTGCTTAGATTTTTTTTTGTTTAGGTAACTAACACTATGATCGTATTATTTTTTTGTGAGTCTAAAAGTCTCTACATGATCATTATGTTCACTTTTGCTTGCTTCTACTGAGCCTTAATGATTCTTTCGTTATCTGCCTTACAACTTCTCAACTCAACCTTCAAAGTTCTGAGGGTGTCCATCCAATCAGGAGAATATTCCTCCACCCTTTTTCCAATGGATTCCTCCTCTTGATCATATTGAGCTCCGTCCATGCTGTATTTCACCATCTTGTTGGTCATATTTTTCTTTATGGCTGGTATAACACCCTCTTCCCACATCTACCCAAGTAAACTACCAACCAGGGTAAACATGTGACGAGAGGCTACTAATATGAGATTCAACCTCCTAGAAGACCTTAAGAAAGTGGAACTGAAAAAAAACACCAAAAACACACCTTACACTGCCTCATTGACATCCTTAGGGGGTAACCCAACCTCTCAGGGCCCTGTTCCCTAAGGGGGGACTGATTTTTAGCCCCTTTGAGACTGAGCTGGGAGCTTGTAAGGGTAAGGGAGTGGCTTTAGACCCTAGAGCCGGGGGTTAGCCTTGTCAAGGTAGCGACTCAGGCCCAAACAACAATTTTTTGCGCTTGTAGCTCCGGGATTTGTGCCACACTTTCAACCCTTGAGTCCAGGTCACTACCCAGAACTTCCTGTAACTTCAGGAGAGGGTAAATAACATTGAAAAAAACATGTGGAAGCAATCACATCATCAGTGACTCATCCGACCCCACCCAACCATGACATGCATTTCGTCAAACATGTCACAAACATAGCATCTACATGTATAAACAACAAATTTAAACAAAGGGGTCTCTTTCTTATCTAAGAATGGATAAGAAGAATTTCTCCCCTAAATTATAAGCTATCATTTAATAAATGTAAATATAGATACCTTGTGCATTAATTTACAAGGAAAAACATGGAGAGAGCCATACCTCATCACTATCACAATACATTATTATAACCAACATAATACCAACAAAATTACCATGGATACATCAACAATAGAATCCATATATAGACCAGTGCATATACACATCAAATACCAAGGCAATGAACCTTTCATTAAGGAATGTAAAACCCAACCCAGAATGGGACTTCCATTCCAGCTGACCATAGACATGGCTGAGCCAAATCTCACTTCAACTAGTCACCCACGTGTCATATTCCAAGCATGAATGTGGGACCTTATCAAACACATCAATCAACACCAAACCAGGGCTCCAAAGACCACGTCGTCTCAACCCCAAAACAGTGATTCCACCTCACGGTCGAACATCAATAACCATCACGTATTGGTCTCTATCCAAGCTACTCTAAGGATCCAGAGTGTTTGTTCCAACTAGGGATTCCAGGACTAGTAACTCAACCCCAACTGTTATAGGGCCTCCAAAGCATTTGTCCAATCAGGGCTTTTAGGACTAGTAACTCAACCCACCTAGGTCTTCCACAACGTTTGTCCAACCAAGGCTTCCAGGACTAGTAACTCAACGCACAGTTATCTGTCGGGCTTCCAGAGCGTTTGTCTAGCCAGGGGTTCCAGGACTAGTAACTCAACCCAAAATTTCATGTCAGGCTTCTAGAGCGTTTGTCCAACTAAGGCTTCCAGGGACTAATAACTCAACCCAACAGCTAAAGGAATCATGAGAACCAACCAGAAAATAATCAATGGAAATAAACCCACAATCACCATGGCTATCCAAGAAATGGCAAGGCTAGGAAAATTCACATGCATACCCATACATGCTAAGACTAGTGAGGAAAACATACATGCAACTCGGTACCTATACTTCGAACCTGTTGTAGATGTTGATCCCGATGGCCTCTTCCACTTTCTTGCTTTTCCTTTGTTTTCATGATCCAAATATCCATGTATGCCACACTCTCCAAGAGTGCTCCAAGAATATTCTAAGTGCTCAAGAGTATGAGAGATAGAGATATAATGGGAGCTCCAAAAATAAACTAACCAAGTCTTGCCCACTAACCCTCAAAAGCCTTTTTATTACTGAGGCCTCTAATTTCTTCATTTTTCATTATTTTCCTTCAATTTCCTTCTCACATGCAACCTGTGACCTTTCACCTTCCTTTTCTCGTAATTTCCATTTTTTTCATAAATAAATTTCCAATTAATGTCTCACGCCTTTCCAAAGCCTTTTTCTTTTCCTTTGCCAATTTCCTTAGTCATAATAACCGAAATGAACACCCACTAGGATGTTTGCCCACCATTCAGCTTGGATTATGTGTCCCATCACCGTGGTCTTATATATATTTTTACATGTATTTTTACGAGGGATGTTATAGAACCCTCCCCCTTGGGGGAACACCGTCCTCGGTATTCAATGACACCTACAAACCTACAAACCACTGAAAACAAAATATACTGCCTATGGAGCTTTATAACACAACTCATTGCAGTATTTATAATTAATAACCCGCTAAAACATGATAGTCATACCATTTACTGGAGCTTTATAACACATCTCATTATGGTATTTACAATCACAACCACATATAATTATGCACATTTGCTTCAACCAGTAGATAACCATATTATTTGTGGAGCCTTATAAATGAGCTCGATACAATATTTACAATAATATACATATATACACATATACACATTTTCTCAACCAACAAATAGAAGGATACGATGCCTGTATCAACAACATGGGAATCCAGAGGCTCACACCTCCACCCTCAAAGTAGTACCAGGATTCACCTCCTTCCAAGGAAGTCCAGAATCTACTATCAAATTCAAATATGCATCCAATGTCCAACACTACAATCCTGTGCCACTTGTCCACTCAATGAACAATTACCAACTCATTGTTCCAGGGCACGCTCCCTATGTGCATTCGATTCCATTTGGAAATGCCAATGACCAAAAAAAATCCATCCTGAACTTCCCTTCTCTGCTACGCAGTCCCTTGGGTAATCTGGTCACTGCTTCCATGCAGTTACTCACCTTCCTAGTTTCGTTGGCACCCCCATCCCGGGCAATCCATCCCTTGGTTAGGCTTCCTCGCATCGGAAGTTTGAACAAAAAAAGCATATACCTACCTCAAAACCATCATAGGTCATATGATGCTCATGGAAATCAATGGAAACTATTGGGCACCAGTGTCTCACAATGGCCCTACTTGTGGGTGCTTTAACAACAATATCCGTTGTTTGTTTCAATTCCTTTTGCTGGTGCTGCTAGTTCTTGTAGTAGGTTTCAACCACCCAATCGGACATTTATATGTTTCCTGTACCAAGCACATAATTGTCATTGGATTCAAAACAAATTGAAATAAATTCACATCATACCTCATTAGTAGCTCGTCAATAAGGTACACTTGCAATTTTTTTCACTTCCTGTCACACAAGAAAAACCAGTTGTTTGATCAAATCATCATGTATAAACATATCACCTATGGTTAGCTCAAAATATAGCCATCATATATTAAAATCATGATTCACATGCAATCATCATAAACCATAATCATAAATCACATGTAACCATCGTAAGTCATAATCATAGATGACATTCATAATAGAACTAAAATAAAATACTGATAGTTATCCTTCATCAATACTTAGTTTTTCCTTTTCTCTTTCTGTACACACATCGGATCGATTGCCACACCCGGAAAGCACCCAATGCCCTTTCTTGTCTTTACTCACGTACACATACACACAGTGTACATCACAACACATACATCTGCACAAGGCATACAACACCACACATTGCATAACCCCACATCCAGCACACAACATAACACATACACCTACACTTCGGTGTACAAAAAAACACATACACCTATGCCTGCACCAATGTACAACAAATACATACACACCCGGCATACAATAAAAAATAATACATATGCCTACACTGACATACACCACAACAAATACATATGTCATGATACCACTACTACACCATGCACATACATAGTACCGCATGCCCACAACACAACATGTACGACATGCACACAATACCACATGTATACCAGTACCATATGCACAACATGTACACAGTACCATCTATACACACACTACCTGCACAACGTGTGCACAACATCACATGTACATGACACAACCTACATAGCATGTGCAGAACATCACATGTACACGAAACCACATGCACGACGTGTACAAATGCCAAATGTACACCGAACCACCTGTACAATGTGTACACAGTACCACATGTACACACCACCACATGCATGACATGTACACAACACCATATGTACATAGAAACACATGCACGACATGTACATGACACTACCTGCACACAACACCACATGTACAACCTGTACATAGCACTACATGAACACAACACCATGTGTACAATCGTGCACACAACACCAAATGCACATAGTACCATATGTAGATCACGCACACAACACCATATGTACATATCACTGCATATTCAACATGTACATAGCACCATATGTACACAAGACCACATATCCAGCATTTACATAATACCATCTATACCTGGCACTGCATATGCAACATCATATATACAACATGCATACAACATCCTATGTAGACAATACTACATATGCAACATTACACATCACCATATATACAATCACTGAATATACAACATGCACAACGTATACACAATAATAACACTGCACATCCATAGACCACACGCTGACCCCACAAGCAACCTTGCTTCTAGTGTCTTTCCACTATCCATGCTCACCCTAGCATGTCGCAGATCACACTGCTTTCACTTCGTTGATGTGCCCCTCAGCATTACCTGTCCATAACATAAACATAGGCAGAGTACAAGCATGTAATATCAATTCCATGTCCACACGATAATGACCTCATGGATTTTCCAAAGTTACTCTTCCCACTTGATTCCTCATAAGATCAAGAACCTCTTCATGTCATTCACCTACATAAGAAATCATTCCTCCACAAGAATGATCCTTGAAAACCCTGTCATATGGTGACATAGATACATAGATACATACATATATATATCATTAGCATAAAAAAATCATGATCACGTCAGACAATGACATACATGTATACATATACAAACATCAACAAAATCACGATCACAACGCCATTGTTAGATATCATAAGGTCTAGGTTACGAGAACTTCATTATTTGTGCACAACATGCACAATGTTGAGAACAACAGTTCCCAACATAGCCAAGGCATCTAACACCTCATTCATTTTACCTTTTATGTTTCCTTTCTCATGTATGTACGACCACCGCCCATTAACCACAGTGGACCCAACCAGTCCAACCGACTATCATAGTCTTACCTTTCGCTAAACTTACTCATGCACCAACCTTCATCTGTGTCTTTCATTACCTGTTGGGTACCACACAACTCTCCCTGAGCTCCATTAAATTTCCTCTTTCCTAACCAATTGCCAGATTCTCAAACAAAGGAAAGAACAAGAAACAACAAGAAGAAAACCGTGAAAACCAATAACGATACGACACCGCAAACAAAGTGGAAAAGCCTTGCACCAGGCATAAGAAAAACCACAAATCAAGCTAAAAAAATCACAAAATACCAAAAAAACAAGACTAGTAATAGAAACCATGGCCCAATCCCCCATGGGTTCCCAAAGCTTCCAATGGAAATCTCAACCCGAGCCTTTTCAAAGATTTCATGGTAGTCTCTTTTGCCATGCAATCCCCTGCATCATACTTCCATAAACACATAACTGTCAGTGCATAAATAAATAAAACTACCAGCTAGTTATCTTACCATGTTGTGCCAAGTACACTGACCTGTAACTGAACACACATGTCAACCATATGTACCAAACATCAAGACAACCTATCTATTAATTCAAAATCAAATTTTACCTAGACTAACAACCATGTCATAACAAATAATCAACTCATAATCATCAATCATAATACATAATGCTACAAATATCACCTACTTACACTGAAGTATATACTGACTATCTCAACACATATGTGTTAGCACAACCACCTTAAAGCAAGATCATTCCTTCATGCAATCTTATAGATACAAAATCATATCTTGCAATTAATCAAACATTCAAACAACTTGCAAACATACCATGCTAAATATATCAACTAGATGACATAATCAAACACTCAAAACAGTCAAGCACCAAGTATATGACATATGAAAACTCATACCTCAATGCATCTCAGGGGAGGCTATATTGTGTGCACAATCAATCTATATTAGCATGATATAACTTTACAACACCTCAACTCAACATAAATAAGATCAAGATATCCATAAAAGTAACCAACTAACATGTTCACATCATAAACTCATAATCAATTGTCATTCATACAAACAATCACATATGCACAATCAGCCTAAATTAGTATAATATAATATCACAATTATATCAATTCATACATGAACGTAATAACCATAACCATATACATAATCCAATCCGAGGCAGTATGATACATGTAACATCAAGATCTTAATGAAATAACCCTAATCATCAAGTTACTAGCCTATACCAACAACAAGCTATATATCACACTCATCAACGACATGTAACCTAATCATCAAGCTAACTAGCATAACACAATAATAAATTAACATATAACATGCTCATCAACAACATATAACATAGTAATTGAGCTAACTGCAAGTTAACATATTCATCAATGACATATAACATAACCATCATGTTAATACCATGATTGACTAACCAACACTTGTACATATGATCACACTAATTAAATAGCATCTATCATGTATGTAACCATAAAATCAATAGAATTATAAACATACCATATTAATAATAGAATGACAAACATGTAAGTAACCCTAATGCTTACAACAAACATTAATCACATACCTATATGCCATGTATACAACTTGTATGACGATCTACTCTTGCTTCGAGGTCCAAAAGTGCAACTTCGCTTTGATGATTTGCATCTCCTACTCTATCTCATCCAACACATTAGCATCATACGATACCAATATAATCACAATGGCCTACTTGCATACAATGACCTTATTCACAACAACCTCAACCAAACCAATGCAAAATTGACCATATGCATCCACTTGACATGTATAGTCAATCATGAATGACCAATGCATGTTCAACATATAACCTCACACAATAAAGCATACATCGAAAACATGCAAGCATGACCAATATGTGACCTAACATAAACAAGCAATGCATGTACAATATGTAGAAACATGAAAGAAAGAATGCACAAAAAATACATAAGCGAGAACAACACATAATCAGTCATACATTCATGACAACATATTGATGAAAACACCATAAGCACTTCCATGGTGACACCACTGCCACCATGGTCAACACAACATGGATGCATCAACCACATACAACATGAGTGTGTGTTGTGAAACTAGCTCCAAAAAGAGAAGAAAAGAGATATCAACGCCTTAGAAATAAGCCACTTCGAGGGGGAAACCTCCAATACATTACATGAATGAACAATTCTTGGATGATACAAATGACAAAACCTCCTTTCTATATATAGGAATCCATGGGGCCACAATGTAATCCTAGCCTAACTAACAATAATAATTTAAGGGCAAAATAATAACAATATGGGGGTTACCCACGGGGTGGCGGCTTGTTGTTGATTGAGTGTTCTGTTAAGGCACTCGTTTGTAAAGGTCACCAGTTCAAACCCCATGGGGAGCCCGTCAGGCGTAAGCCTGTGAAACTTGCTGTGCATTGTTGGTGGGGAATGATGCCGGCCAGGGGGGTTTTCATTGGCAACAATGCGATGTGATCTTGGGTGGAAGCTGTGATTGTATGGTTCTCGTTACCGGTTTCCCTCCTGACAAGAAAAAAATAACAATATGGGGGTTACAAGGGTACAATAATAACAATAAGGGGGTTACACTAACAACAATAAGGGACTATAATAGTAATATAAGCACCTAACATGCTCCTCTCCTTCAAAAAGGTGTTGTCCTCAACGCTTGAGTAGCTCCAGGTGCTTTTGTATAAAATTCTCATCCTCCCATGTAAAATCTTCCATGGGTAAGTTCTTCCATTTGATGAGATACTCTGAAATTGATCGATTTCATAGTTGTCGAGTTCTTGTTTCCGTGACTGCTTCAGGTTCCAATATGGTTTTTCCTTCCTCATCAAGTTTTGGCAATATTGTTTGAACTAGAAGTTTGTCCCCTATAACCTTTTTTAAGCATGAAACATGGAAAACTAGATGCACTCGCAAAGAAGCAGGAAGCTCCAATTTGTATGCAATAGTACCAATATTTTGCAAAACCTTGTAAGGACCATAGTATTTTGGTGATAATTTATTATCCTTCTTAGCTTGGTTGAGGGACATTTTTTTGTATGGTTGTAGCCGTAAAAATACCCAGTCTCCCACATCAAAACTTCTCTCACTGCGATGTTGATCTGCTTATTGTTTCATTCGATTTTGTGCCAAATTTAGGTTATCCTTTAAGAGTTGGAGAACTTCTTGTTGATGCTCGATGTGATCCTCAATTTATTGAACCCTAGCATTTTCCCTTAAAGAAGATGTGATGGATGGTGGATGATATCCATAAAGTGCCATAAATGGGGTCATTTTTGCTGCAGTATGGAAGGAAGTTCTATACCACCATTCAGTGAGAGGTAACCACTTGACCCATTGTGCTTGCTTATCAGATACAAAACAACAAAGATATCCTTCCAAACATTTATTCACTATCTATGTTTGAACATCGGATTGAGGATGATAAGATGAGCTATGAGTTAGTTGAGTACCCAAACAAGAAAATAATTCCGTTAACAAATTTCCTGTAAAAATGGGATCTCTGTCACTTACAATAATCTTCGGGTTTCCATGTAGCTTTTGAATTGTTTTCATAAATGCAGTAGCAATTGTACTTGCTTTAAATGGATGAGATAATGCAAAAAATTGTGCATACTTGGTAAGTCTATCAACTATCACCATGATGACAATCCTTCCTTCGGACTTAGGTAAACCTGTGATAAAATCCATTGAAATCTCCTCCCAACGTTGACTTGGAATGGATAAAGGTTGTAGAAGTCCCAGGGTATTAATTGTCTCCACTTTATTTTGCTGGCAAACCAAACATTCTGCCATAAAATTTTGAATATTAGATTTAAGGCCATCCCAAAAATATTCTTTCTTCACCTTGTGGTAAGTTTTTAAAAATCCCGAGTGTCCTCCTAAAGGAGAAGTGTGAAAGTCCAAAAGAATCTTTTATTTTAGTTGGGAATTCTTACAAATATATAAACGATATTTGTACCATAAGTAATCATTTCAACTAAATGTATTAGATGTACTAGGATATTGCTGCAACTTTTGAATGAGATTCCACACTTCTTCATCCTTCTTCCATTCATCCCTTGCTTCGGTTATCCAATCTGGTTGGATAATTGAAATGGCACAAAGCAATGCTTCCACCTCTTCATCCTTTCTTGAGAGTGCATCTGCAACAACATTTAGCTTCCCTTTTTTGTAGACGATTTCAAAGTCATAACCCAACATCTTTGTGACCCATTTTTGCTGCTCTTCTGAAGATAGTCTTTGTTCCAAAAAGTGTTTAAGACTATCATGATCAGTTTTTACCTTGAAGTGTCTTCCCATTAGGTAAGGTCTCCATTTCTTTAGTGCATGTAGTGTTGCCAACATTTCCTTCTCATAAATATCCTTTTGTAAATACTTTCCTTTGATTGAACGAATTTCAAAAGAAATGGGTCTTCCTTCTTGCATTAAAACAACACCAATTCCATTTCCTGAGGCATCACATTCCACAATAAAGGTTTTTGTGAAGTCTGGCGTAGCTAAGACTGGTGCTAGTCACATTGCCTCTTTAAGATGTTCAAAGGCCTTAGTTGCTTCAGGAGTCCATAAAAATGCATCTTTCTTCAATAATGTTGTTAGAGGTGCTGCTATTCTTCCATAATTCTTAACAAACTTACGATAATAGCCTGTTAACCCGAGAAATCCTCGCAACTGCTTTATTGTCTTAGGGACTTTCCATTCCTTAATGGCTTTAATTTTGTTAGGCTCTACTTTAACACCCTCGTGAGATATAATATGACCCAGATATTCCACCTCTTGTACTCCAAAGAAACATTTGGATGTTTTTGCATATAATTGCTTCTCTTGCAATAGTTTGAGCACCCTGTCAACATGTTCAACATGATCCTTCCAAGACCTGCTATATATTAGTATATCATCAAAAAATACTAGCACAAATTTTCTAAGGAAGGGTTTGAAAATGGAATTCATCAACCCTTGAAATGCAGAAGGTGCATTGGTAAGGCCAAAAGGCATGACCAAAAATTCATAATGAACCTCATGAGTTCGAAATGTTGTTTTTGGAATATCTTCAGTCTTCATTCTAATTTGATGATATCCTGAACGAAGATCCAACTTGGTAAAATAAATTTCTCCATGTAATTCATTCAATAATTCATCAATCACAGGAATGGGAAATTTATCTTTAATGGTGAGCTTATTGAGCTCCCTATAATCTGGACACATTCACCATGATCCATCCTTCTTGTGTACCAATACTACAGGAGCAGAGAAAGAAGTTTGACTAGGTTGAATTATACCCGCCTCTAACATTTCTGCAATCATACGTTCAATTTCGCTCTTTTGGAAGTAAGGATATCTATAAGGCCTGATGTTTGGAGGAACACTTCCTGGAATCAAATGAATAGCATGATCATGATCACGAACAGGTGGGAGTCCTTTGGGAGTTTCAAACACCTTGGAATGATTGTCCAAGACTTTTGGAGATCTACAGAAATAGATGATTTCGATGTTGGAACTTCCCAGAGCATAATTGTGCACTGTACTTGTTTTTCTTCTAAGCTTTGTCATGACCCAGAGCTTATTATCTCTTTTTCCTTAGTTTCCAAGGACACTGTAATTTGACTTTTCCATCTTGAAAATTAAAAGCTACCGTCCCCAAAGATTGTAACCATTGTACTCCTAGTACAACATCAACACCTCCCATAGGAATGGAAAGCATTGGAATATTCAATACATATTCCCCAATGGTTAGCTTGATATTGTGGAATTTTCCAGAGAAATTTATAGTTCCTCCATTTGCGACCATCACGTGACATTCTGGTGTTGGATATAGGAAACAATTCAATTCCTTGGCTACCTTACAATGAATAAAATTATGATAAGCTCACCCGAATCAATCAACACTATTACCTTTTTTTCTTTCTGCATATGTCCTTCTATCTTCGAGAGTTTCAGTGAGTGGTAATTCTTGTCCAATGGATTACATGATATGGCTCGACTCATTTCTTCTTCTTCTAGGTTTTCTTCCCCGGGTGTATATCCTCTACTTTTTGAAGTTTCTTGTTCATTTTCTTCTTTCTCTTCACAATCTATGTAAAATAATTTCTTCTCAACACACTTATGACCTTTAGTGTATTTGCTATCACAACTGTAGCAAAGCCCTTTTGCTCTTTTTTCTTCCAATTGTTGTGTTGTCAACCTTGTAGGTTGTGGAAGTCTAGGAGTAGCAACACTTCCATCTTTATAGATGTGAGTGGTAGGCTTCCTTGTCGCCATAATTTTACATTCAATTTTTCTTGCCAACCTGAATGCCTTCTCCAATGAATCAGGTTCCCAAATGTGAACTTCATGTTGGATGTTATCCGTTAAAGTCCCTATGAAGACATCAATCCTGTGTTCCTCTGGAATATCAGTTACCCTTATATTCAATTTTTGGAAGTCCTCAGTGTGCTCCGCCATTGAACCCTTTTGTTTGAGATTTATCAATTGGCTAAAGAAGGTGTTGCTCTTTGTATCCTCATAATGTGCTATCATTTCCTCCGTAAAAATTGACCAAGTGACAATTTTTTTACGGGAGCAAAGCCATCGATACCATACAAATGTATTTTGTTCTAAATGTAAAGTTGCAATGCGTACCTTTTGTGTGTGTTTGCACATTATTGAGATCAAAATATTGCTCCATCTGTAGTATCCATGTTAGGGGATCCTTACCATCAAACTTCCTCATATCCATCTTTGGAATATGGTGGTTCTTCAATCCAACATTAGAGTTTATGAAATCACGATTAACATGTATTTTATTCTCAACATGAGTTTCCTCTAGTATCTTTTAGCCATTAGGAAACATTTATTGTATCAAATTTTCCAAATCATTCTTCATGTTTTCGATGTTGTATTTCATTTTTTCATCAATCTTAGCTTCCATGTCATCCATCTTAGCTTCCATGCCATCCATCTTAGTTTCCATGCCCACTTCCATGCCATCAATCTTAGCTTCCAAACCATTCATCTTAGCTTTCACGCCTTTCTTCAAACCATCCACTTTAGTTTCCATGTCTTTCTTCAAAACTTCCATTTCATTTTTTGTTGCTCTTTGCGATAGCGAAATTTGGTGCACTTGCTCCTTGTAATTTTGATATCTCATGTTGTGTTTCTTCGTCTTCATGAGCCATAGTAGAGCCTTCTGAAGGCTTAATTGGTGTTGAATTCTTTTTAGGGGGAATTTTAGAACCTAATAATAATATCTATTCTTCAATATGCCCTTGGAATAAATTCAAACTAATTTTTTTCAAACGAGACTTATGTAATTCGAAAAAAATACACACTTTTTTCTTGCTTTTGAGGAGCTCGATATTGAAACTCAATTATCTCTGTGATTTCGAATCTTCAATATCTGAAATTTGGCCCTATGGTAGCCCTCTGAATCCTATTTTGAACAAGCAAAGGTGTCCGATTTCGATTTGGATTCTTCAAGACAAAGTTATGTCCAACTTCCCACAATGACTCAATTATGGATCATGTTTAGTAGAGCTGGAATTGTTGATGTTCTGTATGCCATGTCACCGTTTGCTCTTTTTGGTTTCAAAATTTACATACAGAAACTACACCATGTAATCTACCACGTTTACAAAAATCTCCAACTGCTGCTCGAGAAAGAGTTAGAAGATTTTCCCATGACTACCTCTTTGAATTTAAGTGATTAGAGCCCAAAAAGACCCAACTTCCACGTATAACATCGAAAATTTCGTGAACCAAGCTTACCCCAGACAATATTCCTCAGGATTTCAGCTTCGCACCCTAAAAATTTCAGCTTCTGAAACTTCGTAGAAAAAAAGTTATAACGAAAATTCCACGATGACCTGTTTGGAGCAGCGAAACCCTAGAATCCAAAGCTCTGATACCAAATGTTGTGTAACCAGCTCCAAAAATAGAAGAAAAGAGATATCAACGCCTTAGAAATAAGCCACTTCGAGTGGGAAACCTCCAATACATTACATAAATGAACAATTCTTGGATGATACAATTTACAAAACCTCCTTTCTATATATAGGAGTCCATGTGGCCATAATGTAATCCTAGTGGGCCACAATGTAATCTCAGCCGACCTAACAATAATAATTTAAGGGCACAATAATAACAAAATGGGGGTTACAAGGGTACAATAATAACAATAAGGGGGTTACACTAACAACAATAAGGGACTATACTAGTAATATAAGGACCTAACAGTGTGAAAACACATAATAAATCGACATAAAAGCATGACCAACACACCGCCCATCTAGTCCAAGGGTGAACCATGCTCATATACCACTCTGTAGTATCAGATATCACACAAAGAGACCGAAACCAAACATCACCCAAAGCGAATGTAAACCAACACCGCCATCATGCATACACAACAAGCACAGAGAACATAAGCACGATGAAATATATGCAATTGACATGTATGTACGAAAAACACACACAGCCCAAAGAGAAGGCAACCACACTCTGATACCACTCTATAACACCCTCTTCGCACATCTACCCAAGTAACCAGCCAACTAGGGTAAACATGTGACGGGAGGCTACTAATATGAGATTCAACCTCTTAGATGACCTTAAGGAAGTGGAACCGTCAAAAACACCAAAAACACACCTTACACTGAATCATTGACATCCCCCGGGGGTAACCCAACCTCCCAGGGCCCTGTTCCTTGAGGGGACTGAATTTTAGCCTCTTTGAGGTTGAGCCGTGGGCTTATAAGGGCTTGGGAGTGGCTATAGACCCTAGAGCCACATGCTATCCTTGTCAAGGTAGCGGCTCAAGCCAAAACAACAAATTTTCCGCTTGTACCTCTGGGATTTGTGCCACATTTTTAGCCCCTAAGCCCAGGTCACTGCCTAGAACTTCCTGTAACTTCAGGAGAGGGTAAATAACAATGAAAAAAACATGTGTAAGCAATCACATCATCAGGAACTCATCTGAACCCACCCAGCCATGACAGACATTTCATCAAACATGTCACAAACATAACATCTACAAGGATAAACAACAGATTAGACAAAGGGGTCTCTTTCTTATCTGAGAATAACTAAGAAGCATTTCTCCCCTACATTATAAGCTATCATTTAATCAATTTAACTGTAGATACGGTGTGCATTCATTTACAATTAAAAACATGGACAGAGCCATACCTCATCACTATCACAATACATGCTTATAACCAACGTAATACCAACAGAAGTACCATGGATACATCAACAATAGAGTCCATATATATACCAATGCATATACACATCAAATACCAAGGAAATGAACCTTTCATTAATGAATGTAAAAACCAACTCGGAATGGGACTTCCTCGTTCCACCTGACCATAGACATGGCTGAGCCAAATCTCATTTCAACCAGTCACCCTCGTGCCATATACCAAGCATGAATTTGGGACTTTATCAAATACACCAATCAACACCAAACCAGGGCTCCAAAGACCACACTACCTCAACCCAAAACAAGTGATTCTACCTCACAGTCGGACATCACTAACCATCACAGATTGATCTCTATCCAAGTTGCTCCATGGCTCTAGAGTGTTTGTTCCAACTAGGGCTTCCAGGACTAATAACTCAACCCCAGCTGTTACAGGGCTTCCAAAGCGTTTTTCCAACTAGGGCTTCCAGGACTAGTAACTCAACCCACCTAGGGCTTCCAGAGCATTTTTCCAACCAAGGCTTCTAGGACTAGTAACTCAATCCACAGTTGTCCATCAGGCTTCCAGAGCGTTTGTCCAACCAAGGATACTAAAAACTAATAACTCAACCCAACAACTAAAGGAATCATAAGAACCAACCAGAAAACAATCAATGGAAATAAAACCACAACCACCATGGCTATCCAGGAAATGGAAACGCTAGGAAAATCCACATGCATACCCACACATTCCAAAACTAGTGAGAAAAACATACATGCAACTCGGTACTTACACTCAAAACCTACTGTAGATGATGATCCTGATGTCCTCTTCCGCTTTCCCGCTTTTCCTTTGCTTTCTTTATCCAAATCTCTATGTATGCCACACTCTCCAAGAGTGCTCCAAGAATACTTTGAGTGCTCAAGAGTATGAGAGAGAGAGAGAGAGAGAGAGAGAATAATGAGAGCTCCAAAATTGAACTGACCAAGTCTTCCCCATTGATCCTCAAAAGCCTTTTTATTAATGAGGCCTCTAATTTCTTCATTTTCCATTATCTTCCTTCAATTTCATCCTCACATGCAACCTGTGACCTTTCACCTTCCTTTTCTCCTAATTTCCATTATTTTCATAAATAAATGCCATTTAATGCCTCATGAATTTCCAACTCCTTTGCCTTTGCCTTTGCTAATTTCCTTAGCTATAATAACCGAAATGAACACCCACTAGGATGTTTTGCCCACCATTCAACTTGGAATGCGTGTCCCATCACCGTGTTCTTATATATATATATATATATATATATATATTTTTTTTTTTTACCAGGGTTGTTATAGCTGGGACATGTACTTCCTTATGTGTTGTTACACACACATAATTATCAATCAAATCTAACAACTAATAATGCTAACAAAGTATTCATTCATATTAATCATAATTGCAATTGCTAAGATATATTTAAATTTTATCCAAGAATATTCCTTTTTCAAGTCCCATTTAGTCCATGTGTTGAACCTAGGCTCTGATATGACTTTGTAACCCTACCTACCACACCCTTGAGAGAATATGTGATGTGGAAGGTGTTATTGGCGCTTTAACTAAAATTTATCAATGTTTAACAATGTAACGGGCCATAAAAATGTTGCTTTCTAAAAACTTGTGGAATTAGATATTAATGTAACCATCTTGCCCAACTCAGTGACAACTTTCTGATAATGTAAAACTATTGTTGATCATAATCCTAGGTGGAAAGTATCACTTAAAGGACAATATATCTTATAAATGTTGGCCGGGTTAACCCTAATATTCCACCTGGTTCTTGTATGGCTTCTCTTCTTAATTTAGTTGTATTGTGGCTAATGGTTTGATCACAAAATTTCGAGATTTATTATGTGCATGCATGCATACATACATACATATGTATTTATGTATATCCATCATTAGTATTATGATCACATCATACGAGTATACATTAAACATGTACACCAAATATAGGTATTTAATTTTCTACAAATAAATACATTATGACAGGTCCAATGATCCAGAAGGATCATATAGGTCCAAGTAAAAGTGTCTTAAGTACAAAGGCTCAAAAATTAAAGTGTCAGAAATGTGGCAAACTCAATGTCAAGTTGAAGATCTCGTCTTTCTGATTCCAACGATGCATATGACACTCAATTCTGAGTCCGTATGGAGGAGTTAGAAGAAGTCAAAGTTCTGGGTTGACTCGATGACAGTCTTACGGAGACAACATTTTTGCCAAGTCCGGTGGTTGGATTCCGACCAGCTCTGGTTGGAATTCGGGCGAAATTGTGGGACAGTTAAAAGCACTCAAGGCAAGGGCAGGCCATGACCCCCACCCTCGCTCCAACTACATAAAAAATTCATGTTAAATTAGTGGGGTCGGTGGCCATGACCCCACTGCCCCACACCATATTAAAACATCCATTATACATTAGGAGGGGCGCGGGTTGTCACCCCCGCCACCCCCCCACTCCACACTCCACATATATGACAACAATCAGTGCTAGATTTAGGGGCAGGCCGCCCGATGCGGGTTTGACCCCCCCAACCTTCTATTAGAATAATGCCGCGGGTATATAAAACAATATAACGCCTTTTTATGGAGTGGGTGGGGTTTGACCACCCGACCCCCTCCTTCAAACTTTGGATCTCAACCAACTCGACTAGCGGCTCCCTTGGGAAGTCTGCCCATCTTGTATTATATAAACTTTCATTTTAGAAGTGCGCCTAGGAAAACCTGGAGCAGCACGTTTACCGAGACAGAGTGGAACCTTGAGTGCCTTGCAGGAGGGAGGCAGAACCATGAACCAAGCTCATTTCCAGAGGGCCCAGATTTGTCCAGCATCAGAATCAAGAAAATTTTATATGGATTATGCACCTCTCGCCGACAAGAATCCAACGATGTTGTCCATTTCTTCATCAATGGTCTCCAATTTTCGGTCACTTTCAGTTATGGAGGTATAAGGGTGTAATTTTGCATTGATGCTTGTACTTTCATTTTATTTGCCACTTAATGAAAGAGGGCCTCCCCACTGATTGAGTAGGGCCCAGAGACGTAGTCCCTCCTAGACGAACATCGTTATCAAGCTCTGGTCTTCTTTGCTTGATTTTATGTGCTTCTCTCTTCTTATGTTCATGCCTTTAAGTTTCATGGTTAAGATGCAATTTTACATGTAATTATTTAATCCATCTCAAAGCTAAAGTTCTTGGATCATCCAAAGTCTAAGAGGTAAAAATTTATGGGCAATACACCAATTAAGTTGAGGTAGTAAAATCACTTGCAAGCAGTTTATCAGCAGTGTGGCAAGCATTGGTGGTTTCTCAATCGTAGTAAGCACCAATGGTTTCTTAACTAACTGCAAGCACTGGTGACTTGCTGTACAAGTGATTTCTAAATCAATGACAAGCACCAATGGTTTATCAACAGTAGTAAGCACCAATGGTTTATCACCCCCATCAAGCACCCAATACGTTTATTCAACCTCACTCCATGCTAAGGTTTGGCAATGCCAGATAAAAACTGAGAATTGTGTAGGAACAATCCATTGTGGTGAATGCTCTCTGTGAGTTGTTCCATCGCACTGGATTTTCCTCAGGGATTTTCTAGTAAGACCAAAAATCAAACCCCTGTTTTAATTTGATCGTATATTTATGGCAGTTTGAGTTGCCTCCCGAGTGTGGTCGAGAGGGCACTCTTTGCCCCTGTGCTGCCTTCTTGAACATGTTACCCTTTTGATTTACAAGAGGGGAACAAATTTGGAATGACACTGCCTTTGAATTAATGCCCAAATCATATTAGAATGACCTTTCTTGTCTTGGGGGTTCAACATTAATTTAGATGAGATGGGTATGGCAGTTCATATCAAATCCCATCCCCTCAAAAGTATGGCACGATGTCTATTGTCCTCAGATTTAATAATAATTAATTAACCAATTAATTATTAATATTATAATTACTAATTAATTATCAATTATAACATTAAGGCATGATTGATATCAAACACAACATTTATACACTTGACACCATGATTGGAATATGAATGAATTTCATAAGTAATAATTTTATTATATTAAAACAAAGTTACCGCCAACAATAAGGTATTACACTGAGATGCCCAATTATACATAAAATGTTTATGAAGGTCATAATGAATGCAAGGGCGTTAAGAACCAACCATGGTCATGATTGTATTTTTGTGGTTGTTGGCGGGTCTTCTAAGATGAAGGTTTTGACACCTTGCATGACAATGTTGTAGCATAAGCCATTACTGAGCTCTTCTTCATTTTGGGTTGCTAAAAAGCATTATTTCTAATAGAGACAATGGCTTCCTCAATGTTTTCTAGTCTATTCTTTCGTACATGATGAACACCATGTTGACTATTCACTTCCTTCCACCCTCAAACTTGAAAAATAGAAATAATCACAATAACAAATTACAATAACAAACTACAAAGATAATTAAAAATGTTAATTTTACTGACATGTGTCAATCTAAATGCTATTTCTTGAGCTTGGGTTTTGTGATTAGACCAGCCTAGATCCATCTTAACTACGGATCTATCAAGCGCTGAGAGGGATCAAATATCTAGAGGTGCAAACCTCTTTTTTTAGTGAAAAACTGGAGGAAAGGTTTGCACCTTGAGAGATTTGATCCCTCTCGACGCTTGATAGATCCGTAGTTAAGATGGATCTAGGCTGGTTTCAGTCGTGTGCGACTAAGGAAAATCTATCGATAATATGAGGAACATATGATTAATTTTATCAATAATATGTAAATACATCTAATATTAATATAACTATTTTAAATATGTTTGAGATTTATCGAGTCATTTTAATTTTAAATTTTCTTAGTTACCTCAATTTGGTGAGATGATAGATATTGTAAAATAACTTTAATAATGGAAAATGATCAAATCAAATTTTTGAATGCAAAAGTGACAATGTAATAATATTGAATGATAGAAAATGTGAATAATTATAATGTAGTCAATTACAAATAGCCTTCATGGTGATCAATCACAAACTATTTTCTTCTACTATTCTTATTGTCACCCTTGTTAGTTTTGTCATCTTTTTGTATCAATTATATGAAAAAGAAAGTAAAAATTATAAATCATTAGGTTTAATTATTATAACACCAAAATTGTTCTACATTGTCAATAATTTTTTGCGCTTACACTGAAATCAATGCACACTATTAATCCAATGACTTTAAAACTAATGTACCATCATACATCCAATTACATCAAATCAGAAATCAACATATACACTGAAATCAATGCATCTAATGCAAGAAATCAAATAAGATTAGAAAACAAAATCTACATAGAAATCAATGCATCCAATGCAAGTAATCAAATAGGATTAGAAATCAACATCTACACTCAAATCAATGCATCTAGTGCAAGTAAGAAAATAGGATTAGAAACCAAAATATACACTAAAATCAATGCATCTAGTGCAAGAAATCAAATAGGATTATAAATCACCATCTACACTGAAATCAATGCATTTAGTGCAAGAAATCAAATAGGATTAGAAATCATTTATATTGAAATAAAGGCATATATAGTAAGAAATCAAATATAATTATAAATCAACATGTACATTGAAATTAATGCATCTAGTGCAAGCAATCAAATAGGATTAGAAATCACCATCTACACTGAAATAAATGCATTTAGTGCAAGCAATCAAATATAATTAGAAATAATCTACATTGAAATCAAAGCATCTAGTGCAAGTAATCAAATATCGTTAGAAATCAAAATCTACACTAAAATCAAGCATCTAGTGCAAGCAATTAAATAGGATTAGAAATCACCATCTACACTAAAATCAGTGCATCTATTGTAAGAAATATTCTTCCCTCTCTCCCCCCTCCATATGTATCTATATGTCCCTCCATCTCTCCTTCTTTGTCTCTTTATCTCAACCCCACAAACACACAAACACTCTCACTCCATATTTATCAATCTCTTTGTCCCTCCCTCCCTGTCTCCATCTATCTCTTCTTTCTCTTCACCTTCCATCTATATCTCTATCTCCCTTTGTCTCTCTATATCAACCCCAAAACATACACTTCCTTTCTCCAATCTATCTATCTATCACTCCCTCCTCCTCTCCCTCCCTCTCTCTCTCTTCCCCTTCCCTTCCTCTCCCCCACTTCTATCTCTCTTCCCTCCTGCTATCGTCTCTTGCTGTCCCTCCATCTTCCTTATCACTCCTTCTCTCTCTCTCTCTCTCTCCTACTTTTACTCTCTATGTATTTATTCTTACCTCCCTCTCTCTCCCCCTCCATCTCCATCTCTCTTTCCCTACCTCTATCCACTCTTTCCCTTCCTTTATCTCCCACCTCTCTCTCTCTTAACCTTCTAACTTTGTAACTATATGCCTCTCTCTTTCCTTCTCTCCCCCATTCTCTCAATCTCTTATTATTTGTCTCTTTATCTCACCCCCAAACATACACATTCTCTCTCCATCTCTCCTTGTCACTCCCTCACTCTCTCCACTTGTTACTCTCTATGTATTTCTTCTTCCCTCCCTCTCTCCCCATCCAACTCCATCTCTCTATCCATCCCTATCTCCCCCTCCAACTCCATCTCTCTATCCCTCAGTCTCTCCCCATTCAGCTCCATCTCTCAATCCATTTCTTTCCCCCCCTACAACTCCATCTCTCTATCCCTCCCTCTCTCCTCCTCTCTCTCAAGTCCCCTCTTTATTCCTTCCTCTCTCTCCCTTTCTCTCCGACCTCCCTCTCTCTTCCCCCATCACTCACTCTTTCCCCTACAATCCTCTATATTCCCCCATCACTCTCTTCCTCTCTCTCAAGTACTCTTTCCTTTCCTTCCCATCTCTCCCTTTATTTCCTCCCTCCCTCTATATTCACCCCCCTCGCTCTCTCTCTCTCTACCCTCAAATCCTCTCTCTTCCCCCATCACTCTATCTCTCTCTCTCCAACTATGTTAGTATATCCCTCTTTTTCTTCTTCTCTCTCCTTCTCTCCCCCCTTGTCTCCATCACTCCTTCTATGTCTCTTTATCTCACCCCTAAACATACACATTCTCTCTCCATCTCTCCCTTGTCACTCCCTCTCACTCCACTTCTCACTCTCTATGTCTTTCTTCTTATCTCCCCCTCCAACTTTGTCTCTCTATCCGTCCCTCTCTCCTCCTCTCATCCTTCCTCTCTCTCCCTTCCTCTCCTCGCTCCCCCCCCCCCTCTCTCTCTCTCTCTACCCTCCAATCCTTTCTCCTTCTCTCTCTCTCCCACCTCCATATTTATGTCTCCCTCTCCCTCTCTTACCCTTCTCTACCTCTCTCACTCCTCTCCCTCTCTCTCTCTCTTCATTCCTCCTCTCCGCTCTCCTTCAGTTTATCTTAATCTCTCCCTTGTCACTCCCTCTATTTCTCCACCTCTATCATGTGTCTTTTTTCTTCCCTCCCATATATATATATATATATATTAAATTTAATAATTTTAATATTATAATAACAATAATAATAATAATATTAATATTTTAATTTTAATGTTAGGGTTGATAATGTTTTTTTGCATGGTATTATTATTAATTTGGTCCATAGGATTCAAATATAATTAGATGTTGATTTCTACTCCTATTTGATAAATTTTTATTTATTTACTTACCTTTTTATATCTCCTTTATAAATATGGTATTTGGCCCATGGTATTAGGTCCATGGTATTAATAATAATTTGTCCCATGGTATTTGGCCCATAGGTTTCACCTAATTAAAACTTATTTTTGAGTTTTTGTAAATATAAAGAGCTTTATGGAGTAAATATAAAAAGAGGTTTTATTTATTTACCATACCTCTAGTTTATTTATATTTATATTTATATATTTATTTACCATACCTGTTGAGTATAAAAAGAGGTTTTATTTATTTACCATACCTCTGGTTTATTTCTATATATTTTTTATTTACCATATCTCTTTTTTGAGTGTTTATAAAACTCTTCATATTTTAAATTTATTTTTAATTGTTTATTTATATGGTTATGTAAATTATTTTTAAAGTCGACATTATATATATATATATATATATATATATATATATATATATATATATTTTAAATAGTTTTTTATTTTATTTTGGCTTCTAACATACTTACACATCCACATCGGGTCATATTGGGCTGTAGAATGCTGCCCAATAATGTTTTTTTGCATGCTATTAATAATAATTTATTCCATGGTATTTGGGCCATAGACTTCATATATAATTAGACGTTGATTTCTAATTCTTTTGATATATTTTTATTTATCTACCTTACCTATTTATACCTCTTTTATATTTATTTATTTACCATACCTCTTTTATAAATATGGTATTTGGCCCATGGGCTTCACCTAAATAAAACCTCTTTTTTGAGTTTTGTGAATATAGAAGTTTATGGAGTAAATATAAAAAAAAAAGTTTTATTTATTTACAACACCTCTGGTTTATTTATTTACCATATCTTTTTTTAGTGTTCATGAACCTCTTCATATTTTGATAAATTTATTTTTAATGAATTTTTAATTGTTTATTTATATGGTTTTCTAAATTATTTTTTAAATTGACATTATTGAGATTTTATTTTTAAAATTTTCTTTACTTTTTGTTATTTTAGCTTCGGACATACTTACACATCGGGGTCATACTGGGTTGTACAATGCACCTCTCCGTGCAATAACTTGTTGACGCAACATGAAGTTACGCTATTATAACCCTATTAAGTTTGAGTGTTAAATGCATACCATATTTACTTGTATTTCATCTCCATCTATAATATAAATCAGTGAATATAATAAAACATATAAAAACCAAAATGAATCCTCCATCCTTTTTGACATTTCTCTTCCATTTAATAAAAACTTTTTAACAACAAAATTAGTTGTATAAAGATAATTACAATCACAATCAAACATCTCCACATAGAAAAGTTGCAAAGATAATTACAATGGCAATCAAACATCTTCCCCATAGAAATAGAAAAGTTGTAAGACATTCATTTAATTAGAACCCAACCAATCATACTGGACAGTAAGCTATGAACGAGTTAAAGTTTCTCTTTAATCATATTTTTTATCATACTCTCGGTTTGAGAGCCTTCTGACGAGATTCCATTTCTCGTCTTGTTCTGGATCTTCTCGAACAACTCATCCCCGAAAACAATATGTTATTAGTAGCTTACTGTCTATCTTACCAGGCATCACTTGACGATATATCATCTTCATCATTATAGGTATAGCTTTGAATTATCTAATCATTTTCCACTCGGTGATGGCATCTCTTCTCGCATGCAGATTTCTTTCAATCCCACACCAGTCGACCTCTACAATTCCACCCCAGTCTGCTGCCATAAAAAATCCCATTCGTCATACCTATGCCTGCTCAAGCCCTCTACCCAAATCAGCAAACCTAAAGGCTACCCACGCCCAAACTCCATCCATAAATTCGTTATCCACTGTAGTGACGGATGAATCTGTCCCAGAGGGCCATGCGGGCCTTCATGGCTTCCTCTACGGGGAAAAAGGCTCAGAAGTTCATGGCTCACAAACACAGCAAATCTCAGCGAAACCAGATGAAGACGATGGCTCTTCCATCATCCCCTTCCAAGACTATGTCAACAACAGGGGGAAATTTAAGTTTGCTGGTGTGTATGCAATCTACAATAATGAGGAACAAATTCAGTATGTGGGCTATTCCAGGAATGTGATCATGTCCTTAAAATCCCACAGGGGCGGGGTTGGCCCATCCAGGTGCTGTTCAGTGAGAGTGAAAATCTTCACAGATCCATCACTTCTATCCAAAGGAAGATTAGAACAAGAGAAAAACAAGTGGCTTGATGAATATGGTGTACCGCCAGGGAATTCAACTGATCAAGATTTGTGGGATAGTGGGCGGGTGCTGTCCGTTAAGGCCATGTCTGAAGAGGAGAGGCAGGACTACGAGGAGAAAAAATTGAAGTTGAGAAAGACAATGGGTGAGAATTTGTATGATGAAGTTGAGGGAGAGGATGAGGAGTCCAGCATTAGGAGGCTTAATCTTCTGAGGGCCACGGAAGGAGATGATTGGAGTGGTGTAATTGACTGGCAGACCAAAGAAACCATGGAAGAAAAAATGTGAAGGAACCCAAATTAATGATAATAACGAACAAACAAACACAGGAACTGTGAGTCCATTCAGCGACAATGGCAGTGGCACATCAGGGCTTTATTCCCCTGTCACCCGTGATCTAACTCCAGAAAATGTGGATTTAGTTCTCAATGATGTTCGGCCTTATCTTGTAGCTGATGGTGGCAACGTTGAAGTGGCATTGTTGGAATTAATTTTCAACTGCCAAGATACGGCAGCGCAGCACACCATACAGCGGCAAAGACTGTCCGCGGGGGTCGTGAAAGTTTTGTGAGCGGAGGTTCTTACCCCCTCGGAACAGCTGGGGGCCCACATAAAATACGGCTCACATGTGACATGGTATATGTTAACAGATTATCGCCGGTTAAATGATTTAATACGGTATTTGTTTTAAAAGGGACACAAGTCTGTTTTTAATGTTTTATTTTTAATATATATGAATTATATATTAAAAAGCCCGTGAGGCATGTATGTTTTATTTTTGTATTACACAGCAGAGTAAATAAAAAAAAGACAGCAGAATGTTGTAATGATATTACATAGGAATTTTTTTTAAAAGCACAGCAGTGCGAGAAGATAAAATGAATAGCAGTGCGGGAAGCAAAAATCTGTCATCAATGCACTTATGAAGCGGTGCCAGCAGAAGTAATGAGACCATACAGATTTCTGAAGCGGTGAATTTAGTGGTTGTATGTCAGTTAATGGCATTAATTCAACCTGAGATCTTTTGGAATATTTTTCTGTTTTGTAATATGTAGAGACAGAGTCGTTCTGTTAGTTGTAATGTTTTATATACACAGCAGCGTATTTTAAAACAGAGACAGAGAACAGTTTTTATGCACAGCAGAGTGCATTTGTAAAGACAGAGGGCTGTAATTTATTTTATTACACACAGCAGAGTGTTTTAGAAAAATACAGAGCATACACAGCAGTGTTTATTTTTAGTGAAACAGAGTTTTATTTGTGCACTGTGACAGCAGCACTCACAATTGTAAATCCCTCTTTTGAGGAAGAATCTGTAACAGCAGTTTTTTTTATGGAATAGAATTTTTTTTATGTGAAACTCTGTCACTGTGGAAGAAATTCTGAATATTTCTCTGTGTTAAGGAAGGCAGTTTTTATTGTTTTGGAATTCTGAAAATTCCAACATGGTATCGGAGCCAATCCAGGCTATTTGAAGGTCAAATAAGCTGAAAGGAAGGAGTTCTTTATTTGCAGCAGCCTCTCCAGCAGTGTGAAGGTTCAGACAAGAAGAATTCAAAGGTAATTCTCTATATAGTTTTGTGTTACTGTTGCAGTACAGTTGATTAGTTTTAAACACATAGTCAAGTGTTTTTGAGATCATAGTTAAGAGTGCAGAATGGCTGGAGCCAGCACAGGTATGAGTTTGGGAAATATCCATCTCCCACAATTCAATGGAAAAAATTATGACTACTGGTCAATAACTATGAGAGCTTTATTTGTCTCCCAAGAGTTATGGGAATTAGTTGAGGATGGCTTTGAAGAGCCAACAAATGAAGTAGAGTTTATTCTTTTAACTCAGGCAGAAAGGGAGTCACTAAAGAACAATAAGAAGAGAGATGCCAAAGCTCTTTTCTTTTTGTATCAAGCAGTGCATGAGAGTGTGTTTCCAAGGATAGCAGCAGCCATGAAATCCAGTGAAGCATGGGAAACTCTCAAGACAGCTTATCAAGGCATGGAGAGAGTGAAGACAGCAAAACTTCAGTTGCTGAGGAGAGACTTTGAGACTCTCTGTATGAAGGAGTCAGATAATATTGACTCATTCTTCACTCATGTGATTGGAATGGTCACACAAATCAGATCTCATGGAGAGACTCTTGAGGACAAGAGGATTGTGGAGAAACTCTTGAGAAGTTTACCCTCAAGATTCGATGTAATTGTCACCACCATAGAAGAGACAAGGGATCTCACAAAGTTTTCAGTGGATGAATTACATGCATCACTGATTACCCATGAACAGAGATTGGGTAGGAGTGAAAAATCATCTCTAGAACATGCTTTTAAGTCCCAGATGTCTTTCGGAAGAGGAAGAGGGCAAGGCAAAGGAAGAGGAAGAGGCAGAAGCCAGAACAGAGGTGGAAGGAACAGTCCAGCAAATGCTCAAGGAAGGGGCAACAATCCAAATCAGCATCAAGGCCAAGGCAGCAGCCAGCAGAATGGTCAGCAGAATGCACAAGGACAAAGGTATGACAAATCCAATGTCCAATGTTATAATTGTAAAAAATATGGTCATTATGCTAATGAATGTAGAAAGAAGAAGCATAATGATATGAGAAGTGAAACTAGTGCAAATTTCACAAAAGAAAACAACAGTCAAAGTAATTTGTTTTTAGCTTGTAATATGGTTGAAGAAAAGAGTGAAGACTTATGGTTTCTAGACTCCGGTTGTAGTAACCATATGACAGGAAACTTAGCAATGTTTTCTATGTTAGATGAAAGTGTGCAGTCACAAGTCACACTAGGAACTGATAGCAAAGTTTCTGTTATGGGAAAAGGAGATGTAAATGTTTTAACAAGATTAGGTGCAAAGAAAACCATAGCAAATGTTTATTATGTTCCAGGAATGAAGTGTAATCTCTTAAGTGTTGGACAGCTTGTCCATAAGGGATATAATGTTTTCTTTGATAATGATGTTTGTACCATCATGGATAAACCACCCAGCAATCAGTGTATTGCTGAAGTGAAGATGACAAGGAACAGGATGTTCCCTCTCAGAATGAGAGCAGATTTGAAGAATGGTGAAGAGAAAGCAGCAGTTGCACAAGAGACTTACCAAAGCGAACCAAATGATGATAACTGGTTATGGCACTTGAGATTTGGACATCTCAACTTTGGAGGTCTTAATTTGTTGAACAGAAAAGGAATGGTAAGTGGTTTACCATTGATAGAGAAACCGGACAACCTTTGTGAAGGTTGTATTCTTGGGAAACAACACAGAGAAAGTTTTCATTCCGGGAAAAGCATAAGGGCGAAAGCACCCTTAGAGATTGTCCACTCAGATGTATGTGGACCGATGCAAACTCCATCACTTGCTAGCAACCACTATATCTTAACATTCATAGATGATTTTACAAGAAAAACTTGGGTTTACTTTTTGAAAAACAAAAGTGAAGTGTTTGAAAATTTTTGCAATTTCAAAGCACTTGTTGAGAACCAAAGTGGGCTGCATATCAAAGTCTTAAGGACTGATAGAGGAGGTGAGTATATATCTAAAAAATTTCTACGTTTTTGTAGAGAAAATGGTATTCAAAAGCAGTTTACAACTAGATATACTCCGCAGCAAAATGGAGTAGCCGAAAGGAAGAACCGAACCATAATGGACATGGCGAGGAGTATGCTTAAGGCAAAGCATTTGCCGAATGATTATTGGGCTGAAGCTGTACATTGTGCAGCGTATATTTTGAACAGGTGCCCTACAAAAGCAGTCATGAACAAAGTGCCGGAAGAGGCATGGAGTGGCACAAAGCAAAGTGTCACACACATGAAGGTTTTTGGATGTGTAGCTTATGCACACATTCCGGATTAGCTAAGAAAGAAGTTGGACAGCAAGGGGGAGAAATGTATTTTCATTGGATACAGTGAGGAATCCAAGGCATACAGGTTATACAACCCATCCAGCAAGAAGTTTCTTGTGAGCAGAGATGTTCAGTTCATTGAAGAGGAAGCTTGGGATGGAAGCATAGAGAAAACAGTGAATGTTAAACACTGTTTATCTCATGATGAGAATGATGATGAGTTGGCTGAAATACATCCCCAAACAACAACACCAACAAGAGAGCAGCAAAGCACACCCTTGAGGAGAAATGACAGTGCTTCTCCAAGCACACCACAAGGAGGAAATTCAAGTGCTTCTTCAAGTACTTGTACACCTACTGAAAGAGGTAAGAAATTCAGAAGTTTGAAAGACATTTATGAACAAGATTTAGCTAATGAAGGTATCAATTCTTTGTTTGCTTTATATTGTCATGTTGATGATCCTGTTCATTTCGAAGAAGCTATCAAGGATAAGAAATTGATAGAAGCTATGGATGAGGCAATAAATGCCATAGAGAGGAACAAAACTTGGGATTTGGTTGAACTCCCAAAAGGTAAAGATGTCATTGGTGTTAAATGGGTCTACAAGACCAAGAGTAATGCTGAAGGCAAGATAGAGAGACGCAAGGCAAGATTTGTTGTCAAAGGCTATAAGCAGAAGCATGGCATAGATTATGAGGAAACTTTCGCATCGGTTGTCAGATTGGAAACCGTGAGAGCAGTGCTGTCCATAGCAGCACAAAACAAATGGAAAGTTTACCAAATGGATGTGAAGTCAACATTTTTAAATGGAGTGTTAATGGAAGAGGTTTACATTGAACAACCTCTCGGCTATGAAAAGAAAGGCCAAAAGCACAAAGTATGCAAGTTGAAGAAAGCTCTTTATGGGCTGAAGCAAGCGCCAAGAGCGTGATACAGTAGGATAGATTCATATCTACTGGAAAATGGTTTTGAAAAGTGTGAGGGAGAACCCACCCTATACATCAAAGAACAAGATGGTAAAATTTTGATTGTAGTCTTGTATGTTGATGATGTTATTTTTACAGGTAATGATGATTGCCTTATAGAAAATTTTAAAACAGTCATGAAGGAAGAATTTGAAATGACTGACATGGGTTTGTTGAGATACTTCTTGGGAATAGAAGTAGAACAAGATGAAAATGGGATTTTTATCTCACAAGCAAAGTATGTTAATGAGGTACTTGAAAGATTTAACATGCAGGAGAGCAAAGCAGCAATCACTCCCACAGTGATGGGATTAAAACTCAGCAGAGAGGACAGCAACAAGGATTTTGATCCTAGTTTATACAAGAGCATAGTTGGCAGCCTTATGTATTTGACTGCAACTAGGCCGGACATAATGCATGCTGTTAGTTTGATTTCCAGGTTCATGGAAAAGCTAAAGGATGCACATTGGCAAGCAGCAAAAAATAATTTTGAGGTATGTTAAAGGTACTAAAAGGTTTGGTATTTTGTATACTACTTCAGAATGTTCAGATTTAGTTGGATACACTGACAGTGATTGGGCTGGAAGTGTTGATGATCGGAAGAGCACTTCCGGTTATGTTTTTCACATGGGTTCAGGAGCCATTTCATGGGCTTCTAAGAAACAACCCGTTGTAGCGTTGTCTACAGCAGAAGCGGAATATGTGGCAGCTACAGCAGCAGCGTGTCAAGCAGTTTGGATGAGAAAAATGTTGAGAAGCTTATGTCAAGAATAGGTAAAAGGGACAGTGATTTTTTGTGACAATAGCTCAGCTATTGCATTGTCTAAAAATTCTGTTTTTCATAAAAGAACAAAGCACATTGACACCAAGTTTCATTTCATACGGGAATTGGTTAGCAATGGCGAGATTATTTTGCAGCATTGCAGAACAGAGGATCAATTTGCAGACATCCTCACAAAGCCACTACAGCAGAAAAGCTTTGAACATTTTAGGAAATGCATGGGTATGCAGGAAAACCCAGCAGTTGAAATTAAGGGGGAGTGTTGGAATTAATTGTCAACTGCCAAGATACGGCAGCGCAGCACACCATACAGCGGCAAAGACTGTCCGCGGGGGTCGTGAAAATTTTGTGTGCGGAGGTTCTTACCCCCTCGGAACAGCTGGGGGCCCACATAAAATACGGCCCACATGTTACATGGTATATGTTAACAGATTATCGCCGGTTAAATGATTTAATACGGTATTTGTTTTAAAAGGAACACAAGTCTGTTTTTAATGTTTTATTTGTTATTTGTTTTATTTTTAATAAATATGAATTATATATTAAAAAGCCCGTGAGGCATGTATGTTTTATTTTTGTATTACACAGCAGAGTAAATAAAAAAAAGACAGCAGAATGTTGTAATGATATTACACAGGATTTTTTTTTAAAAGCACAGCAGTGCGGGAAGATAAAATGAATAGCAGTGCCAGCAAGCAAAAATCTGTCATCAATGCACTTATGAAGCGGTGCCAGCAGAAGTAATGAGACCATAAAGATTTTTGAAGCGGTGAATTTAGTGGTTGTATGTCAGTTAATGGCATTAATTCAACCTGAGATCTTTTGGGATATTTTTCTGTTTTGTAATATGTAGAGACATAGTCGTTCTGTTAGTTGTAATGTTTTATATACACAGTAGCGTATTTTAAAACAGAGACAGAGAACAGTTTTTATGCACAGCAGAGTGCATTTGTAAAGATAGAGAGCTGTAATTTATTTTATTACACACAGCAGAGTGTTTTAGAAAAATATAGAGCATACAAAACAGTGTTTATTTTTAGTGAAACAGAGTTTTATTTGTGCACTGTGACAGCAGCAGTCACAATTGTAAATCCCTCTTTTGAGGAAGAATCTGTAACAACAGTTTTTTTTTATGGAATAGAATTTTTTTTATGTGAAACTCTGTCACTGTGGAAGAAATTCTGAATATTTCTCTGTGTTAAGGAAGGCAGTTTTTATTGTTTTGGAATTCTGAAAATTCCAACAAGGATGGCGTCATCTCCTTGAGGCTTCAAGGTTAGTATATCTTCGTTTCATTCCCTTTATCTTTTCTCAAGGGTCATTTAACATAAGAAGCCGAACTGGGAATTGTGTGTGTGCAGTTTCGTTTTGTTTGTTTACAAGTGTTTTGGAGGTGTAATCCATATTGAGAGGACTACCTTAAGTCTGAGGTTTAACTATTCCACCCAAGTCACCTAGGACTTGCCTCCAGTCTCATCTCTCGGACACTTGTGCCATTTGAGTTGGGCAGACTACAACGAGAATGGAACCAATGTCCCAGTGAACCATCCCTGTGTTTTTTTGACCAGAGGAATTGGCAACTGGGTTGGGTTGGTTTCGTTTGAACCTCGAATGTCTTGGTACATAACACTTCATTTTCACTGCGCTTGCCAATTGAGCTGTCTCGGGCCTATGAGCCATCCCTGTTGGCCAAGAAGAGAAATTGAAATAAATTTAGGATCTTTCTCTCAGGGAAATCTGCTACTATAAAATTACAGTAGCTGAATTGTAGAGCACCTTAGGATCGACTTTGAATTTTTTTATTTTTAGTAACGATGATCAGCAAAACTATTTACTTTAATATACTCCAACTTGTCTGATAGTGCAAACTAACCCTTATTTACTAGCCTTCAGCTAGCTAAACATCAATTTTCAACTCCTCTAATTTGTGTTTTCAATGCATATATACATTACAAGCTATCGGTAAGAGGATATGTGTTGTAGGAGTTAAATGGTTTTATCCCTTCTCCTACCAAAAAAAGGGATTTTCTTTTCATCATATTGAAAATGTACTCCCTTATAGGTAAAATTCTGTAAGGAATTTATCCAACTTCTTGCTAATAGGTAAAATTCTGGAAGGTATCCTATCTGTGCCTCCCATTTTTTCTTCATCCAACTGCTCAAATTGATTCCTGAAAATTGTTGTCCAAAATATCTCCCTATGAGGGCTTTGCTGGCCATTTCCACGACATGATTGATATGGTTTTCTTCACCCAACACTAAATTTAATATGTTCTTTTTGATAAACTTCTTCCTTCAACTATCTTGGTTTGTGATTGGATTTCCTTTCCTCTCAAGTCTTGCACTTACTACCTCCTTTATACTAGGAGGAGGATTAGTATAACCCCTATTTACAAGGTCCTCAAAAGTACAAACATCTAGGGTTTGTTTGCCTCCTTGTTGTTGATCGAAATAATGAATGGAATTGACAAAGGCTAGGTCTTCTTGGATAGTTGAGTTTTGATCTCTTACTGTTGTCTCATTTATGTGTGGAGGAGGAAAAAGAGATAGAGCCAACCTTCTAGTCTCCTTAATTCCTAGCTTGTTGATATTTGATCCTTGTACGCTTTTGAATGATCCTTTATTGGATCTAAATTGGTCACCTGCAACTTCATTAACCCCTGTATTTTCCTTATCTAGAGTATCACCTTTCTAAAGTTCAAGTTACTTCCCTCCCATACTTTATGTGTTTAAGGATCCTAGTCATTGTCTTCCATGAGAGTGGATTTGAGATCCTTGACAAGTAATGAGCCGTCCTCCATATTGTCTTCATAGTAGTCAAGGGCTTCCTTTTACCAATCCATTTGGAAAACCTTAGGACTTGGTGGGAATCGGGATTTAGACCTATGAAAAGCCTAAAATATTCCATCTAGTGGCCACCTAGATCTTTAAACTTAAGTACCCTTTCTCCTTGAAAATATTGCCAAACACTTACCTATTCTATACCTTACATGCTTTTATCTTTTTTTTTGTCGAATAGAAACATTTTTGAATGTTCCATGCCAAGAGTATCCTTTACTAAAATTCAATCTGATCTGCAAAGTTTTGATGTTTATCCACATGAGCTCAAATGGAAAGGTTCATCCCAACATTTCCCTATTTTCAATAGTTTCAAGCCTCTCTGCCATGATATGAAAGGTCTCCTTTCTCCTTTGAAAATGGAGGAATTTGCCACAAATCTGTTATATATCCATCAATTAAAGATTAGGAATCTATCTAGTCTTCATGGAAAAAATCTTCACTGATACTCTTATTGTTCCAAGTGAAGTTCCATTTTTAGGTTCCGTAATTGAGAGGAGTACTTTTAAATAAAGTCCTCTAGTATTGGACTATCCTTTTCAGTGTGTCTTTCCTTTGAGGGGGAGTTCTTTCAAATAAATTCATCCAATATTGGATCATTCCCTGATCAATTTTATGTCTACACCCCATTATTAGGTGCCATGTTCTAGAGGGAATTCTTTTGAATAAAATCCTCCAATATTGGAATATCTTTGCCGATGAATCCCCCTTTTTTCTCATGACCTCCTTTGATCAAGTTTAGGGCCCTCCCTCTAAGGGTATATCATTGAGTCTTTCTCTTTCCTAAGTCAAGTAACTCTACTAATGAGGTTTTTGAAAGGCAAGGATTGACCCATAAACATCTGCAGTAGAAAAGGTTGCCTCCCACATATTCATTATTACTTTAGTTGCTACTTGAAAAGAACCTACTAAGATTAGACTTACGTCTAATGATTTTTGGTTTTCAAATTACAATGCCATTGTTCTTGCCTCTTCGGCCTTTGTACTCACCTACTTCTTGTTTCCAAATCAGTTCCTTGACCTTCATTTTGAAGACTATTTTAGTCTTTCTAAATTGATTCTTCAATGTAAATTCCTTTGCTTTTCCATTGACCCAGGTCCCAAACCTTTGACATTCCATATATATCTTCATAAGTAATACGACAAACACTCCCTTTAATAGGAGTAAACCCTAAGATTGAAACATCCTTTTCAAATTGTTATTTTGCAACAGGTT
Source organism: Pinus albicaulis (assembly GCA_034641835.2). Classification (NCBI taxonomy): domain Eukaryota; kingdom Viridiplantae; phylum Streptophyta; class Pinopsida; order Pinales; family Pinaceae; genus Pinus; species Pinus albicaulis. Next base: position 402,287 of record JAXQQM020063003.1, on the reverse strand, counting down.
TCAACCCCCCTTAATGTAGTCAACCTTCCAAGTCTCATTGGCTATTTTTGTTTGGGTCTCTTCATGACATTTTTTTGCATTGGTCGTCCTTCCAACTATTTTTGGAATCCCTAAATCAGCCTTTGCCCTAGATTTGTTGTTAAGTGATCTCATCGACATTTTGTTTGTTGAACTTAGAGGGCGATGTTTAACCTTGAATGATAGGTGCTAAGGAAGACATATACGGAGAGGTTGGTTCCTTGACCAACTCCTCTTCCTCGGATTTTAGGGTTGTATCTTTAGTATTTACTCTTGTCTTCCTTAGTTGTAGGGTGGGTCTCTTCAAGGGCTACAAACCTTTTTGAAGACTTAGTTTGGTGACCTTGTCTCCACAATCTGTTAGGGATATCACGCTGGCCTTCTTCCCTCCTTTTACCCGTTGGAATTTGTTTTTGAATTCCCTCTTCATTTGTTTACTTAGTTGGTTTGCCATCTTCTCTATTATGCTAGAGCACTTTATTCCAAGAGTCCATATTCATGGAAATGTATACACTTAAATGGAATACTACGATAAACTAACTCTTGGACATACCTCCTTTCCCCATATATAGAACTATTTTATTTGGTATGGGAATGCACAAATTTAGCATTACAAACATTTGTGCATACAATCCTTGTTTCCTCTCCTCTATATCTTTATAAAGGGTCCTAATTTGTTGCCAATCAACTGGAATGTGTAATCATTCCAGGATTAGAAGAGTGGGAAGGGTAATATTATCTGCACTCTCATCTTCTCTAGTAGTCCAACCTAGGGTTGAATCATGGAATCCGATATCTAATAAATAATCTCAACCATTTGCGAAATCAAGGCTCAATGTCAAACTCTCTCTCTCTTCACTGACAACGGTAAGGATATGAAAAACTTGAAAGTATGCTCACCAAATAAGAGACAGATCAAATTTGCCCTTGGGGTTCTAGTTAGCCCTAATCTAGCCACTTAAACATTCTTTAGATGCTCATATGTCCATATATTTGCAAATGAGCTCGTTGTTCTTCAAAGGCATAATGGGCCCACTAGTGCTGACGTGGTCAATTGCAATCCATGGATTTGAGCTTCATTTCTCCAAAAAATCTTGTTTTGGAGGGGCAACATCTTTCCTTGAATTTGCCTCCAAAAAGGCTAATAGTTCCTCCTAGGTTGGGAGAAGCCCTTGGTAGATTTCCTTGATGTTGCTTGTTATTACATAGACGCACACTTTGAGATAAAGTCCTAAAGCTCAAGTGTAGTCTTGGTATAACTAAGAGGGGGCCATTGTGACCTCACCAACCCTCTTTTGCAATTTATGTTGGCTATCTTACAATTCAAGGGGGGCTTCCATAAGATAGGATTGCTGGGATATTAGGGAAATGAGTTCGAAGGTGATTTGAATAGTAAATCCAACAAAACAATTTTAAAGGATTAAGAGCATGAGGTTGATGGAAGGACCAGAGACTAGTGTCTTTCTAATGGGCTTATGGGATCAACTAAGGCCTTTACTTTAGAAATGACAAGTGAAACTAAAATGATAATTAGGGAAGTCCACTACAAACTCTAATAAATCACCCTAGTTACTACAAAATTTTCAAGAAGGTCAAGGGGAAAATTCTCCACTAGAATTCCTCCAATGACTTTGGAAAGTGATCTTATCAAAGAAAGAATAAGAGGGTGCACCACCACCACTAGAGCTGCATAACCACACTTGCTGTTGTTCATAAATAAAATCCACAAGGAAATGAAGAGAACCACTACTCATCAAAACACACATAAAACCATTCATCCATTACGAAGCATCCACAAGATAACATCTTCATGATGTTGATTTTGTAGTTTCAGAAGGTCTTCTGCATAGGCTAGTGTCTTGCATGCAGGTGAAGAACCTCTTTAGGTGGTTGTTCAAGAGGAGCAACTAATATGGTCTCCTTCCTAAGTTTTTACTTAGGAAAAATACATTTATTAATTATTTGATTAATGTAGACTTTGGGCCAATGTTTATCTAAGGATAAATATAGAATTATTTAAGGGACTTAGATCTAATTTCCATTTTTTATCTAAGAAGACTAAGATTTAATCCTAGCCCTTTTATCACTTTGGAGATTAGGGATTTGGCTTATGGAGAAATTTATAAAGAAAACCTAGGGGAGAGGATGTAGACACACACAAGAAAATTCAGAGAGATTTTCTGAAGAATTTGCACGAGTCATACTGCAAATTTGGCGAGTGAGAGATTCACAAGCTCAAGAAATCAAAAAAGTCTGCAGTTGGGAGTTTGAGTGAGCACAATTTTGTAGGTGGAGCGCACAAGAGGAGGGCCTAGATTCACTTGAGGGTGAAATTGAGGTGTGCCGCGAGTTTTGAGAGTTCGAGAGGGTTGATGCCACACTAGTGGAGGGGCTGAGTAGCTTCAGGAGGGTTGGATTTGTGAAGGACAACCAACAAAGTGCAGGACAAATTCCTAGGGGTTGATATTGCCAGGTTCCATTAGCTATATTTTTTGTGTATTTTTAGAGGGCGATTTTTTTTGGTAAGGGATCTCGTAATTTCTGTGAGGCTGGTTCAAGACCGTTCATCAATAATTACGAGCCTGGATAATGTTGCTCATGCACAACATTATTCAGGCTGAACCATGCACTTTTGATGAAGCAGTGAAAAATCAAGTATGGAAAGATGCAATGGCCGAAGAATAGGATTCCATCATACATAATGATGTATGGGAAGTAGTTCCAAGACCCAAAGGTAAGTCTATTGTGACTTCTAAATGGTTGTATAAAATTAAACATGGTGCAGATGGTAGTATTGAAAAATATAAAGCTAGATTTGTGGCCAGAGGTTTCTCTCAAAAAGAGGGAATAGACTATGATGAGATTTTTTCCCATGTTGCTCGATATATTACCATCCAATCTATTGTGGCTCTAGTTGCTAGCTAGAGATGGACTCTTCACCAAATGGATGTGCAAAATGCTTTTCTGCGTGGCTTCCTCAAGGAAGAAGTATTTGTGGAGCAACCACAAGGCTTTGAAGTACATGACTGGAAAACTCATGTGTGTAGACTAAAGAAATCTCGTTATGGATTGAAGCAAGCCCCAAGAGCTTGGTATGCCCACATTGATAACTTCTTGATGAAGCTTGGTTTTACCAGAAGCAATGCTGATCCAAATCTCTACTTCAAAAAGGTCCAAGGTATGCCTCTGATTTTGTTATTATATGTTAATGACTTATTTTTGACAGGTGGAGAACCTCTTATCCTCCAGTGTAAGAGGGAGTTAGCTTCTAAGTTTGAAATGAAAGATCTTCATTTGATGCACTACTTTTTAGGCCTAGAGGTATGGAAAAGATGGTGAGATTTTCCTTTCTCAAGGAAAATATGTTGTCAAGCTACTGGAAAGATTTGGTATGACAGAATGTACATTGATGAATACACCAATGGAAATGAATTTCAAGAATTTATGTGGTGAAGTTGCAGTTCTTGATTTGACAAATCCTTCTGAGTATCGACAACTCATTGGGGCACTGATGTTATTAGTGAACAATAGACCGGACATATGTTTTGCAGTCAATATCTGAGCCAATATATGATTAAGCCATCACATGCACACTGGATTGCTGCAAAGCATGTGCTGAGATACGTGCATGGGACCATCAATCTTGGATTGAGATATATTGCCGGAGATGTGAGACTACATGGGTACTCTAATGCTGATTGTGCTGGTAACTCTGCTGACAGAAAAAACACATCTGGATGTTGCTTTAGCTTGGGATCTGCCATGATATCTTGGATGAGTAGAAAACAAAAGTCTGTAGCCCTTAGCAGAGCTAAAGCTGAGTACATTGCTGCTAGCATGGCTAGTTGTGAGGTAGTATGGTTGAGGAAGCTCTTTGGAGAGCTGTTTGAGCATGTACTAGATATAATGGTAATTTAATATGACAATAAGAGTGGGATTCCACTTGTAGAAATCCCGTGTTCCATGACAAGTCCAAGCACATTGCGATTAAATATCACTATATCTGGGATATGGTGTAGAGAGGAGAAATGAGACTCCATCATATTGCAACTGATGATCAGATAGCTGACATACTTACCAAGCCTTTGTCGAAAGGGAAGTTCTTGATATTCAGAGAGCAGCTTGGACTGACGGATGTGACCCTTCTTGGTCGAGGCGGTCATGGATGATCGAGAACACTGAGCTATTCTCTTCTCTCCTGTTTGAACTCACATGTTGGGAATGGATTCAGAAGAGCTCCTGGGGTTGAGGGAACTCTTGACTGTACCTTGTGCACAATCCTTGTCATGTGTTGACAAGTGGTAATCCCCCCTACCATCAAGTTTGGGACTTGCCAAGGGTATACCTCAGTATGCATCCTACCCACAAGCTGGGTTTGTTGGGATTGCCACCCATCTTGCCAATGGGTGTGGTAAATCTTGGTTGTGCGTGATCCTTGTCATGTGTTGACAAGTGGTAATCCCCCCAAGCAGAGATGAGACTTGTTTGCGCGCAATCTCTGTAATGTGTTGGCAAGTGGTAATCCCCCCAAAGTTTGTGAATGCAGGTGTTCTACCACTTGACTATTATGGTAAAGCTTGGTTGTGCATGATCCTTGTCATGTGTTGACAAGTGGTAATCCCCCCAAGCAGAGATGAGATTTGGTTGTGCGTGATCCTTGTCATGTGTTGACAAGTGGTAATCCCCCAAAGTCTGTGTCAAGGTGGAAATATCAATGGATATAGGGTGATAGATGGATCTCCCTATGATGATTCTTCTTCATTAGATTGAGACATCATTGTTCCAGAGCAGAGATGAGTAGAGATGAGCAGAGAAAGCAAAGATCTTTGTTGCAGAAAGAAATTCCTCCCTCGCTGAGAGGGAGTGTTGAAAATCGGTAGCTTAGGGATGAATTTCCTTAAATAAAATCTCATTTATGAAAATTCTGGAGTGACTTTCTAAGAATAGAAATTCATGTCTAGCATCTCAAGTATGTCTTTCCAAAAATAGTAAATCCCCTTGCATCAATTGGTAATCAAGTATAGTTGAAGGAAAATCACTTAACTTATTATTAATCAATCCTAATAGTTCAATTTCGACTTAATCATTATTATTGTTATTATCCTTTATGACACTATGATGTAATTATTAATAGAAATTACAAGTCACCTTACCTTCATCGCCTCAATCACTTCGCACCTCTCTCCTTGATGTCTCTCATGGCACTACGCAACTCTCTCTCTCTCTCTTAATGATACATTACACTCTCTCTTACGCACTCATTAAAGACATGGCATATTCCTCTTACACTCATTAAAGGCATTTCATAAAAGATTCGTGATATGCTCTCTTTAATGCATATATTACACTCTTCTTAACTAAGGCATGCATTCCTCTCTTAATGGCATAAGTTACTAAGGCATGTGTTTCTCTCCTTAATGTCATGAGTTACACTCCCCTAAATGGCATATGTTACTCTTCCTCAAGCCATGTGTATTGCTCCTCCTTTATGACAAGAATTCGTCGCTACTCCTATATATGTGTCTCATGTCTTCTCACCTGACTACTACTACTTGTGCATTGTGAAAGAAGAATTCGAATTTGAGAGAGAGAGTTGGAGAGACTTGAAGAAGATTGTGAGAGAGAGAGACTTGGAGAGTAAGAGTAGAATTTGATGAGCCAAGGTTAATTCAATGCTTCAGTGTTTTAGTGTTGATTCAGTTGAAGGGAGGGTTGATTCGGTGTTTGCATCTGCTGTTGCTACCAAGAATCTTCATGCTACAACTTGTTCAGTTTTGGGTGAACTTACTCATTCTCTTGATCTCTCATTGTACTCTGTATTTCTGCTGAACAATTGATATCTAATAGAAGAAGAATTTAGTTGGGTTTTCCCCTTATGGGTTTTGCCCTGGTCATTGGATCTAAATTCTCTATGTCTTATTTTGTTCTTGGCTGTCTTCTATTGTGCATTTGGTTTATGTTCTATCTACAATTGCTTGACTAATATTGCAACAAAAAGAAGTTTTTGGAATAAGTAATTGTTTTAGCACAGAACATCAAAGTTTCAACACTTGGAGGGTTAAAATAATGCTGTAGTCTAAAAAAGTAATAGAATGACCCAAAATCTGGCAGAGATTTTGAAAAAATCCGGCAAAGATTTTATCAAAATCTTGTTTACAGTTGTTAAACTTCAGTATTTTGGGTGTCCTATGGGTTTTTGGTAGTGTTGAATGCATTTCCACTCTCAAAAATGGATTCCAAACACTGCAACTACCTCATTTTTTTAATTTTACTGAACCAGATTCCGGCAAAAACCTGCCGTCTGGGCTATTTTGTTGCCTGGGTAGACAACTTCTAAAATAATTGTTGTTCTTGTCTGAATTTTTTCTGGGGTTATTTTTTTTGAAAAATTTTCTGCTGCTATTTGCTGAGTTAAAGTGCCAAAGAATTTTTTGTTTGTATTTTTTAGATTTTATTTACTGTGGAAAATTTCATTTACCGGGTAAAATCACTTTTGAGGGTAAAATAACTGCATGAGACATTAAATCTGAAATTGGCACTTGAAAAATTAACATGGTATTAGAGCAAGAGTAAGCTTTGTGAGAGAAAGATCAATGGACAAGGGTTTCAAACAACAACACTTCTTTAACAACAAATTTTTTTATGAAAGGTTTTGTGGTTGAAATCGATCTGGTAAAGATGGAATGGTCAAGTCTAAAATTTGAAGACAGGTTGGAAGGGGTGCAAACTTTAGTCCATGGAAGCACATTATTGTTGAATTTTTGTAGTTATGATCAGTCTTCATAATTATATTTTTTTTCTTGTAATGTAAAAAGAATTTGTAAGACATGTTCTTCATGTCATTTTGATTATTTAGCCCTTGAAATAATTTATATAAGACATGCTTTTCATGTCGAAATTAAAAGAGAAATTTTTGAAATTTGAAATTTGAATTTTTGGCGCCAAGATAGTCAAGTCGACCCTCCCTCAAGTCAAGTCAGCCTAGTGAAGAGACACACCCATTCTAGTCAGGCAGGCCACTATATAAAGGCATTCGACCTCCTCCACAAAACCACCATTCGACCTCATAACAAGAAGATGATTTATGGGCATTCAAGCGAAGGATAAGAAGAAGAAGAAGAAGGACAAAAAGAAGGATGAAGATCTCTCTCTCTAGCTTGCATTTCTTTGTCCAAGAACTCACACGTGTGATCTTTATGGGCAACAATTTCTGGATAGGCTGAATTTCTAAACAGTTTTTCGGGCAGGCCAAAATTATGGGCAGTTCTGAGAAGGCCGAAATCTTGAAGAGTTGAAGTTTGACTTGGTTTGACTTGACTTGAGGTCTGGAGACTAGGCTTGACTATTAGCTTGTTGACATTTTTGACTAGCAACTTTAGATTTATCTCTTGTTGAACTGAAGAATTTCTCTAAGAAAAAGGTTGCTAGGTTTTTCCCTTAAGTGAATTTTCTCGGGGTAAATCTTGTGTTCTCTTTTGTGCATTGCGATCTCTATTGTCCTTATGGTTTATGGTTGAATTTCTGAAGTGTAATTGCTTAATATTAAATTGGAATTGTTAAAAGAAGAACTATATCATTAGAAATAGTTATCAAAATTTTCAAAAATCTGTGCTTGTATATATATTTCACTCGAAAAATCAACATGGTATCAGAGCTTTGGTGACAAAAAAGGACGTTGAGATCACTCTTGAAACCCTAATTTATTTGCTTGTCTAAAGACTATGGGTTCCCACATGAATGCAGAGAACAAATTATAAGGAGCTACGAACTTTAGGGCTTGGAAGACAAGGATTGATCTTCTCCTTGCAAAAGGTCTCTTAGGTATTGTTAAAAGCAAGGTTATCGAACCCGAAAAAGATGAAGAGAAAGCAAAATTTGAGAAGGACGATATCACAACCATGAGCATCCTTGTGGACTTTACCAAGGATCACTTGATTCCCTATGTTTCAAGTCTTCAATATTCAAAGCAGATGTATGATGCCCTAACCGTTTTTTCACTATCAACAATATTGGTCAAGCCATGAGTTTGAAGAATGAAGTTTGTGATGTTAGAATGACAATGAATGATACTATAGCCTCATATTTTATGCAGATCAACTACAAGCAATTGATGAAGTCATTTGTGATAAGGAATTAGTAACTACAACACTCAATGGTTTACCTGAATCATGAGATGCTTTTATACCTGGAAATTGTGCTAGAAAAGATGCTCCAAAATTTGATGAACTATGGGCCAATTGCACTCAAGAAGAATCAAGGCTCATATCAAGAGGAAAGATTCAAAGATATGATGAAGGTGATGCTCCAAAATTTGATGAACTATGGGCCAATTGCACTCAAGAAGAATCAAGGCTCATATCAAGAGGAAAGATTCAAAGATCTGATGAAAGCAATTCCCAAGCACATGTAGCAATTTTTAAGAAAGGCAGAGGAAGAAAAAATTTGGTTTTCAAAGCAAAAATGGATGAAGAAGAGATGAAGGAAGAAGATTGAAAGAAAGAAGATCTGCCCCTCAAGGAAAGAGAGATATGTCAAAAGTTCAATGCTATCAATCTCACAAATTTGGTCACTATAGAAGCGATTGTCCTGAAAGATCAGGCGATAGAAAGAGAAAATAAAAACAACATGCCTCCGCAGCAGATTTTCAAGAACTGGAAAAGAGACCAAAGAATGAAAATCTAGGTAATAAAAAAATCTTCTATTTCTCTGGTCTTACTGGTTCTATTCTAGATAGTGAAGACTTGTGGCTAGTAGATAGTGGTGCCTCAAGGCACATGACATGAGATCGTGACAACCTAATAAGTCTATTGGAAAGAAGATTAGCACAAAAGGTGGAACTTGGAGACAATAATAGTTATCCAATCAAAGGCATTGGAAAGACATCCATTGAACTAGAATCAGGTGATCATGTTCAGCTCAACAACATATTATATGTGTCATGTGTGAAGAAGAATTTGGTTTCTATTTCATGCTTGGAAGATAAAGGAGATAGAGTAGCTTTTGTTGATGGAAAATTTCTTGTTTGGCTCAAAGGCACTAGTATTGATTCAACAAGAGTAATTGGGTTCTATGAAGGAAGGTTGTATAGGCTTTTGAAACAACCTACTCAAGCACTTGTACATAACGATATTAATCATTGTGAGCTTTGGCATAGAAGATATGGTCATCTCCACTGTAGAGCTTTACATACTTTAAAACAAATGGTTTCAGGTGTTCCAAATTTGCAGGAAGAACATGAAGTAGTATGCAAAGGATGTGCACTTAGAAAGAATGTCAAAAAGGTTTTTCCAAGCAATGAAATTAGATCCAAGGAAGCTTTGGACTTAGTCCATTCTGATGTATGTGGTCCTATGAGAGTAAAGTCTCTTGGAGGCTCCTTGTACTATGTAACATTTATTGATGACTTCTCTTGCAAGATGTGGATCTATTTCATGAAGATGAAAGATGAAGCTTTTGACAAGTTCTAGGAATTCAAAACTGAAGTCGAAAACTTGAAGGGAAAGAATATAAAGATCTTGAGATCTGATAATGGAGGTGAATATATCTCCAAGGAGCTTGTTTCCTTTTGCAAAGAAGCTGGGATTAAGAGAGAGTCGATAGTCCTGTTGTCCCTCAAATTGTACATGCACGGCGTGACAATGACTCAGGGTAGGGGTTGTCACTCTGATCCCTACCCTCTCTGTTCTAGCTGTCTCCCAACAACAGGCTATGGGGTGTAGTCCCTATGGAATATGCAAATGCAAGACTTGTTGGCAACCAACAATTCTGGTAGACACAACTAAATGGCCTAGCCGCTTGGTTGATTTAGCAAGTTTTAAAGATTTGATTAAATTATTATGTGAGAGGAGTGCCTTATGGAGTCAATTACTTGCTTTGTATCAATTATATACCAAATGACTGGATGAACAGTTAGTGCTTGGACATGCTTTGCTATCCTATCTGATATGCAAATCCTACAATCTAGGTGAGATGCGAGATATTGGTTTATTTTAGTTATATGCCTAACTAAGTGAATTCCTAAATCCGTAGTTGTTTTGAGGCTAGTCTCTAAAGCAAGTTGTATAGAGAAGTCAAGGCAAAAAAAGCCTTGGTTAACGATACCTCACCTTGAAATCTAGCTACCCGACACCTCTGGTGATGTAGTGATTGTGGCTCTGACGACTGCAAGGTCACCGTGTTAACCACTAGAGAGGGTCTATCCTTCGCAAGCTAAAAAGAAGAAGGGTGGCCCTATCTCTCTATCAACCAAGCTTAGGCTTGGATGTTAGTTAATTAATGCAAGGAACTAATCCTAGTATGCAAGTGCAAAAGATGGATGAGTGCCCTTAAAGTGAGATTACTTAATGTTCTTAAGTACTTAGATGAACTTCAATTATGTCAATAATATATGAATGATAATCCCAACCACAAGAGAAAGTGCTCAAACTCAATAGTTCCAGAAGATATAGCCAATAGACAATTGCTTAAGTGATAAATGAGACAAGATCAATATAATTCACAAATAACCAATATGCCAATTAGATAAGGGATAGAATCAAATGTCTTTACCACAAGAGATATTCAATTAAATCATGAACCATAAATCCACATATCCAATAGCAATAGAGTATTTATCCACAATGTCACTTCGAACAATTAGCCAAGGTACTTATCAATTAATTAGAGCACTTATGTGAGACAATGCAAAAGTGAAAATAGGTGCCAATAGTGTAAAACAAAACTATAGATCAACCAATAATCATGAAATTGAAGCAGTATAAAAATGACCCAATCACACAATTAAATGCTTATCCAAGTTTTCATAAAATGTAAGGAACATAAACCAAGTGACATTAGATAAGCTTCAACACTTTTAATGCTGCTGCAAATTTTTATATCAGACCTTAAACTAATGATACAACTCTTGGAAATGATGAATTATGCCCAAAATATAAGCCCAATGAACACAAGTGATAGTTTAAATGCAAAATATGATTGTTAATGAGTTATTATGTCACTGTTATGAACTTAATCACTGCTGTAGCTCAAATATAGATGGTTGTAGCATACGGATCAGATCTGAAAAATTATTAAACAACTAACAAAATCCACTTGCATGTAATCAATATGATTCAAGATTTAATATTTAGTGACTTCAGAGTATTCTTCAATGTCTTGTATGATTAATTAGAGGATTTAGGCTTAGATTTAGAGTGTGTTAGTACTGAATACACTGCTGCAATAAAATGATTCTGATTTGCATAGCATAATAGCAAGGAAAATGTGGAGGACGAGAGCAAATCCTTGGGCCAAATGGCCTAGTTTGGTGACTAAATGTCCTCCAAGTGAATTGAGACTTGGACCAATGGCCTGCAACACAAATTTGTCAACTAAAAACCAATGGATCATCCCTTTTATGACTGCAACTAGGGCATCAATGGCTGGTTGAGCCCTTGATTGACAATTTTGGCACTTGAAACCCTAGTCCAAGAGGCTAGTAAATCTGCAAAACCAATTGTTAGTTGAATAAACTAAAATTTCTTGATTTAAATCACTAGAAACCAATGCCAAATATTTTTAAATGGTGCCACAAGCCTGCAATCACAAAAATTAGTTGGAGAAATGATAGCAAAACCCCCAGAAAACCCCACAACTTGGCTGAGATGACAACAAAACTCCCACAAAACCCCAACGATGAAAGGGAAATTCCCAAAAAGGCTAACGGCTAGGGCAAAATGCCCTCCTAGGCCTACGGCCTAGGGCTGCAAGGCCTCTAAGGCCCGTGAATGCCCAAGAAAAGGCCCCAAGGGCCTAGCGGCTAAGGGAAAGAGGCCTCTAAGGCCTTTCGCAAGCTCTCCAAGGGTTGCGGCTTAAGGGAAATGTCCCTTAGGGGCTACGACTAGGGCTGCCGCACAAGGGAACAATCCTTAATACACTGTGACAAGGGCTGAATGAGTGGGCCAAGGCCTCCAAAGGGCTGGACGACTTCCTTGGAGGGAGGCTGAGGCCTCTAAGAGTGCCAAAAGAGGGACAGCTAAGGCCTCAAAAAAATTTCCAAGACCTGCAAACAAAAAATTCTCCACGAAAATGTTGCAAAAATGTTGAGTACTGAGCCTGCAAATTTAATAGAGACTAGATCTTACCCTCAAGGGCCTAGATCTAGCTCAAAACCCCAACAAAAATATTCTTGATCATCTTGAGGCTTACCTGCACAAATGAATCAAAGAATTCCCCAAACCCCAGATATGTACAAAAATAAAACCCCAAAAAAATAAAATCCCATTTGCTGCAAAACAAATAAGTTAGAAATAATTTACAAATATATTTACAAATATACAATGGTAGCAATTTTTTTTTTTTGAAGAAATATTTTGAGTGGTAGCAGTGGATAAATATATTTTTTTGAAAAATTTGAATATTGGCCAAAAACCCTTCTGCAAAATTAAAATACCATATAGAAATCTTAGAGCCTAAACACAGTTGGCTCTTCCCCACAGTTTGTGAACTTGGAGCCCAAGGGCTAGCATACTTGCAAATCTCTATAATTTTTCTCAAGTAGAATCGTTAGATCATATGGTTAATCAAATCACCTAAGATAAAATAAAATTTTACCAATAGAATGCTCTTATCACCGACAAATGAAATAACAATTTGTTAAAATTATTAGCACAATATAGGAAAACACATAACTAACACATACCACAAATCAATAGAAGATGAACACCATGAACTGAACCCCAAAGTCTTTCTATTATGATATAGAAATGTTTCTAGTAGAGCAATGGCTCAATACCAACTTTACAAAAATTTTACATCATCCAAAGATTATCTAAGATATCACATAGAAACAAAATGACTTCTATTTATAGAGAAATCCTTCCAAGTGGAAAATAACGGCTGGTTGGCTTGATCCTTGTCAAAATAATCTCGACCGTTGAAAATAGCTTGATGATCTTTTAGTCTTCACTGTTGAATTTTTAATTTTGAGGAAAAATTCGAAATTTTCTTAAAACCCACTTTTAATTAATCCATAAATCAATATTTTGGATTAATTTCCTCAAAAATTTGAATTTGACTTAACCACCAAGGTCCAAGGGCTCAATTTTTCTTAAAATATCCATTTTTGCCTTGGTGGGGAACTTCGAAATTTGACTTTACCTTGACCCACGAATTTTTGATTATTTTCCACTTGGAGAATAATTAATTTCTCTATAATTATTTTAGACTCAAAATTAATTAATTTTCTGGTTTAGGATTCTTATTTATTTTAGTCAAAAAAATTAATTAATTGACACTAGAGGGGATTCATATTTTTTTTCACCCTCAAATATTTTAGCCTTGGTGTCTAAGTATGAGGGACCATGCTCTAAAATATTTTTACATCATATATTACAATTAATTCAACCCTCAAAGCGGGAATACACCTTTACATATAGACCCTCATGGCATTATCCAATTCTGCGACACAATATGATTTAGTATAGACCACATGATCTATAATAAAATAATTTATCCAAATAGTTTAAATTATTCCCAAACCACTTTTACAAAGACTTGATATAACACAAATTACTCACCTAAGACTTTGTCAATGAATTCCACCCTAGCTTTGGGGTTTAAGCTGGAAGAAAAACTTTGCCGATTATCCGTGTTTAGAAATACACATAATTCAGGGAGTTTAAGAACTTCATAGGATGAAATTCATCGCCAAAATCAGAGGCTTACCTAGGTGTTACATAATTAAAGTTTAAACGGTCATATTAGCATCATTTACATTACACCTTGCAGAAATTGGGTTTACAATGATAAAACGGTGCTGGCTGATGATTCTGTACTTTGAAAAATTTTCTTCATGTCTTCGCATTCTGCTTCCTTGGATTGTTGACAAAATGTGGTCAACAAGTCCCTTATAATCCGCAACAAAATGGAGTCGTTGAAAAAAAAGAGTAGAACCATTGAAGAATCCATCAAGGCAATGATGTATGACCAAGACCTACCTATGTTTCTATGGAGTGAAGCATCAAGGACCGTTGTGTACATTCAAAATAGAAGTCCTCATTGAATGTTGGAAGAAAAGACTCCTGAAGAAGCATTCACCAAACAAAAACCCTAGGTTGGTCATTTAAGAATATTTGGTTTTCTTTTTTATATTCATGTTCCTAAAGATAAGAGAAGGAAGTTATAACCTTTAGGAAAGAAAGGAATATTTGTTGGCTATAGTAAATCATAAAAGACATATAGAATATATATTCTAGGACAAAAACAAGTTGAAGTTAGCAAGGATCTAACTTTTGATGAAAATGTGGCTTATTGGAAGTCCAAAGAAGTGGACTTTGATGAGAGTGAAGAACATGAAACTCTTAAGGAAGAAGGATCTGGTTCATCAAATATTTTTGAACATCTCGTTGACCATCAAGAAGAGCCAAAAGGGCCAAGCGAACCAGTCGAACTCGTTGTTGTTCTTGAAATTAGAAAAGGCCAACTTTAAGATCCACTTCACAAGAAGCCAAAGGACATGCAACACCACGTGGCTCCTTCGGGGAAAGCAAGAGGCCAAAGAGGTATTATGGCTATGCAACGTTAATGACTAATCTTATAGATGCAGAACCTTCCACATATGAAGAAGCAACCAACCAGCAAGTTTGGAAGGATGCAATGTTGGAAGAATACCAATTAATTATGAAGGATGATGTATGGGAAATTGTGCCTAGACCTGAAGGAAAATCAGTGTTCCTCTAAATGGGTATACAAGATCAAGCATGCATCGGATGGGAGCATTGACAAATACAAGGCGAGATTTATGGCTAGAGGCTTCTCCTAGAAAGAGGGAGAAGACTATTATGAGACCTTTGCTCTGATTATCAAGTACACTACTATTAGATCCATTATTTCTATTGCTTCATCTTTAGGTTGGAATTTACATAAAATGGATATAAAAATTTCTTTTCTTAATGGCATGATTGAAGAAGAAGTGTACTTAGAGCAACCTCAAGGTTTTGAGGTCCATGTAGAGAGTCTCATGTTTGTAGGTTGAAGAAAGTCTTGTATGGACTTAAGCAAGCACCGAGAGCCTGATTTACATGAATTGATATTTATCTGATGAGACTTGGCTTCACCAAAAGTGACGCTGATCCATACCTGTTCTTTAAGGTTAAGAAGAATGAACTTGTGTTATTATATGTCGATGACTTATTTCTAACAGGGATGGAGCGTCTGATTATTTGGTGTAAGAGGGAGCTAGCTTCCAAATTTGATATGAAGGATCTTGGTTTGATGCACTATTATTTGGGGTTAGAAGTATGGCAAAAGCATGGTGAAATCTTTCTTGGTCAAGGAAAATATCTTATCAAGATCTTGCAGAAGTTGTTATGATGGATTGTAAATCGATGCCGACTCCCATGGTTACAAACTTAAAGAAGCTAAGAGACACTGAGTCTGATTTGGTGGATCCATCAATGTACTAGAAGCTGATTGGTTTATTGGTGTATTTGGTTAATACCAAGATATACATTTGCTTTGTAGTGAACATGTTGAGTTAGTTCCAAGTGGAACAGAGACACAATCATTGGACGGTAGTAAATCACATATTGAGATACTTGCGTGGTACAATGGACTATGGTTTGAGATTTGTCTCAAACGATGATATACAACTATAGGGATATACCGATGTAGATTGGGCAGGGAGTGTTGAAGAAAGGAAGAGTACCTTGGAAGGTTGCTTTAGTTTGGGCTTCACTATGATTTTGTGGATGAGAAGAAAGCAAACATCTGCCACACTCTGTATTGCTGAGGCAAAATATATTGCAACTAGCTTGGCGAGTTGTGAAGTAGTATGGATTCGAAAGTTACTCAAGGGACGATTTGATCATGCATCGAGCCGACCGTCATTTATTGTGATAATCAAAGTTGTGTGAAGCTGGCAGAGAATCCAGTGTTCCATGACATGTCGAAGCACATTGAGATCAAGTACCACTTCATCTGTGACATGGTGCAGAAGGGAGCAGTGAAGATCTAGTATGTCTCCACTGATGAGCAAATTGCAGATATTTTAGCGAAGCCTCTATTTCGTGCGAAATTTGTGTACTTTAGAGACAAGCTTGGACTTGTGGAGAATGCCTCTCTCATTGAGAGGGAGTGTTGATTAGATAACATCGTGGATTGACATTCTCCCCATGTCAAGTATTGTGACCAACATTAGGGAGATTATCCATGTGTCAAGTGCTTCGACCAGAATTAGGGGGAATGGTCCGACAGAGGATTGGCATTCTTCATGTGTCATGTATGACTAAAATTAGGAATAATGGTCCTAGAGGTCCAAAATTACTCTGATAGAGTGTGGCCTTTTCTAGCATCAATATCATTAACATCGGGTTGAGAATTACTCAGTTAGAGTGTGGCCTTTTGGGATTCACCATGTGCTAGGTATTGTCCACAATGATGGTGAACCGAGAGTAGTCTGTATACCATGTGTCAAGTAGATCAGAATTATGGTGACTAGTTGATGCTAATGATGTGCCATGTGTCAGGAGTACTGACCAGAATTATGGAAACTTGTTGATGATGTTGATCTACCATGTGTTATATATGCTTGATCAAAGTTATGGTAGTTTGTTGATGTTATTATCCTACCATGTGCCAAATTTATTTGGCCCGAATTATGGTAGTTGATTGATGATGATTTGTTATAACCTTTTCTTAGAGAACTTTGTTTACAAGAAGAACATTTGTTTACTCATTATGAATACCTTCCTAGCTAAGAGGGAGTGTTGAATTTTTGTAGCTATGGTTGGTCTTCATAATTATATTTTTTCTCTTGTAATGTAAAAAATAATTTGTAAGACATCTTCATGTCATTTTGATTATTTAGCCCTTGAAAGAATTTATATGAGACATGTTCTTCATGTTGAAATTAAAATAGAAATATTCAAAATTTAAAATTTGAATTTTTGGCTCAAAGATAGTCAAGTCAGCCTAGTGAAGAGACACATCTTTTCTTGACAGGGAGTCCACTATATAAAGGCATTTGAACTCCACCACAAAATCATCATTCAACCTCATAACAAGAAGACAGTTTATGGGAATTCAAGCGAAGGACAAGAAGAAGAAGAAGGACGAAAAGAAGGATGAAGATCTCTCTCTCTAGCTTGCATTTCTTTCTCCAAGAACTCGCACATGTGATATTTCTGGGAAGCAGTTTCTGGATAGGCCAAATTTCTGGACAATTTTCTCGGTAGGCCAAAATTCTGGGCAACATATTCTAAGCAGGCCAAAATTCTAGCAAATTTGAGAAGGTTGAAATTTTGAAGAGCAGAAGTTTGACTTGGTTTGACTTGACTTGAGGGCTCGACACCAGGTTTAACCATTAGCTTGTTGGCACAGTTGAATAACAACATTAGATGCATCTCTTGTTGAAATGAAGAATTCTTTAAAGAAAACTATTGCTCGGTTTCCCCTAAGTGGGTTTTCCTAGGGTAAATCTTGTGTTCTCTTTTGTGCATTATCTACTGTCCTTATGTTTTATGGTTGAATTTATGAAGTTTAATTGCTTAATGATAAATTGGAATTGTTAAAAGAAGAATTATATCATTAGAAGTAACTATCAGAATTTTTAGAAATTTGTGCTCTTACATATATTGCACTCGAAAAATCAACAATGATCACACTATTTTTGATGGGAAATAGCTTGTGGGAATTTGCTGATAAAGAGATCCAAGTTCCCTTGGATCCTACACAAGTCACCGAACACAATCTGAAAGATGTAAAGGCTAGAGAGATCATATTGGATGTTGTGAAGGATCGCATAATCCTTCACATCACAAGGAAGGAAATAGTTCATCGAATGTGGATAGGCTTAATAAAGCTATACCAAAGTGATGAAAAGCTAAGGAATATTAAAATGAATAGATCTGAAATTTTAGCCTCATATTTCAGAAGAATTCAACAGGTTTGTGATGAACAATCAACTGTTGGGGGAGTTGTGGATAGGATGGAACTTGTTAAAATAGCCCTAAGCATGTAATAGTCTACCTTTATAACGTGTATCCTTACTAGAGACAAGCTTTCTGATTGGACTAGGTTGTGGAATGACTTCATCCAAAAGGAAAAATTGGGAGAATTCAATATCCGATGGACAAAGTAGAGGTGGAGATGAGGAGAATCTTGCTCTTGCTGGACAAGCAAAGAAGGGAAGGGGTAAAGCTAAGTAGAACTAGGGTGGAGGAGCATCTTCACAAGAAGAGAAAAAGGACACGAGCAAAGTTGAGTGCTTTGCATGTCATATGAATGGTCATTATGCATGACTGTGCCCAAACAAGAAGAAAGGCATGGGGAAGATATCAATGGATGCATTAACACAAGTGGATGAGCTAGCCAAGAAGTTTGAGAAGGAATTTCCATTGGTGTCTTGTCTTTCAGGCACCATGACACGTGGTGTATGGTTTGTGGATAGTGGAGCTTCTCGTCATATGATGAGATCTCGTGATTACTTCACCAGTATGGCCAAAGAGCATCGTGAACCTCATGTGGAGCTTGGTGATAATGCTAGGTATACAACGAAGGGTGTTGGCAACATACCGTTTTAGTTGGACTTAGGGAGTTGTATGGAGGTGAAGGAAGTTCTATATGTACCTAGGTTGGAGAAGAACTTATTCTCTGTTTCGGCTATGGAGGACAGGGGACTTGAGGTCAGTTTCATAGGAGGATAGGTACTTGTCAAGGCGGAAAGGAGTTGATCTTGGCGTGAGGCGAGTTATAGGCAACAAAGAGAGTAACTTCTATATGTTGAGAGGACAACCAATGAAAGCCCTTGTATGTAACATTGATATCCCGAGCCAATTGTGGCATAGGAGGATGGGGCATCTACATTATAGGGCGCTACCATTGTTACGGGAGATGGTCACTGGTCTTCTAGAGCTCAGTGTAGAGTAGGATGGTGTGTGTAAAGGATGTGCACTTGGCAAGGACGCCAAAGAAACATTTCCTAACATTGAGCTAGGTCCAAGGGAGTTTTGGATTTGATTCATTGAACATTTCGATGTTTGAGGTCCTATGTTAGTGGAGTCTGTATTTGGGTTTAATGATTTTGTGACATTTATAGATGACTATTCCAGGAGGTCATGGATTTACTTCCTGAAGGCCAAGGATAAGGTCTTCGGTTGGTTCAAAGAGTTCAAAGCTCTTGTGGAGAACTAGATTAGGAAGAAGATTAAGGTCCTCAAATTAGACAATGGGGCAAGTACACCTCCAATGAGTTCAAAATTTTTTGCAGGGAGGCATGAATCAAGAAGGAATTGGTAGTGCCATACAATCCGCAATAGAATGGAGTGGCAGAGAGGAAGAACAGGACTATAGTTGGAGCAACCAAGGCCATGATTCATGATTGGGATTTTCTTATGTTCTTATGGGCGGAGGTGTGTAACATGATTGTATATTTGCAGAATAGGAGTCCTCACAAGGCAGTGGAGGACGAGAATCCTGAGAAGGATTTTATAGGAGTGAGACCAAATATGAGCCATCTTCGTATCTTCGGTAGTCTAATCTATGTCTATATTCCTTTAGAGAATAGGGTTAACCTGGAGCCCTCATCAAAGAAGGGCATTTTTTTGGATATAGTGAGACCTCAAAGGCCTACAGGGTCAACATTCCAGGGCAGAGGAAGGTAGTGATCAGTTGAAATGTTAAATTTGAGCAGGGTAGGACCTTTAGGAGGTCACATAGGTTAGATGCAACAGTGGCAGAGGATCTGGATTGAGAGGCCTTGAAGCTTGAGCAAGAACCAACAACACCAACAATAGGCTCACAACCTATTAATCAGGACGAGTGAGATGTTCCTTCAAGTTATACCACAAGGAGATTGAGATGAGCTAAGTAGACCTTGAGGGATGCTAAGGAGCATGTGGAGGCTCCTAGTAGGACCTTCAGGGAACACATACCACTTGCCATATTTTCTAGTTATATGGCCTTGATGAGCAACGTTAGTGAGTTTGAGCCTTCTACCTTTGAGGGGGTAGTAGTCTAGTAGGTTTGGAGGAATGACATGATGGAAGAGTATAGTTCCATCATGAGGATAGATGTTTGTGAGATTGTATTGATGCCTGAGGGGAACTCAATGGTCACTTCTCAATGGATCTATAAGATCAAACATGAAATTGATGGTAGTGTTGAGAAGTATAAGGCAATGTTCGTGGCGAGAGGGTTCTCCCAGAAGAAGGGAGTAGATTAAGAGGAGACTTTTGCACCTGTTGCCAAATATGCATATATTAGGGCAGTCATAACTAATGCTTCAGAGATATATGGAGGATACAACATATGGATGCGAAGAGTCAAGACTGCCTTCCTCAATGGGGTATCTGAGGAGGAGGTGTACATTGAGCAGCCTCAGGGATTCGAGGTGCATGGGAGGGAGTTCCATGTATGTGATTGAAGAAAGCCTTGTATGGACTTAAGTAGGCAAGTCATGCATGGTACTCTAGGATTGATGGTTGCCTAGTTGGGTTGGGCTTCATCAAGAGTGAGGCAGATTAAAACTTGTACTATGTACTTGTTGATGGTGAGGCACTCATCTTTGTACCTGATGTTGATGATCTCTTTTTGACGGGATCAGAGAGGTTCATAGGGATATGTAAAGAGGACCTTGCTTCATCGTTTGAGATGAATGATATTGTATTGGTGCACTACTGTTTGGGATTAGAGGTGTGGCAGTAGCTAGGAGAGATATTCCTTGGGTAGGGAAAGTATGTAGTTAAGATCTCGAAGAGATTCAAGATGGAGGATTGCAAGCATATGTCTACACCTATGATCACTAACTTGAGGAAGATTGATGCTTTTGAGAGTGTGTTGGTGGATCCTGTTGACCTTGCCGCCTACAACTACCTATAGTTAGTGAGAAAAAACATTTAACCACTCAAGGTGTGGTTGGTGGTAAAGAACCTAGAGAAGGGGCTTTCACCTATTTCCAACTCTCTTCGTTTAAGCTATCTCCTACGTTAACTATGGGGGTGGTCCCTAAAGGTAAACTAAGTTAAAGATGTGAGGTTTCTAGGAGAATCTTAAAGTGAGATGGATTACGTTTTTTAAAGATTATAAACAAATGTGAAATGAGCAATAACCATTAACAATCATCAATACATAAGATAAACATAAGCATATGAACAACTAGTGCCTTCAAAGGATTGCTCTAAAATGAAATTATATTTACTTAAATTAAATGAAATGCTTTCAAATGGAAAGAAAAAGTAATCCTAAAAGTGAAACAAGAAAGTATTAGCACAAGATATAATCAATATAGGGTATAAGGATGCCTTTAAGATATATGAACAATTGATAAATCAAAGCATGCAAAGATATCTTGCCAAAATGAAATGATTAGTGATCTACTCGCGAAAATGTAAGTTGGATGATCCCTGTCAACGTCTATCAAAAGTAACTTGCCTTCAAGCATTAAACAAGCATATAAACAAACTTGAAATAGAGATTCAAAATGTAGGCTAGTGCCTTCAAGTAAACAATAGCTTGCCCAAAATGAGATTAAGACTCAAATGATAGAGAATTGAGATGTTAGACCAATATAATAACATGCAACATAAAATAAGTAGTACTTGAAAATGAAATACCCAAATAACAAGATACATCAATCATCCATGAGCATAATGACCATCAAAATAATAACATGAAATGAACCATATTCCAAGTACAAGAGAAATGAAATTGTTGCAAAAATTAAAGGGATCACAATACTTGCATTAAAGGTGCTTCTTGCATTGGGAAATACTATTTGCATGTGAAACTTTATTTATCAAGATAACAAAAAAAATTGAGAACTTGCAAGCAAAGTAAAATGTGATTTGAAAATGCTCTTGGTTTATTTTATTATTTATCAAGATAGCAAAAAAAATTGAGAACTTGCAAGCAAAGTAAAATGTGATTTGAAAATGCTCTTGGTTTATTTTATTAGTTAAACCCTAAAAACAAGATTGCAATTAAACTTTAATCCTCAGACCTCACCCTTGCCAAAATATTTGGAACTCACAGTGAGGAGTCAGTAGAGGTAGAGGGTCCCTAAAAGTCTATTCAACCAACTTAAGTTCGAGGTAAGTTGTAGTGATACTTGGGGCATGTAACATCTCTAGAAATAGATTAACAAAAGAAAGAAAGAAACTTCAACTTGAGATATTTGCTTGACATGAAATAAATGTTGCTTTGTAAAGTAGAATTTGCCCAAATACTTGATGCATTCAAACTTAAGATTGTAAAGTGTGCTCAATGGTGAAGCATAAGTGAACTTTGAACAATATTCAAGCTAAATAAAATCAAGTTGAAGGTGTTTGCAAAAAAAAAAAATCTGGATTTTCTATGAAAGTAAATGAACTTAAAACTTGTAGCAAATCAAAGTAAATAACAAGCAAAATGAGTGTAATGCATGGTTGTGTTAATTAGCCAATTAGATGAAATACATGCAAGTGAAAGGAGATCAACAAACCAAATCACAAGTCCTCTCCCAAAGGTGGAGAGATAGGGATGTAAATGTAGAAATTATATAACTCATGTGTTATATATCCAAGATTCTCTTGATCACACACTATTTTAATTTCATGCACAATACAAAATCTATTCCACCATTGATCATCACATGCGGAAATTAAGTCAATTGCAATGCACACATGAAACAATAAAAATTCACACACATTAACACAACTATTTAATGGGAAAGCCTGAAGCTGAAAACCCCAACTATCTATATATAATATATGTCATAGAGATTCGGTAACAATCCTCATACAAATTTGATCTTATCAAGCTCTCAGTACAATACAATTGCTACACACTAATCAGGCTCGATCTTGCAAATCCATGCACCGATCTTTTCCACCTGCTAGCCTGCCTCTACTGCGTAATCCCTACTGAAGAATGGCTCTTAATGAACTCGAATCCACCAAGCTTGCACCGCGCAATCCTCATTGGCATCTCCACTGAGTGTTGGATGCAATCAATGCATCACTATAGTCACAACTGATAGTCACACTTGCTCTTTCACCTATCTCTCTACTGGTCTCCACTGAATGTGCCATGCACTGTAGTTAACTGATGTATTCTTTAGTTGATTAATGAGTTATTATTTAGTGAATTAATTAACTAATTAATTCACACCACTCTCACTAGTGTATCAATCAGTTAGACTAGATACAACTAGCTCAACTGAGTCTAACTGAGTTAAACTAAAGACAACTCCACCAACTACTTTTATAACTCCACCAAACTCTGTCACATGAGTTCTAACTGAAGTCCTCATGCATTAGCTCCAGTAAACCCTCAAGAATAGCGTAATTCCTTCTGTCAGTGGCTGTGCCACATCTGTGCACTTAACTGAAGTGCTGCAAGAGAATAAGATAATGTTTATAGTCCAAACATTATTAAGAGCTAATAATATTTGACATATCTATTTTTAGACTGGCAATCTAAAAATATATTTCGCCCAATATGTCTAAAAATAGAAGTCCATCTATTTTTTTCCAACTTGACCAAACATCCACAAATAGTATCCTGCAACTCATAGAATATGATCGACATGTCTAAAAATAGACATAGTCTAAAAATAAACTTTGCGCCAAAAATAGCCTGCGGGCCCACTTAGTGAAGGTGACTCTTTTCACTAAGCTCATCATCTTGTTGAATCTCAACACTCCCTCTCAACAAGATAGGGATTATCTGCCACCTCGATCCTGTCTCTATGGTATTCGAATTTTCTCCTGGTGAGCGCTTTCGTCAGAATATCTGCATCCTGATCCTCCGTAGGAATGTAAGAAAGTAACATGATCTTCCGCTGTACACAATCTCTGATATGATGGTATCGGATGTCAATATGTTCAGATCTATCATGAAATACTAGATTAACCGAGAGTTTAATGCAACTTTGATTATCACAATATATCACAATAGGATCTAAGTGTGAACCGAACAACCCGACTAGGATCTTCCTCATCCATATAGCCTCGCATGTAGCCAAACTTGCTGCCATGTACTCGGCCTCCGCTGAACTAAGTGCCACGGATCTCTGTTTCCTGCTGTACCAAGAAACTGCTGTAGACCCTATACTAAATATCCCTCCAGATGTGCTCTTTCTGTCCGTTGGGCTCCCTGCCCAATCCGCTTCCGTGAAGCCATGCAGCTTCTACTCATCTGACTGTCTGTACCACAATCCATATCCCGATGTGCCCGTGAGATACCTCAGGACATGCTTGCCTGCCTTCCAAAAGAGCTTGGTAGGCTTAACCATAGCTTGTGAAAGTTGGTTAACAACATAGCATATGTCCGATCGTGTATTGACCAATTACATGAGCGAACCAACCAACTGTCGATAAACAGTGGCATCCACTACCTCTGCCGATGTAGCATCCTTTTTCCTCCAACCACCAGGAAAAGGAGTGTCGATAGGCTTGCAGCCTTGCATGTGAAACTTCTCTAGTATCTCTTGGGCATACTTGCCTTGAGACACAAACAGTCCACCCTTCCGCTGCCAAATATCCAATCCCAGGAAATAATGAAGGAGGCCCAAGTCCTTCATCTCAAACTTCTTTGCAAGATCTGCCTTGCATGAGTGTATCAACAATTCATCACCTGTTAGTATTAAATCATCTACATAAAGTACAATGATCAACAACTTACTCTCCACCACAATCTGGTATAGGTTCGAATCCGCCTCACTCTTGGCGAAACCAAGTCTGGTGAAATACCTATCTTTCCGTGTGTACCAAGCACCAGGTGCTTGTTTCAGCCCATACAACGCTCTTTTGAGCCTGCACACATGCGACTCGCTGCTGAAGATTTCGAATCCTTCAGGCTGCTCTATGTACACCTCCTCCTCAATGACTCTGTTGAGGAACCACAGTCTTCACAACAATCGATGAATGTGCCAACCCATCTGCGCTGAGAGAGCAAGGATGGTCCGTATGGAAGAATACCTTGCGATAGGTGCAAAGGTTTCTTCATAGTCGATCCCCTCGATCTGTGAGAAGCCCCGAGCAACAAATCTTTCCTTGTACTTCTCGACGCTCCCGTCAGCAACTTGCTTCACTTTGTAGATCCATCTCGAACCTACCACTGATTTCCCTTCCGGCCTTGGGACAAACTCCCATGCACTTTTTCTGACATTCGAATCATACTCTTCCACCATGGCATCTACCCATGCGGGATCCTCCACAGCTTCCTCGAAAGAAGATGGTTTTGTCACGATACACTTGCTCATCAGAGCCATGTATCCAGTAAATCGGTCAGGTGACTATCTCTGTCTGCGCTGTGATGTAGGTGCTCCTACATTCTGCGCTGCATCAAGATTCATTCGCTCAGCTTCTGTAGTGCGCTTCCGCCCTCTGATGTTTGGCGTTGCATGAGTGGTTTCTTCCACTCCATGAACCTCCTCTTATGGCTGATCCACATCCTGAGGCTCATCTTTAGGAACAAGTAGCTCCTCATCTGCATGCAAGTGTAGCTCCCTCTCAAGCGACAACTTCATGGCTTTCTCCTCATGAAATTTGATATCCCGTTGTACAACAGTCATCCGACTGTCTATCAAATACACACGATAATTGTGGGGTGTTTCTGTGTACCCCACAAATATCCCAACCTCTGTCGTCAGCTCCAGCTTCTTCCTGGCATCCTTCGTCACATGAATGTAAACAGGTGAGCCAAAAATCTTCAAATGAGAAATATCAAGCTTCTTACCAGAAAATTCCTCTTCGGGTGTACTCATGCCAAGTACTCTATGAGGGCAACGGTTTTGCACATAAACCGCAGTGTTGCATGCTTCAGCCCACAAGTGTATGGGAAGGCCCTGGTCATGCAACATTGCCCATGCAGCACCCACGATCGTTTTGTTCTTTCACTCCCTGACTCCATTCTACTGTGGGTTATGAGGCGCTATGAGTTCTCTTCGAATTCCTTCTGCGTTGCAAAAGTATTTGAATTCGCCAGAGATGTATTCACCACCATTATCGCTCCTTAGAGCTTTCACCTACTTCCCCGACTCTTTCTCAACCAGTGCCTTGAACTCACAGAACTTTGGGTATGTCTCGCTCTTCTTCTGCATGAAGAAGATCCAACACTTACGAGAAAATTCATCAACAAATATCACATAATACCTGTGTTTTGCTGTCGAAGCTACTGAGAAAGGTCCACACACGTCTGTGTGAATTCTCTCGAGGATCGTTGTGGCGCGACTATCCTTCTCATGAAAAGTGGTCTTCACAAATTTTCCCAAAGGACATCCCTTGCACTGATTTGACTACGCAAGTGTACCCTTGGGAAGCCCGGTAGAAATCTGCTGCAAAATTTTCAAAGCGCCATGGTGAAGATGGACCAATCTCCTGTGCCACAATTCGCCCTCATCCCGGCTCACCACTGCTTCTGCTTTGCCTGCCATTGCTGCGCAGCCATTTACCTGCAATTGATAAATATTCTTAACTCCAATCCCTATCCTCTAGGTTTCACCAGTTGTTTTACTGCGTAGGAAGGCCTTTCCTTCGCTAAAAACAACATCATAACCCTTGTCTTCCAACATCGCCACAGAGATCAGATTCTTCTTCAATGCTGGAACATGCATGACATCCTTCAATATGAAAGGTTTACCAGACTCCCTCTCAAAGGAAATGGTCTCGATACCAGTCACACTGTATCTACCATCATTGCCCATCTCGATGTGCACTCCAAGATCCCTCTCATCCAGATCACTAAACAAATCTTTGTCTCCGGTCATATGGAAAGACGCACCACTGTCAAGAAACCACACTGATCCCATCACACTTGAGACCAAGCATGCGATCGGCGAAAAATCCAGCTCAAACTGCGAGGTTAAGGCCTCTCCAGCTGCAGATCCAACAGCCTGTTTATTTTTCTTCTTCTGTGGACAATTAGTGGTGTAATGTCTGTGTTGGTGACAGTGAAAGCACTTCACCTTGGACAAGTCTTGCTTCTTGCCTTTCGCACCGGATTGAGAAGGATTTTTCTTTCCCTTCCCTTTCCTTTCTTTGGCAGCCAAAGCGCAATTTTCTTCATCTTCATTCTTCGATGAAGATCCATCCCTGGTGCCCCGCCTTATCTCCTCCTGCACAGTTTCTCCCGACCATTGACAGAGTCCCCGTAGCTATGCCAACTCTTCGAAAGCCCAGGGAGAGCCAAGCTCACCAAGTCCTTTTCATCTACAGTAAACCCCACACTTCACAGCTCATCCTTGCACTGGAAAAAATTCGTGAGGTATTTCGGTATACTGTCGCCTTTCTCCATTTTTATTTTTCTGAGCTTGTCTTTAAGCGCCAACTTCCTCTAGTCGCTTCTGCTTTGGAACAAGTCTGTCAAAGCTTTCCACATTAAGAATGGAGTAGCTTTACGGGTAAGGCTGGACACAATGTGTAGTCCTTTAGCCTTCCAACGAGAATTCTTTGACACTTCGCTACCTTCTTTTTATATGCGTCGAGTACAGGTGTCAGCAGAACCGGGGCTTAGGAATATCAACATCTATGAACTCCTTCAACCCATTATCCTCTAGCACCGCCTCCATCCTGTCCTTCCATGCAATATAATTTGAGCTGCCCTCAAGGGCATACTCCAATCGCAATCCGTTGAAATACATTTCAATGAATGCTCAACTTCGACACCAAGAAAACACTACAGCAAATTCAAATTCCACCAGCACAAAACTCACTGTTTCAATAATTGCAATTGCTCCAATGATCAACGCTCTGATACCATGTAGAAATTATATGCACTACGCATGAATATGTCCAAGATTCTCCTGATCACACACTATTTTAACTTCATGCACAATACAGAATCTATCCCACCATTGATCATCACATGTGGAAATTAACACAATTGCAATGCACACATGAAACCATAAAAATTCACACACTTTAACATAGTTGTTTTCACGGGAAAGCCTAAAGCTAAAAACCCCAACTATTTGTATATAATATATGTCATAGAGATCATGTAACAATCCTCATACAAAGCTGATCATATCAAGCTCTCAATACAATACAATCGCTACACACTAATCAGGCCCGATCTTGCAAATCCATGCACCGATATTTGCCACCTGCTAGTCTGCCTATACTGCGCAATCCTTGCTGAAGAATGGCTCTTAATGAACTCGAATCCACCAAGCTTGCACTGCGCAATCCTCATTGGCATCTCCACTGAGTGTTGGATGCAATCAATTCATCACTATAGTCACAACTGATACTCACACTTTCTCTTTCACCTAACTCTCCACTGGTCTCCACTGAAACTGTCTATGCACTGTAGTTAACTGATGTACTCTTGAGTTGATTAATGAGTTATTATTTGTGAATTAATTAACTAATTAATTCACTCCACTCTCACTAGTGTATCATTCAGTTAGACTAGATACAACCAGCTCAACTGAGTCTAACTGAGTTAAACTGAATACAACTCCATAACTACTTCTTCCAACTGTGTCATAACTCTGCCACTTGAGTTCTAACTGAGTCCTCCATGCATTAGCTCCAGTAAACCCTCGGGAATAGCGTAATTCCTCCTGTCAAGCTGTGTGCCAGAAGCAGTAACTTAACTGAAGTGCTCTGAGAGAATAAGATAATGTTTAGAGTCCAAATATTATTAAGAGCTAATAATATTCGACATATCTATTTTTAGACTGGCAATCTAAAAATAGATTCTGCCCAATATGTCTAAAAATAGAAGTCCATCTATTTTTTTCCAACTTGACCAACCATCCACAAATAGCATCCTGCAACTCATAGAATATGATCGACATGTCTAAAAATAGACTTTGCGCCAAAAATAGCCTGTGGGCCCACTTAGTGAAGGCGACTCTTTTCACTGAGCTCATCATCTTTGTTGAATCTCAATAGTCAATGGGTAAAACCGACACTTCCAAAATCAGAAATTTTATTAATTTTACAATAGGAAAAAGACCATGAAGCCTCATCTAACCCAAGGAAAGTCTTCACAATGAAGCTCTAGGCCATAAACTTTTCCTTGCTGAAATATTTCTGCAATTGAGGCCAAAGAAAGGCTAAAAAAAGTTCAGATTTTTACAAGAGGAGAAGAGAGGCTAAGTCTCTTCAATGCCCATGACCAAGAAATAGATAAGGCAACCCAAGTAGAACTCAACCTTGCCAAATGACGCGCTCTAATGCCCACGACCAAGAGAGGGAAATGATCTTGAAATTATAGCCCAAAGGTCTTGTTGATCCTGATGGATATTGGTGGCCACCCGCCTATTCCACGTAGTCAGTTTCATCAATTTTCTTATTTACTATTTTTAGCAGTTTTTCGGGTCCTGAACTTTCGGAGCTGTTTTGAGGCCTTAAACGTCGTAATCCTTGGAGATATCTTTCCAAGGAGGTATCATACGCGCCAAACAAAGATACTATGACCAAGTTACGACCCCGAGAAGTTGCCTGCCCAACTAACCTCACCGGGGCCCATAAACTCTTGGTGTTACATCTCCTCGGGTTAGGGTTTTGGTTGTTTAGGGTTTTCTCTTATTTTTCAATAATAAAAAGGCCCTTGAACCTCATTGTAACATAGTTCAGAGGCATGTAGCCGCCACATTTCTTCTCAGAGATAAGCTACCATCGCCCTAGCTAGTTTATGTCCATTACGTCTGTAAGTTTTATTTCTGTTACATATCTATGTTTATGTTTATTTCTGTATTTTATTTCGTTCCTGCATAAATCCAGATTCAGGTTATGGCTCCATGAGGGTTTGAAATATATTCCAGTTTCAATGTTTTGCAGTAATCTTTAGCAAACTTCATGCAAGTGCCACGGTCTCCACAGATCATATTAGATAGTGCAAAATATCTCATTTAAAAGTATTTTTTATTATCTAAAATGGGTTTTTTATGGAATTTGATTTCGTTTCCCGGTTTGAGAGATATGAGCAATTGAAGTTACACCTGTCTGGAACACTACGCCACCACACATCCTATGAGTTTGTGGAATCATTTTCTCACCCCATAGGTCATCAAATTTCAAGTGTCTTATATCACTAGAAATATCTATTCAATACCTCAAATGGGTCTTTTACGAAATTTGATTCCATCACTTATAGCAGAAGTTATTAACAAAGTTGCAGCAAAAGGTCCATTTCAACCAAGATCCAGATCAATGGTATCAGAGCGGTCTGCTCTTTCTCGATCTTTCTTTGCATGTCCCCAACGAGGTCGGGGTATAAGGATTTAGGGCTTGATCTAGTTGAACCTTTGCAAGATCAGCCTCGCAAACCTCGACGACCTCCCATGGCGGAAGAAAAGAAAGAGGAGAGAGCAGGAGATCCTATCAAAAGATTGCTTGAGGAGGCCCTTGAGAAACAAAGGAACGCGATGATGGACAACTTTGCCGAGATCCTTCAACGAATACTCACCGTCAGTGCATCTGCATCCAGCAACCACTCTGGAGGCGCCACTACTTTCAAGGTACAAATCAACTTCAACATTCCTGTGTTTGAAGGCCAGATAGATGCAGACGATGTAGATAGATAGTTGAATTTGTTGGAAGGGTATTTTTCGATCCATGATTTCTCTGACCGAGAAAAGATTACTTTTGCACTCCTCAAAGCTGCCCCCATGTCAAAGACTGGTGGGAAACCTACTGTGAGCAAAAGGATGAGATGGAACTCTCTCTGTTCTTGGCAACACCCGCTTGGAATTTGTTTCGAGACGGTATCAAGGAAAAATATTACCCCGTGGGGAGCTATGAGGAAAAGTACATCCAATGGACCATGCTGCGACAGCAAAGGGATCAAGATGTGCATGAGTTGATGAATTTGTTTCATACCCTGCGCATAAAGTTGGGTATTAAAGATTTAGAGAGACATTTGGTGGTCAAGTACTGCAGCTGTTTGCACAGATACATTCAGGAGGAAATGGAGTTCCTCGACATTACCTCGCTTGGTGCGGCATATTGATATGTCGCCAAGATCGAGCAGAAATTTAAGTAGAAGAAGCAAGACTTTGGATCTACGAATCCGAAGCCAAGGAAAGGCGCCCTCGAACCACATAAAAAGGGGCAAAGCCAAAGCAGGGTGACTCAGAACAACACCACAAAGTCAAAGGACACTTGGAAGTGGTGTGAATTTCATAACAACTCCACTCACAACACAAACGAGTGTCGGACCAAACAGTCGCTGGTGGCTGAATTGAAGGCATCGGAATCAGATGCATGTTTTGATTCTAAGTCAGAACAAGACAATGGGAATGACAAAGGGAAGCAGATCATTGATGTGGATCCCAGTGCCACTGTTGCCATCACCAAGCTCCAGAGGGAGAATCCTGAGGATCCAGAGGAGGGGGAGCGCCTCTTCCATTCGCAGATGTGGGTGAAGGGTTCTCCATTGCAATTCATTGTCGATAGCGGAAGTCAAAATAACCTCATTTCAGCAGAAGTCGTGAAGCGGCTCGACCTATCGACCACAATACAACCACAGCTGTATACCATCGGGTGGTTTCACCAAGGAAGGGATCTGCGCGTCAGCCAGCAGTGTCGCCTTTCGTACAACATCAAGCCCTTCACGGATAAGGTACTGTGTGTTGTTGCTCCTCTTGAGGTGTCTGATGTATTATTGGGCCAACCATACTTGTGGAAGCGACATGCTGTGTATGAGTCTAGACCTCGTTTTGTTATTATTACTCTGGGAAACAGGTTGTACAGGATACTAGAGGTAGTATTGCCTCCTGCCATCTCTTTGATTACTGCAAATTAACGCAGTAAGATTATTTCCCAAATTAGGAAATTTTTCTTCATTACAATTCGCCCACAGGGCAAGAAGAAGATTATGGCCACAACCTCCAAACAGGGCTTCCCTGCACGGCAACGAAAAACGGACAAAGTTGTGGAGGAATACAAGGACATTTTCTCCTCACTCACAGAGGTTCCTCTACACTATCAGGTCAAGCATTCCATTGATCTGACCCCAGGCGCATCGCTACCTGATGTTTCCATACCTCATGCGACCACAAAGAGAAAATCCACACGTGTAATGTCTGATGTTCGCCAATAGGTCCACGGCATCTTGGAGAAATCCAATGCCAAGTACAAGTAGCACCAGGATCAACATCGAGTGCCACACAAGTTCCAAGTGGGTGACACATTTTGGTTACATTTGCATAAGAGCGCCTCACTGCAGCCCATTGTAAGTTATGCTCACTTCAAAGCAGACCAACTCCTTCACCAGGGAAAGTGGTTCACCAGGGACCAGGTTCAATAGAAATTTCCCTACCTCATAGAGGCTTTGCATGGAATGGGGACCATTGCTTTCTAAGGGGGGAGGAATGATCCAGGTCGATACTGGTGGCCACCCGCCTATTCCGCGTAGTTAGTTTCATCAATTTTCTTATTTACTATTTTTAGCAGTTTTTCGGGTCCTAAACTTTCGGAGTTGTTTTGAGGTCCTAAACGGCGTAGTCCTCGGAGATATGTTTCCAAGGACTCAGGAGATATCATACGTGCCAAACGTAGATACTATGACCAAGTTACGACCCCGGGAAGTTGCTTGCCCAATTAACCCCAAGGCCCATAAACTCTTGGTGTTACATCTCCTCGGGTTAGGGTTTTGATTGTTTAGGGTTTTCTCTTATTGTTCAACAATAAAAATGCCCTTGAGCCTCATTGTAACATAGTTCAGAGGCATGTAGCCGCCACATTTCTTCTCAGAGATAAGCTACCATCGCCCTAGCTAGTTTATGTCCATTCTGTCTGTAAGCATATTTTAGCCATTTGATATTAATGAAATGAAGTTTTATTTCTGCTACATATCTATGTTTATGTTTATTTCTGTATTTTATTTCCTTCCTGCATAAATCCAGATTCAAGTTACGGCTCCATGAGGGTTTGAAACATATTTCAGTTTCAATGTTTTGCATAAATCTTTAGTAAAAGTCATGCAAGTGCCATGGTCTCCTCAAATCATATTAGATAGTGCAAAATATCTCATTTGAAGTTATTTTTTATTATCTCAAATGGGGTTTTTACGAAATTTGATTTCGTTTCTCGGTTTGAGAGATATGAGCAATTGAAGTTACACCTGTCTGGAACATTGCGCCGCCGCACGTCCTATGAGTTTGTGGAATCATTTTCTCACCTTACAGGTCTTCACA
This sequence comes from Pinus albicaulis, assembly GCA_034641835.2. Lineage (NCBI taxonomy): Eukaryota > Viridiplantae > Streptophyta > Pinopsida > Pinales > Pinaceae > Pinus > Pinus albicaulis. Next base: position 369,160 of record JAXQQM020063003.1, on the reverse strand, counting down.
TTTCAAGTGTCTTATATCACTGGAAAGATCTATTCATTACCTCAAATGGGTCTTTGACGAAATTTGATTCCATCACTTATAGCAGAATTTATCAACAAAGTTGCAGCGAGATGTCCATTTCAACCAAGATCCGGATCACCTGCAAGCAAACTTATTAGTAGTTTCGAAGATGAATCTCGCAATTTGCAAGTTAGATATGGGCTACAAAAGCACACCAAGTATTAGCTCAATAAATTACAAAATATGTTACAATATAATCTACAAAAGGCTAAGCCAAAGAGTATGAGTAAACTCTCCTATTTGACTAGCCATGATTTAGCTCTTTGAAATAGAAAGATAGTAACAAATGAAGCACAATACTTGAAAAATAAATATTGAATTGATTAAATGCAAGAGATAAGAGCCTAAAATTCGAAGGAACCCCTGCAAAACAAATGCGAATGGTGAGACTTTGGAAATTAACACATGCGGGTTCTTCTTGAATATTTCAAGAGTGGGTTGGTCCTCCGAGAACTTCCCCTCATGCTTGAAGCTTGATCAAAGAAATATTTTCTACACAACTTCACCAAAACCAATTAGATCCACATGGAATTAATCAAATGCAATGGAGAGAAAATTCTAGAGATATATTTGACATCAACTAAAATATTTCTCTACCTAGAGCAATTAAACAATCCTTATGCTAATATGAGATAGCTACACATCGACATCAATTGAAAAACATGATGGAATTAATAGCATGAGAAAGCAAATAGAAATATAAGAACAAGTACATCAAGAATTTACCATACACAAGGAGAAGAACACCTCACAAGTAACCCCAAAGTCCGTTGTATTATATTGCAAATGAGTGTACAATTTAGCAACGTATCCTTAAGCCCAATAGATCGTATTGAGTATGGTTTTGTGCTTAAGGAAGAATGTCTTGACCCTTCTCCAAATCATCATGATCAAGTGATTGATGCGTACCTTGAGGATAGTGCCAAAAAAGAGACTCATGAATTGGAAAGCATGTCCTCTAAGGATAATGATGACGAAGATCTAGACCCCGAGAGTCCCTCGGTGTTGGAAGAATGGATGATTGAGTATCAAAAGTCTTTCAAGAAGTTAATGGCTACATATAACTCCCAAGAGATTTTTTCCTACTATTTTGAGCAATCAGAAAGACTCTGTAACATGAAGTGTGAATATAAAAGGCGTCCTACCGATGACCTTCTTCTTGAAACATTCCGTCAGAATCATTTAGTAAATACCTTGGATCTCATTCTTCGAGAACAGATGAAGGAGGAAAAGTCTTCCATGTATAAAGAAGAGAATGAATGGCATCCTAACCAACACCAAATATGTAGTGAAGAATGGGATGATTCTAAGGAAGGTCATGATAAACAAATAAATGAAGAACCTATGAATGACTCTTGGGCTGTTGATTAGGGAGTTGGGTATGATTGCAATAATGAAAACCCCATAGTCTCTCAAATCCATGAGAATGAACTCAGGAAGGAAGAAGATAATCCTCCCCTTTGGAACAACAATGTTCGCCCTTACGAACACCACCCTAGTGATTGGAAGGGTCTCTTTTTTATGTTCCAAGATGATTCAATCAAAGAAGAGCCTTCTGAAATTGTGGGAAATTCTGATGACTCTAATATGAAGAAAATTGAGGAAGAAGCTTCATTAAGCCATGCCACCGATACATGGTTTTTCTTCATGTTTGAGCATTCATCCCCTCTTCATGTCCCTGCCCCTGAGATGGATGTTTGTGACAAGGTCTGTCCCCCTAGTTTTGATGAAGAGCTAGTTCCCCTCGCGAGAAAACAACAATCATGGTTTTTCCTCAAACACAATGACAAGCCCATTTCTTGTTTTCCCAATGACTAAAATAGTATCATCCTAAATATGCATGAGTTATTTACCCCTTCTTACCCTAAGGATGATAGGCCTGAGATAGTTCTTTATTGAAGATTCATATACTTGGTCATTGACATATCCATCTCCTGGTTAGAGAATCAAATTAAATCCTCTCAATTGATGTCAATTCCTTCTTCCAGTTTTCCTTTCTGTGACATATGGGTCTCTTGTTTTCCCACCTCTCGCCAACCCCTCATATCATCATTCCCATTTGTGTTAGGTTCATTGCAAAAATAATCATGGAAGCATGCGTTATTGTATTGATCAATTGACAGGTTGGTTGCATTGGGTCTATGATTATACCTAGTACTTGACACATTGTATGTTAGAGTAGGATGCATTGCATGATGATTTTTGCATTAGAAGTAATCGCATATGATATTTCTCATGATAGATTAGATGCATTTAGATTAAAATTTGCATATTTTATTGCTTGTTTTTATGGGCTGACATTAAGCATGGGTGATCATAAGACACCGTGAAAAACATGCTGCCTCGTGGCTTTGATCTTTGACATGTGCAGATAATAGGTCTACGGTGACCAAGAGATTGGTGGAGTTCTCGTGACCTCCCATTCGAGTAGCCTTGTCCACTTCTTCGAGAGATCACGTCCCAGTTGGAGCCAGATGTTACCACCACTTCGTGGGTGATATCCCTAGGAGAAATTTTTCTCCATGACGGACCTCAGTCGACAGCCAACAATCCCTTGCAACCTCCTACTAGCTCATTGTGCCATTTCTCCACCACCTGAGCCAACCATGTGGTCCCTCACCCATCTATATTGATCGTATGTTTGAAGGTGGGCCTCTCGAATCTAAAGGTATGTCTTTTCATTTGGTAATTGAGTATTGGGTTTACTTGTCATGGATACCTATAGGCATGGATTGATGGGGGGATTTGGTGGAAAGAGTGGGCTTAGTTTGTGCTCTTGTCCCCTTGATCTCTTTTGGGTGTTACCCTTGCATCTTAGTCCCGTGGGATCTCCTCTATTGACCATTTGGTTCTAGGGTGGTACTACTTGGGAAACCCCGACTTTGGTTGCGTGGTCTTGCTCCTTTATCTGTGAAAATTTCTAAATCGAAATCCAGATGCAGTGACTGATATTATTTCTTCTACTTATTATTCCAATAACAAGTTATTTACAAAAATTACTTTAGTAAATATCAAAATAAATTCTACTACAACCTTCACAATTAAAAATACTGAGACAAGATATAAAGAAATACAAGTACAAGAATGACATTTATTTTTAGACAATTGTCCCCTGAAAAATCCAATGTGGGAAAACTGGTGCAACAAATGAGGGTTTCTTTATTATTCTTCAGCAAAAATCTCTTGTACAAGGAACAATCAATAGTAATGAAGAGAATTCTTTGTTATAACACTAGAGAAAATTTTCTCACAAATATAGATGAGAACCTCATCCCTCAGAGGCCCTGCTGCCTCCTCTGCGTCTGCACTGCGTGAGAACTGTGCAATTATGCGTCACTGCATTGCACCATCCCTCTGCTGCTTCTATGTTGTCCCTTCTTTGCACCGCGTCACCAACTCTTGCAATCTCGACTGATTGTGATGCCCTCTCTCTCCTCTCCACCTGCAACTCTCCCTTTGAATCGATTTTCTCTTGCCGAACTTCAGCCACTGAAAAAATCGATCTGCTTGGGCAACTGAATATCTGCTCTGGTGTATTTTCCAAATGACCCTCAGGCTTCTTTAAATAATCTTCCCGTTGACATTCAACGACCTATATTAGAAGCTAATCAATGGCTAAGATCATTTTGACTTGATCCTCTTCTTCTTCTAGAAGTTACACACATAGTTTAGATTAATACCCATTAATTATTTTAATTTCCTAAGTTTAGACTTAGGGTCTCATTAAGAATAATTAATTTATCAAATAAAACTATCTCCAGGTGGAATTTCCCCAAACGATTTCTGAGTTATCTGGAATACATGTGTCTAAGCCTCCTTACAAAATTTGAGACTTAGAGGACTTCCGATGCTACCCAAAATAAACACTCCCTTTTAGCGAGGAATGTGCTCTAGCAATACACTCTACTACATACTGCTCTAACTCTAAAGCATCTCCCTCTGCGCTGTTAATGTCTGACATGCTGTCCACCAACTACTGTGCTGCTGCTGCAACTGCACTGCTGCTGACACTACCATTGTCAACACTGCATTTGTACTACAACTCCCTCTCAAAAGCTGCATCTGTGGCTTGAGACATCACCTGTTTCTACTACTGAAATGGATTCTCTACCATACCCATCAACTCCCTGAAGTGAACAAACTTGGCCCTTCCTAGAGCTTTAGTGAATATGTCTGCCACCTGATTTCCTGTGGGGACTTACTGCAAATGTACTGCCCCATGCTGAACATAGTCTCTAATTAAATAACACCTGATGTCGATGTGCTTTGACCGATCATGAAACATTGAATTCTCAGAGAATTTAATACAACTCTGATTATCACAGAATATATTGGTTGCTTCCATCCTTCTTCTGAACAAATTCACTAGCAGTTTTCTAAGCCATATGGCTTCGCACGTAGCTATGCTTGATGCCATATATTCTGCTTCTGCTGAGCTCAGTGCTACGAACTTCTGCTTCTTACTGCACCAGGAAGTCATTCCTGACCCAATACTGAAGCAATACCTAGTGGTAATTTTCCGATCTACTGAACTTCATGCCCAATCTGCATCTGTGAATCTGCTCAATTTGACATCATCTCCTTGGGTGTATTTCAACCCATATTCGATTGTTCCCCGCACATATTTGAGAATGTGCCTAGCTGCTACCCAGTGTATCCTCTTCGGTTCTACCATGAACTCACTAAGGGAGTTGACAACAAAGCAAATGTCTAGCTTGATCTTGACCAGATACACAAGTGACCCAATGAGTTGTCTGTACAAGGTGGGGTCCACTTCCTTGTCTCCTGATGTATATATCTTCTTCCAGTTGGTTATCATGGGCATTGCCATGGGCCGACAATCCTGCATCTTGAACCTCTTCAAAATTTCTGTGGCATACCTTCCTTGTCCTAGGAAGATCTCCCCATTCTTCTGCCATACCTCCAACCCTAGAAAATAATGCATCAACCCCAAATTCTTCATGTCGAATTCTGCGTCCAAGTTCTTGCAAACCGTTTATGAACCTAGATGATCCTGTAAGGAATAGAACATCTACATATAGTACCAGAACTAGTGGCTCATTCTCAACCATCAAATAGTAGAGATTGGGATTTGCATCACTCTTGACAAATCCCAACTGCTGCAAGTAACCGTCTATCTGACCATACCACCCTCTGGGTGCTTGTTTGAGCCCATGTGAAGGGTAATATATCAAAATGGCACAGAGTGCAATACATATCATCGAAAAAATACATAAGCAATGAGGCTCAAAATGGCCCATAAAGTCCAAAAACAATGCTACAAGCTATGAGGCAATTAGGCTATAGTCTACTACAAATCTACATATATGCTATTAGTGATCAACATTATCACTTGAAACTTCTCATCATGATCAAACTCAGTTGCTTGAGTCTCGACTGCCAAAATTTGCAACTACTCGAGTCACAAACTTCTCTATTGGTTCAGTGACTTGAGTCTCAAACTTCTGAAGGTATTCTGCCCTAATATGCCCTATTACTTCATTTGGTGCTCCACATGGCTTTACATGGCCTCCTATCCCAACCAAGTGCTGCTTGAACCTGTAAATACCCCCTCCTACAATAGATTTTTGGCAATATTTGTAGATCATTTTTCCATCAATCATATCACAATGAGACCATGCAATATCCTTGGCTTTTGGAGGCATGATGGTTGCTACTTAGCTCAAACTCTATGTTCCACTACTCCAAAAAAAACTCAACACTCTCCAAGCTCTCAATCAAACTCACAAAAGCTCCAAATGAGATGGTGTGAGACAAATGAGAGGCTGCCCCTGCTTATAAAGGATTGGGGAGGGTGTTTTTGGAGGGAAACAACCCTCCTCTTCCCTCCAAAACAACCCTAAACCGGCCAAAACTCCATGTGTGGGTCCCTTTGCGGCCTTGCCAGCTAACCGGCCGGTTAAGGACGAAACCAACCGGTTTATCCCTAAACTGGACGGTTCCGTCCTTAACCGGCCGGTCAACACTGGTTTGACCAAGAAAAAGTGCGAAGGAGGGGTTCAAGCCGGGTTTTTTGACCGGCTAGGCCCTTGACTGACTGGTTTGACCGGTTACCAGTTCAAACTGACCGATTTTGAATACTATGCTGTGAATACACTCTCGGGCGTTTTCTTGCCCAATGCTCTATGAGGAGTCCTATTCTGGATATACACTGTTGTGTTGCATGCTTCTGCCCATAAGAACTTAGGCAGATGCTGGTCATTCAACATTTCTTTTGCTGCCCCAACAATAGTTATTTATTCCGCTCTGCAACTCCATTTTGCTCTGGATTATATGGAGTCATCCATTCTCTTTTGATGCCTTCTCTTGTGCAAAACTCTGTGAAGTCCTTGTTCGTATATTCTCCACCATTATCTGATCGCAATACTTTAATCTTCGTCCCTGTCAGGTTTTCAACTGGAGCTTTGCATTCTTTGAACCGATCAAAGACCTCATCCTTGGTCTTTAAGAAGTAGATCTAAGTTTTCCTGGAGTGGTCATCAATAAAGGTGACAAAATATTGTCCACCACTAAGAGCTCTAGTAGACATCGGACCGTATATATCTAAGTGTATTAGTCCCAATACACCTTTCGACCTACTGTTGCTTCTGGAGTAAGCTGCTTTAGCGTACTTCCCTTGTATGCATCCTCTACATACATCATCGTGCTTGGTACTTAAGACTTGAACTTCCGTAACAGTTTCTCTGAGTATCCTTAGAGATCCATGGTGTAGATTTCCCATTCGTTTGTGCCATAGCTCATTCAGGTCCTTTTCACTATTGAGATCGCTACCTACCAGTGCCATTGGAGACTCGAGCTGCAACCTATATAGGCTGTTGCTTCGAGTTCCAATCTGAGCCTTTTTCTTCTAGCTTGGATGCTTGACGTATACTTTCCTTCCAATGAAGTACACGTCATATCCCTTGTCCTGCAACTAGGACACTGAAAGTAAATTCATCTCCATTCCTGGCATATGCAACACATTCATGGCTCAGAGGCTATCTCCTGCTTCTGTCTGAAATGCTATGGTCTATCTCCCTACTGAGGTACACTTCGTTTTGTTTCCCATAGTAATCTGGAAGTTCATTCATTATTCTTGATAGCTCAAGAAATATTCTCGTACTCCATTCATATGAGTTGAAGCCTCGCTATCAATGTACCAATCATCGATAGATGCAGAAGTTGACAAACAAGCAAATTCTTCTTCCAATCTGGAAGATAACTCGAAAATGTCATGATCTTCCATCATGTTATTTCATTTCTTTGACATCCTCTGCAGGAAAAACTGCGTAAGCCCTCTGGAGCTCGATTTGCTACTAGTGCAGCACCACGACTTCCCTTCAATGCAAATTCTTATGTAACCTTGCTCAATCAAGCTTTGATACCATGTGAAAATATCTGAATCGAAATCCAACTGCAGTGACTGGGATTATTTCTTCTACTTATCATTCTAGTAACAAGTTATTTACAAAAATTACTTCAGTAAATATCGAAATAAATTCTACTGCAACCTTCACAATTAAAATACCGACACAAGATATAAATAAATACAAGCACAAGAATGGCAATTATTTTTGGACAATTGTCCCCGGAAAAACCCAATGTGGGAAAACTAGTGCATCAAATAAGCGTTTCTTTATTATTCTTTAGCAAAAATCTCTTGTACAAGGAACAATCAGTGATAATGAAGAGAAATCTCTGTGATAACACTAGAAAAAATTTTCTCACAAATATAGATGAGAACTGGATCCCTTAGAGGCCCTGTTGCCTCCTCTGCATCAGCACTATGTGAGGACTGCACAGTTCTGTGTCACTGCACTGCGTTGTCCCTCTGCTGCTTCTCCGTTGCCCCTTCTCTGCACTGCGTCACCAGCTCTTGCACTCCCGACTGATGCTGATACCCTCTCTCTCCTCTCCACCTGCAACTCTCTGAATTTATTTTCTCTTGCCGAACTTCAGCCACTGAGAAAATCGATCTCCTTGGGCAACTAAGTATTTGCTCTGGTGTATTTTCCAATGACCCTCAGGCTTCCTTAAATAATCTTCTCGTTGACATTCAATGGCCCAGATTAGAAGCTAATCAATGACTAAGATCATTTTGACTTGATCCTCATCTTCTTCTAGAAGTTACACCCATAGTTTGGATTAATAGCCATTAATTATTTTAATTTCCTAAGTTTAGAGTCTAGATTTAGGGTATCATTAAAAATAATTAATTTATCAAATAAAATTGTCTCTGGGTGGAATTTCCAGAAACGATTTCTGGGTTATCTGGAATACATGTGTCTAAGCATCTCCACAAAATTTGAGACTTAGAGCACATCTGATGCTACCCTAAATCAACATTAACTGCATGTATTAATCCCCTTCCGCTCATTATACTCCCATTCATCATTTCTCCCATTTGGGTCCACATAGGGTTAGCCTCCCTATCCCCTTGCCCCCGCCTTGGTTTAGGCTTGGAATGATGCCTCAGAGGTTGAAGCACCTAAAAGAAAAAGAAAAAGAAAAACATAATTGGCCACACTTAATAGGAAATTGTACCACAAAATGCAAAAGATGGTCGGGACAAAAAATAATTAGCATGTGGGCAAAAGCTAGTGCATGAGCTTTGCCCCTTACCCATAGTCATCACCTTAGTTCCATAGGCCCTAGATGAGCCTCCTTTGTCATACAAAAACCCATGATTGTCCCAAATCCCTGGAGGGAAATGAACCGCCCTACCTTAAAAGGTGTAATCACTGCTATATCTGACACATCATGCTCTTATCATTGAGCCCCGAGCAGTTAATTAAAGAAAATTCATGAAGGCAAAAGGCATATAAAGAAGGGTGGAAAAATTAAGGCCGGGACACCTCATGTACCATGATTGCTCCCTCCTACACATTATATACCCTAGTGTGGGCTTCCCCTTATCATGCTGCCCCTATGTCCCGATATGTGGCCCAAGATTGCCCCTCTCATTCCCTACTCCTTTTCTCTTATTTATCACTTTCCACCCTCATTCAAAGGATGTAGCTTGGACCTACTATCCCCTTTAAGGGTTGAAACCACTTAATAAGGTACATGGCTAACCTCCTTTGGAGTATGAAGACACTAACACATGCCAAAGCCCACTACGGAAGGGCATGTCATTGTGAAATGCCCACTTTGTTATCCATGATTTGTAAGCTCTTACACCGTTATTCTCATGATTGATTGTACTAGAAGCCTAGGGGACGCATTGGATCTTATACAAGATTGTAGGTGGGTTCCATTTGGGTTTGGTCTCACTATTCGAGATCCTAACGCAAGAGAGCTACATTGGCAACCCTAGGGTGTGCGTAGAGAGCCATGGGCCTCCACAACAATGGACATCACTCCACAGATCCTCATCGATGTTCAGAGACTACTAGCGATCCACTTTTGGGATGGTGGTGATGTGCTTGGTACACTATGCCCAGCAGGGCCCACAGGAGCCCCACACTCTTGACAGGTGTCCCAGGACTTGTACGATGTTATGGCAGCATTCATTCCATCACTAGAGCCCTTGCAGAGGATCTACAGACATCTCTGATTCATATAGAGATCCATGGGGTCATTTGTGTGGCCCCACACTCACTAGGAGCACCACAGGTCTACTACTTGGAGAACAAGGGGCCACCCTTGTCCATCATATTCCGAGGAGTTTATTCTTCATTATGGCACTTCAGGATATTATTAAGCCTTTTGGAGGGCTCCACGACATGTACATATTATTATTTGGCCCCTTATGAGGCTTATTTTTTCCATTTATGAGCTAGTTTGGTGGGATTGTCACCAATAGGAGTTTTATTTGCACATTATTTTATCATTAGGGGCTAATGTAGGCTCATAGACTAATTAGAACTCCTTAGAGAGGTATATATTGATGTCAGCTACCTTCATTTGAATCTAGTCTTAGAGAATTTCACATTTCTTCTTGGAGGATCATTTTGGATAAATGGATGAATTTTGATGTATGGATTTGGGCCATTTTTATCTTGGAGCTTCAAGTTTTGCAAATGTGATGTTGGTTGGATATACTCTCTAACACTGTAAGTAAATTTTAATGATATATTCTTGCTGCTGCGTACTGTTGAACTTCGCTATAATTAGGGCTAGTTGCTGCATCATTGGAATGTGGAATTGAGTATCTATTTAGCTTGTTTAATGTATGGGCCATTGTTAGATGAATGAAATGTCCTAGAGATTGTTTTATCTCAATAAGCTTGCACTATTTGCATGAAGTATAAATGTTTGAAGGTCACTTTTATTTTTTTTCCCTTAACATTGGATGAAGTTGACTTTCCGAGTCTCCTTGATCAAGAAGTTGAGTTCTCAATCATTATCATCCTTGACTCCATTTCCCCAAGGGAAATAGGCACTGGTCCCTCAAAAGGGTGGTAATTTTCCCTTTCCCCCTGGTCTAGCCATGATAGATCACTTAGGGCATTAATTTCCCGAGAATCCACCAATTTTTGCCTAGGCATCCCCAAAGCTAGACCCTAGTAGGATCAATTTGGCCTTTTGAAGCAAAATATCTTGTATTTTCCTTACCCCTCACCTTCTCCATGATAGGAACATCATTGGTTGCTATATTCCATCCTCGATCGTGGGCTTGGTCCACTTGGTCCCTTGTGGTCCCGTTTCCTAAATCATTAAGGGCTATTTGGGAAACCAAGTTCATATAGGATTTTAGGGATCGAGAAGTACCCCTTCAAGTTGTACCCCTCTCACTTATCCTCACCCCCTCAACTTTGGAAGGCAAGCCCCTTGCTTAAAAAGCAAGCAAGTACCATTCTTCACCTCCTCCTTGGGAAAGGGTTTTTGGGATCACTTCATATCTTTTCATTGACATATCCTTTATAAGTGGCTTCCCAAAGCATCAGGACTCCTCAGATTAGTGAAATTCTGTAAAGAGAAGGGAGTCTTAGCTGTGGTGAAAGTGGGCTAAGCCTCAACCGTTGCCCTTGGCTTAGCAGTTGCCCTATTAGGAACCCCTTTAGGTCCCTTGTTGGTTTGAGTGGTAACAGTCCCTCCAAGAGAAACTCATATTTCCCAAGTGGAGTGCTAAGTGTAGAAGAACTGGAGCTTAAGGTGAGACAAGCTCCCACAAAATCCTCCATCAAATATTCCTTTAGTGCATTAACTACTCCAAAGAATTCGATTTTCCATATTAGCAATTGCTGCATTGATTCCAGGAAATTCGATTTTCATGAGCTATTGGTGCATTTATTATGTAAGGTGCTCAGTCATCCTCCACATGTCCCTTGACTCAACTCTTTGACTTGGAATGATTCCAAGTCATTTTCATGTCATTCTGTCACATGGAATAATTTATCTCTCTATTTAATTTATTTCCACTTTTTGCACTAAGCTTAGGAAAAGTGGGTTTTGGGGGTCCTAAACACATTTTTGACCCCTCAAAGTGTGTCATAGTAGAAATTTGAGGGTGAAAGGTGCAAATTTTATTACTCATACCCCATACAACTTCTCTAGACATCACTTATTACATTACAAATACAATTTTTATTGCAATTTCTGCCCTGCGGGAAATTTAAAAAATAAAAAAATGACTACCTAGACCTAACCAAATTCCACAATTTTTTTGTGTGATCTAGTATGGTAATTTACATTGACCCTAGACACTAGGACTCACCCAAGGCCTCACTATCAAGCTATACTCCAGGTTTGGGGTATATTTGGAGGAAAAACTCAATTAATTATTAAGTCATGGTAGGGAGATGATAATTAACCAAGTAAAAAAAACCTTCCAGAGTAATACTCACTTGTTGGCAAGGTCCAAAACTACCTAGGCCTATTATATGAATCAAAACTCATCATACTAGCATCACTTATTACAATTCCCCGCAGGGTGTGGAATCTGGGTACAACATAAAATGATGAGAAGAAGAATTAGAGTTTAAAACTCTGGTAATCCGATGAGATCTGATGGTACAAATGTCCTTTGGTACATCCTTGGGCATGGAGTCTTTAGATAGTCATCAGGTGCCACTCCAGTGGTCAACAGATCCCACTCTGTACAAGTAGTTGATTGGGTCATTAATGTATCTGGTCAATACTAGACTAGATATATGTTTTGTTGTGAACACACTCAACCAATTTATGCTAGAGCCAAGGGTTCATTGGGTGGAAACAAAGCATGTGCTCAGGTATCTTCATGGTATCGTGGAGTATGGTCTGCAGTATGTCAAAGTTGGTGGACCACAGTTGTAGGGCTATACAAATTTGGATTGGGTTGGGAGTGTAGTGGACAAGAAGAGTACTTTTGGATGTTGTTTCAACTTGGGGTCAGTGCTTCTCGACACTGCCATTTGCTACATGTTTGATCTTGTAGATCCATCGAGAAGTGACCACTTACTTCCCCTCAGGCCTTCGTACAATCTCTCAAACATCATTCTTCTTGATGGAGTTGTGCTTCTCCACCATGGCATCCCTCCAAACTTGTTGGTCTTTTGCATCCTCAAAAGTAGAAGGCTCAGACTCACTAATGCTGCTCATCAAGACCATGTATTTGGGAAATCGCCTTGGTGGTCGACACTACTTGATAAAGCTGCTAGGAGCCTCCACTATCCCCATCTCAACCTCCTCTTGACATAGCTCGAAGGAATATCTTGATCCTCCTCCTAATCAAAAGTTTGTGTCCTTGTTGTTGGTGCTGCTGGTCCCTCCTTAGTTTTCGGATCCTCTCACTCCTGATCCTTTACCACTGCTGGATCTGACCCATATAACCTCCTAAAGATCCTACCCTCCTTGAGTCTGACATGTCTATTGACTACTGTCTTCCTCTGTGCTGGAATGTAGGCCCTGTAGGCCTTTGAAGTCTTGTGTTATCCAACAACGATGCCCTTTTTGCTGAGGGCTCCAACTTTGTCCTTTTCTTTGATGATATGTGGACATAAACTAGACTACCAAAGATGCAAAGTTGGCTCACCTTCGGTTTCACTCCTATGAAAGCCTCCTCAGGAGTCTTGTCCCCTAATGCCTTATGAGGACTCCTATTCTGCAAATACATAGTTGTATTACATGCCTCTACCCACAAGAACATTGGCAACCCCTAATCATGGATCATGTCCTTGGCTGCTCCGATGATAGCTTTTTTCTCGCTTTTCCACTCCACTTTGTTGCATATTATATGGTATTTTTAGCTCCTTTTTTATTTCTGCATCCTTGCAAAAATTCTTAGACTCGTTGGAGGTATACTTGTGTTGAGAATTTTTTAGGGCTTGAGATGAATACAAAAATTCTCTTCTTGATAATTACTTGTGAACTTGCTTATGTGTTCTCTTAGTTAATCTTTCATCAAGTCAATTATCAAAGTACTTAAAATGTAGAGACATAATTGATTTGTAACTGAATATCTTACAATTTGTTTAGGAAGGTAAATCTCTGATTCACCTTCCTAAATTTCTATCACCTTGAATTGATTCCGCAAACTGTAGCCTTCAATTAATTCCGTAGTTTATTCCTTCAATCCGCATTTTGTTCTTCTCCTTAGATCTGCTCCTTTCAATGCTGTACAATCTTTGACTTATCCACAATTCAGTTCCTTCTCCAACGCTGTCCACTTCAGATTTGACCGCAATCTTATACTCCTGTTCCTTCTGCAAATTATACTCCTGTACGTTTCTCAAATTATACTTCTGCTCCTTCCGCAATTTATCCCTTTCAATCTACATCAGGCTTCCATCCTTAGATCCGCACCTTATAACCGCTATGATGCCTTAGACAGATCCTCATTAGTTACCTTTCTTTCCATGCTGTCCACCGCAGAATTTACCGTTGTTTTCTCCTTGAAATGAACCATAGAAAAAGTCACACACACACACACACACACACACACACACACATATATGACTTGTCTAGCTATTAGGCTGACCATACTATAGGTAATTAGGCCGACTTGGTAGCTTGCAAATTAGGCCGACCTGTAGTTTATTTCTCCAGCATATTACTTCACATATATTCTCATATTGTTGTAGGTATTTCCGCTATAGTTTAAGCTTTACTTCTGGAGGGCTGATGAGAGCTTCTTTACAAGGTCTTCGAGCATATTCATTTGAACTGAATCCTTCATGACTTTGACCCGTAATCCTATTTATACTTTAGAAGACATGAACCTAGTAGACATCAAGAAGAATTCTATCTACATAAAATATTTCTCATGAAACCCATGAGACAAAAATACATTTTTATTATCAATGTCTTCTTCTCTACATAGTCATCATGAAGACCGACCTAGTTACATTTTACAACGACTTGCTCCCATTGTCTGATTTGAGAACTTTGATCTTCTTCCTCGTCTGGTTCTCCATGAGAGCTCATAACTCTTGAAATCGATTGAAGCCCTCATCCACCTTCGACATCAATACATGTATTGCTCATCTTATCTTTGACCTCGAACTCCCTGGCAAAGGGAAGTGGGAGTTGACTTATCATAAAGAACCATTACTATTGACCGCCTTCAAGAGGTATATCGATGTCCTCCTAGAGAAATCATCTACAAATGTCACATAATAGCAATATCCCGTCATAGACTCCGCTAACTTAGGACCATAGACATTGGAATGAATCAAGTTCAACACACCCTTGGACCTACTTTTGCTACTTAGAAAAGTGACCTTGGCATACTTTCCAAGTGCACATCCCTTTCACACTCCATCCTGCTATACACTGAACTCCGGAAGGCCAATGACCATCTCCTATAACAATGATAAGGCTCTATAGTGCAAGTGACCCATCCTCTTGTGCCATAGCTCACACAGGTTGTCACTATCGTGCATAGGGCTCGTATTGGTTGTCCTCTCAACAAGTACAAGTTACCTTCTCTGCCTCCAATTTCTCACCTCATGCTAGGATTAGATCCCTTTGGCCTGACAAGTACCTTCCCACCTATAAAGCTGACCTCAAAACCCTTGTCCTCCATAGTTGAGACTAAGAGTAAATTCTTCTCAAGCCTTGGTACATACATCACCTCATTCACCTCCATTGGACTCCTATAATCCATTTGAAACTGTATGGTTCCCACACCCTTTACTCCATACTTGACATTGTCACCAAGCTCAACATGTAGGTCTTTGTGCTCCTTTACTATATAGGTGAAGAGATCTCGAGATCCTGTCATGTGACGAGATGCTCCACTGTCCACGAACCACACCCCATGTGTAATGGCGCCAGAAAGAAAAGACATCAAGGAAAATTCTTTCTCAAACTTATTAGCTAACTTATCCATTTGTGCATATGTAGCCATAGGTGTCTTCTCCTTTCCCTTTTTCTTGTTTGGACATTGACTTGCATGGTGTCCATATTTTTGACATGCAAAGCACTTGACTTTTCTCATGCCCTTCTTGTTTGAAGATGCTCCTCCACTTGAGTTCTGCTTGGCCTTTGCCTTGCTCTTCTTTGCTTTCCCAACAAGAGCAAGGTTCTCCTCAAGGCTCATCCCCACCCTTACGCTGTCCATGAGTCAAAGACTCCTCCCAAATCTCCTTTTGGGTGAAATTGTCCCATAGAATATTCCAATCAGGAAGCTTGTCACGTGCAAGTATTCCTGTCACAAAGGTAGCCCATTTTTTAGAGAAACCACTGAAGGCTATATCAACAAGCTCATCCTCTTGCATAACTTCCCCAGCAACTGCAAGCTCATATCGAACTTGACGAATCCTAATGAGATATGATGCGACTATGTCTAATCTATTCATCTTGGTGTTTCTCAACTTCTCTCTCACAACCATCTTCCGGTTCTGGTTATTACTCTGGTACAACTTTGTTAAAGCTGCCCACATCTCATGGGTAGTGTTCTTTCTTGATATGTGAGGGATCACATGGTCCTTCATAATGTCCAAAATGATGTGCCTAGCTTCACATTCTTCAAATTGTGAGTGGCCTGTGCTATAGCATCCGAAGGAGGTTGTATATTTGTATCAACAATTGTCCCATAGGCCATTCTCCATGTGAATTAGCATGATCCTATCCTTCCATGGACTGAAATTAGACGCCCCTTCTAGCCGGTCTTCAAATCTCAACCCACTCAAGGTCATGTTGTCCAGATCAAACTTTTAGCCACAAAACCCTTACTGAAAATAAAAATCTTCTGAATAAACTTTGTTGTTATAACCCTTGTGCTATTGAGATTCTCTTCTTCTAAGTTTCGAGGGATCTGATACCATGTTAATTCGTAAGTACCATGTTCGTATTTTTGTTTCTTGCAACTATTTTATCCCCATAAAATATTTTTACTCAGCAAATTAATTTTTTGCTGTAAAATAAATTTTGAAAACAATAAAACATAATTACTCTGGTACACTTAACTCAAAATTTTTTGTAGCGAAATTATTCATAAAAAATCACATGCAGACAACAAATATTTTTCCCTCCAATTTTTTCTTCTTTAAATTATTCGCAGAAAATTAGGGGCTCTCTTACTAAGGAAAATGGTCCTCTAAAAATATACAGAAAATACTGCTAATGGAACTTTGCAAAATCAGCCCCCGGAAATTCATCTTGCACTTTGTTGCTGTCTCTCACAAGTTCAGCTCTCCTGAAGCAACTTGGCCCCTCAAATAGTGCGACCTCAACCCTCTCGGCCTCCCCATACTCGCCACACCACTCCACAAACTTGGCCTCGACCCTCGTGGCCTCTCGAAGCTCATGGCACACTTCAGCCTCAAATTAAAGCGAACCTCGACCCTCTTGTGCACTCCACATGCAACAAATCACAATTCAAAACCTATCTTAAATTTTAATTTGTTCCATGCAAAGTTGCGAATGTGAAATAGTAAGATTTAGGAACAAAGAGGAGTAGATATAAACTTGACAGAGAAAAAAAAAGATAAGAAAACATGGACAGAATTCAGATTAATTTTAAAAGAGGGAAACATAGCTAGGAATGATAATTTGGGTTGTAGGCTTGTAGCCTCCTCCCAAAGATGCAAAATCCACATATCCCAAGCACATATTTATTCTTGAAAATTGCAAAGCACATAGCCCAAGCCTCTAGGGTACACTAGTTAGTCTGCTCTAGTCCTTGTAGATAAAGCTACTCCAAACCTCTTTGAATCTCTCATCAATCTCTTTTTTTGATGGCCTTGGTTAAATTCTCTCCCTTATCCCATCTTTGAAGATTGAAAGATGCTAGGGTTGGAGGTCTACAAGACACAGGTATGTCTCTCTTGGTTCCTTGCACCCACATCCATCTCCATTTCTTTCCAATTGTTTGCTTCTTGACTCCATATGCCCCCCCCCCAAAAAAAACAAGTGGCATGCTAAGGCACTGATCTTCTATCCTCCATCACCCATTTTTCTTATAAAATTATCTAAACCATTTTGTTAGGGTTTTACTCTCCTAGTGATCCGTTGTTGTATGTTCGGGGAATTTTCCCTTTGAATTCAAAACTGGAAGTTATCTTAAAGCCCTAACAATCCTATCTATCCTAAAATCAAATTACTTTATCTATGGTTAGTGTAAGTACAAGTAGAAGCCTTCGGGGGCTCTTGACTTGTCTTGTCTGGGCCATTTGATCCCTAAGATCGACTAGGGAGAACTCCTCTTGAGTTGGAGGAGAGTTTAGCCAGAAGCAAGAGGGGGGTTGGTGAGGTGATAGTGGCTTCCTCTGAGGTGTTGTGAGTCTCACACTTGAGCTTTGGACTTTATCTCAAGAAGTGCAAGATTTTGTTGTAACAAGTCCGATGATGGACGATATCACCTACAACTAAAAAAATAACTAGGGGTTAGATGGACGATCTTGGCCTTTAAAATCCTTTTCGAGGATGATTTTATGATTGACTATTGAAGAGATCCCTCTTTATTGTAGTCGAACTTTTATTCATTGATGGGGGAGTTTGATACAAATTTCTCATTCAATGGGGTGGTTAAACATGTCGTTGTTGATTAAAGAAGAAGGTTTCCATTCTCCACCTTTAAAGAAGGATGCCCCTAGAGAAAGATCTATGTAAATGGTACGTTGAAAATTACGTACCCAAATGTTGGAAGGTGGAATCCTCTTGGGGGCTTTGGCAAGGGTTTTATTTTCATAGTGTTAGACAAAGAGGAAGTGACTCAAAAAAAAAAAATGGATGGAGTATGGATGATTATTGGTCCCCCTTATCCTATGTGCAACCTTGGACAAATACCTTCCACTTGGAGTTAGTGTCTCAACATAAATAGTCACTTTGGATGGAGATACCTTGTACACTTGAGCATTTTCAAGCACACATGGAGAAAATGTTATGGTAATTCCATCAATTGAATGTAAAAATAAGTGTGGTTTTCACACCCTTTGACATAATGATTGAGATTGTGTAGAGGTAGACATTTCACACCAACTTTCACTTCAGATGTTCTTGTTGTTCAACGGTACATCTCATATTCAAAAGGTCTTGTTGACCACTCCGTGTCAACTACCCTATAGAAGTACACATTTTTGCAAAGGAATTCCATCATATTTGAGCAGTCAGATATCCAGGATTCATCATCATCATTCATCAGTTTATCAGAGTTGTAAACCCAAATTCTGCAAGTTTATTGTAAATGATGCTAGTATGATTACTTAATTATGTAACAACACCTAGTTAAGCCTCTCAATTTGGCAAAGTATTTCATCCTAG
Source organism: Pinus albicaulis (assembly GCA_034641835.2). Lineage (NCBI taxonomy): Eukaryota > Viridiplantae > Streptophyta > Pinopsida > Pinales > Pinaceae > Pinus > Pinus albicaulis. The sequence continues at coordinate 350,473 of JAXQQM020063003.1, read as the reverse complement.
GAATTTTTTTAACCTCACCAAATTATGTGTCTTTAAACACGGATAATCGGCAGAGCTTATCTTCCAACTTAAACCCCAAAGCTAGGGTGGAATTCATTGACAAGGTCTTAAGTGAGTCTTAATGTTATATCGAATCTTTTGTAAAAGTGTGTTTGGGAATAATTTAAGCACATTTGGCTAAATTATTTATTAAAAACACACTTGGTCTATACTAGATCATATTGTGTCGCAAAATTGGGTAAATTATTAAGGGTCTATGTCTAAAGGTGTTTTCCCCTTTCAAGGGTTGAATTAATTGTAATATCTTGATATAAAAATATTTCGGTGCATTGTCCCCCATAATTAAACACCATGGCTAAAATATTTAAGGGTGGAAAATTTTATTAATACCCTTTAGTGTCAATTAATTAATTTTTCTGGCTGAATTAAATTAAAATCCGAAGCCAAAAAATTAAATGATTTTAAGTCAAAAAATAATTATTATTATTTTTGGTAAAAGCGGCAAAAATATTAGCCAAAAAATGGTCAAAATTTTAAAATTGAGAGAAATAAATTTATCTCCAAGTAGAAAAACAAATATTGGAGAAAGTGGTCATTTCCAAGGAAGAATTAAATTGACAAACCCAATTCCAAGGCGAAAAAATCACAAGAAATTCTTTGGGGCCAAAAAATAATTGCTTTTCAAGAAAATTATATTTTTTGGGTCCAGTTAGTTGAAGAAAATCGTGGGTCCAAAAGAAGTTCGATTTCCAAGGCCCTTTATCAAGGAAAAAATCAATTTTTTAATAAAAATTGAGTTTATGGACCATGATCATTAAGTCGAAAATGGTTTTTTGAGGAAAAAAGGTCAAAATAATATTTTTTAGACCTGGAAAAAAAGGGAATTATTATGGAATTCGAATTTCTTCATCAAGATCAAGGGACGATATTTATTTTTGGCATGGATAAAGCACCAAGTAGTTGTTATTATCCAAGATCTTGTCAAAAATGTGCAACTTCTTGGACCTAGCCGTTTTCTACTTGGAGGGGGATATATAAGGAAGCTATTTGCTCCTCATTTGATACCGAAAATTTTGTAAAGCTCTGAGTCAAGCTCTATCGTTGTAATATTTTTCTAGAAATAATAAAGAAGTCTTTGGGGTTTATTCATGGTGGTGTTCCTCTTCTGCTTCTTGTGGTAAAAAAAAGAATTGAATCGTGTTCTTAATGCTCCACTGAAATTAATTTTTAATAAGTTATTATTTCATTAGTGAGATGTTGGATTAACTATTTGCACAAGTATATTGCATTAGTTATTGGGCTTAGAGAAGCATTTTAAGTTAATTGATCTAGCAGGTATCTCTAGATCTTGAGATTTATTGTGTTATCTAGTCTCTAGTGATCTAATAACTTGATCTTAAGTGTATAGATAATTTTATGGTATTCAGATCTTGGGCGTGAGAGGAAGTCTTCGGTTGGACCAGCCAACTCCCAATATAAGAAAGCTTAAGAGCCTATTGTGTTAAGCTTCAAGACTTATCTAACAATTTGTTTTGCAGAGATTTGGCCATTGCTCACCATAAAAAATATTATTTCTCTTATTTATATGAATTTCTTTGTGCTCCAATTCATAGATCTACTAATTAGAGTTATTAATCACTAGACAAGGGAATGGAGTTGGACTCATGTTCCTCTTGATCTAGTCCATTGTTAATATTGTACATTAATTTTGTAAATATTTTTTATCTAACCCTGGTACATTTATTTTTTTCATTTTTTTGTATATAGCATTTGGGGTTTGTTTAATTCTTGCAGATCTGAAGAGGAGGATTAAATTGGTTTGGGGATTTCTCTACTAAAATTTTGCAGGTGGATTTGATCCATTGTTCCCTGAAGTATTCTAATTGTAAAGGGATCAATTTTGTAAGCTTGAGCAGAGAATTGCATCTAATATTCCTAGTCATTGTAATCTCTTTAAGTTTTGAGGAGTCCCTCCTTCTTGTCTTGAAGGGCTTCCTTCCCATGCAATTCTGACAATAAAAGATAATTTTTTCTCTTGGGGAGCTTGGGACTTAGATCCCTTGGCATTCTCCATCTCCTTATTTCGAAAGGAGAGCTAACATACTATCTTACTTAAAACATTAACTTGTATTTGCATTGCATAGTTTAATATTTTTGTTGTATTTCATCATTTTGAAAATCACTGTTAACAATCTCTTTGTCTTATAGTTATTTGTGTTGATATCATTAAATTTCACTTGCTCCTATTCTCTCATAGTTTTAAAAACCGGAACCGGTGACCGGACCGGTGGACCTAATGAACCGGGTTTCTAACCGGAACTGGTCTAACCGGGAGCGGTTAGATGCCAATGAACCGGTTTAAAAAAAAATACATTAAATAATTATTTTTTTAATAAAAAAAACTATTTTTAAGATTTGCAACCATGATTCCAAGCCAATAGAGGCAAGTTTTAAAAATCGGAACCGATGACCGGACCGGTGGACCTAATGAACCGGGTTTCTAACCGGAACCGGTCTAACCGGGAGCGGTCAGATGCCAATGAACCGGTTTAAAAAAAAATACATTAAATAATTATTTTTTTTAATAAAAAAAACTATTTTTAAGATTTGCAACCATGATTCCAAGCCCATAGAGACAAAATATGCAAAGTTTGCTCATTTATATACCATGCAAAGGTGAATATATCAAAATGGCACCGAGTGCAATACATATCATCAAAAAATACATAAGAAATGAGGCTCCAAATGGCCCATAAAGTCCAAAAACAATGCTACAAGCTATGAGGCCATTGGCCTAATACAAGACTACACATGAATGATGATCAATCATCAAATTCATCACTGCTACTAGACACAGGATCAACATCGGCTGTTGCATAGACATCATCTGGATCAGAGTCTGAGGATGCCTCAGCCTCAGGCTCATCTGCAACCTCAGTACCCCTGCCACCAATAACAATAGAAGTGGACCTAATGGAAGCAAGAGTTGCTCGAGGTGCATGACTAGTGTCGACCATTGGTTGTTTGCCTTTGCTTGATGCAGCTACCAATCCTGGGTCTGCGTCTGATGGTGCCACCAAATCTGCTTCAAATTCACCCCCCGCTACTGCTGCATCAAAATCAAAATCAACCTCAAACACTGGATCTTCAGTCTCCTCCACCCATTCTGATGTTGGATCAATATCATCCAACACAATGGGATCTAGATCAGGTGTTTTGCTCATCAGTTGGTTCCGCCTCAAGCGAAGGTTGTATTGCACAAACACAAGATCATTTAACCGTTTCTGTTCCAAACGGTTTCTCTTCTTTGTGTGTATGCGCTCAAAAACAGACCAATTGCGCTCACAACCTAAAGCGCTGCAAGTTTGGCTGAGGATTCTACTTGCAAACCTTTGCAATTGAGGACATTGGCCGCCAAATGACTCCCACCAATGTGCTGCAAATAAAAAGAAATTCATTAGTAACATAGTTCATTTCATTACTTATTTACAAACAATTTAACATGAAAAGAAAAACAAATTGGAATTGCTTACCTGGTTGATCCACATCTCTTGCCATTTTTGCCAAGTTCTTTCCAAAGGTACCAGCTGCCATACTGAAAAGAGTAAGTTGTTTATGTGTTTCCAAAAGCTCTGCACGGTTAGGGACCATGCGCTCCAAGCAATCAATCAATCCAGATCTGACCTCCCCATCCTGCTGATCTCCTAGCCGAGCTCTATAATGATACTTTGGGTTCAAAAAATACCCAGCTGCATGTATAGGACGATGGAGTTGATTGTTCCATCTGTTATCAATGATCTCCCATATCTGGCCATATTTAGCTAACCTGTCCCTGTAAGCTGCCCGTATTTGCTCCTTGGCTTGATCCATAGCCTCATAAATGTATTCCATTGCCATCCTTTCCCCATCCACCATCCTAAGCACCTTAACAAGGGGCTCAGTAATTTTTACCAGCTCTGAAGACCTTTTCCAAAGATAACTGTCAAAGACTTTCTTTTTGGTGTCTTTTCCATCTTGTCTACGAGCCCACCGGGATTCAGTCCAATCATCAGAAGAAAACATTTTCTGCAGGTTTTTCTGTTGAGAATTGAGACATTGCAACGTGAGGAAGTGAGTTGAAAATCTCGTAATGGCAGGCCTAACAAGCTCTTTGCCCCCTGTGTTTTTCCTCATTAGGCTCAATACCCATGAGTGGTTGTAAATGTATTTTGTAATGCACTTGCCATGCTCTACAGTGTTTTTTACCCATTCCACTTTGCCTATGTCCTCAAGCATGAGGTCTATGCAATGTGCAGCACATGGAGTCCAAAATATGGTACTATACTTGGACTCAAGCATCTTTCCAGCAAGAACATAGTTTGAGGCATTATCTGTGATGACCTGCACAACGTTCTGCTCTCCCACTTCCTGAATAATCTCATCCAAAAGCTCAAATAGAAGGGTTGCATCCTTCACCTTATTAGATGCATCAACTGATCTCAAAAACATTGTTCCTTGAGGGCAAGCAACAAGGAAGTTAATGATAGTGCGGTTCTTTCCATCAGTCCATCCATCTGACATGATGGAACAACCTGTTTTGAGCCATGACTCTTTATATTCATCCAAATACTCATCAATACTAGAAATCTCTTGTTGCAAAAGAGCTCCCCTTAACTCATGTGCAGTAGGGCCTTTGAAGCCCTTTCCTGCAACAAAAACAGAGTCCCACATAGCTTGGTAATAAGGTGAGTTAGCAGCATTAAATGGGATATCTGAATCATACCACCATCTAGCAATGTACTGATGAGAAGCTTCTTTGCATTTTTTTTTCCAATGTTGATCCAAAGTGGGTTGAAGACTTGGAGTTGGCTGGGACATGGAGGCACTGGCAGTGGTTGTGGGATTAGCATTGGACGAGAAATAACTCATGAGGTTGGGTCTCTTTGTTGGGTTTGATCTTTTGCCAATAGGAGGAACATACTGAAAGGGGTTATTGGTGGAGGGGATAGAAGAGGAGTCTTGAATATCATACTCCTCATTTTCATACCCACTCTCTCTCATCATTTCTACTATTTCCCTCTTCCTTGCAATTTCATCTTGGATGGCCTTCTCCCTAGCCTTAGTCTCCTCAAACTTTTCAAGCTTGGCAAGGTATTCTGCCCTAATCGGACCTAACACCGCATTAGGTGCATCACATGGCGTTACATTGCCTCTTATCCCAGCCAAGTGATGTTTCAATCTAAGAATACCCCCACCTCCAATACATTTTCGACAAAGTTTGCATACCATCTTTCCATCAATCACATCACAATGGACCCATGCACTGTCCTTGGATTTTGGAGGCATCTTGACTTGAAATAATTGAAATTTGGAAATAAATCTGCCATTTAAAAAAATTGCAGCTAAGATAAATGGACAACTAAGGCTAAATTTACAAAACAAAATGCACATTCAAATATACAAAATTTGATAGCATAGGACTAGAGATTTTAGAGCAATAAAATAGCTAAACACATGAGAAAATAAATACATGAACAGCAATGAAATGAAGGATTTTTCAAGTGCAAATTCTTACCTGGAAATGCAAACTAGCCTCCTTAGTGTCCTCCTGAAGATGCCAACGCTATTGACAGCTCCAAACTATCTCCAAGATAACTCCAACTCCAACTCCAAGTCTCCAAGATCACTGCTCCGGCAAACACTCAACACTCTCCAAGCTCTCAATCAAACTCACAAACAACAAATGAGTTGGTGTGAGACAAAGGAGAGGTTGCTCCTCCTTATAAAAGATTGGGGAGGGTGTTTTTGGAGGGAAACAACCCTCCCCTTGGCTCCAAATCAGCCCTAAAACTTAACTGTCGCTGATAATGTGGGTCTGCGTAGGAGTTAGCACCTAACCGGCCGGTTAGGTCCGATTTTTTCCAAAAATTGGCGAAATGCCCTAAGCAGTCGGGTTGCTGGGCCGGTTTCGACCGCTAGGCTATCTGACCGGCCAGTTTGGCCGGTTACCGGTTCAAACCGGCCGGTTTTTAAAACTATGTATTCTCTATATCTCATAAGTGAAGAACGCTCTAATAAACACTATATGTAAAGAATTTTGAAATTGTTATCCTTAACATTGTTTCATTAAGAGATATTAAGTTTACTTCATTGAGTTGCTATTTGGAATCTTGTAGACTTGTGAGCTAAGTTGATATCTCAATAAAGTTTGGTTATAAGTGGTTTACATCTTTACATTGAAGCATACTGTCGACTCATTATATCATCTCTTTGAAGCTATCTAACTTGGTCATCATCTTACATTTGCATCCTATTTTAGATTGCATCCTTAAAATTTACCTCCAAGCCTGAGCTTGGTTGAAAGAAAAATTAGGACCATCTTTTTTTTGTAGCTTGTGAAGGATAGATCCTCTTTTGTGGTTAATGTTGTGGATGATTTTGTCACCCCCCTAGAGACAGCCTAGAGTTGCCATAGACCAGTGCCTAGGACATCTTAATATAGCAAGGAGCCCTTTTAGTTTGGGTTGTCAGTCCAAGAACTCGCTTACTATCTCTTGTTCTAAACAAGGAAATTAGTTTTGAATGGGACCAATCTCTCTCAGAAGCTAGTACAAATACAAGAACAATGTAGGAACATCATGTAAAACTCAAGCATGAAAGCATCAGACAGTTAAGAGACCACTTACTGTAAAGAGGGCCGATTCAACTAATATATCACAGAAATCAGATATCAGGAAGGGAGTGTAGTGAGGAAACATAAGAAGATATTAGCTGACATGAGACTGATACCCAGATACACAACAGAACCATATAAGGGCGCACCAATTTACGAATCCTTATATGACAATGGCGTTTTAAAAGCACCCCCCTCAAGCAACTAATATAGCAGAAAATATGGAAAGAGTGAACATGGAACAGTATACCATGACTAGGCCTATTTAAAGTGCTTGACTAATTCCAGAAAGGGCACCACTTAAGATGAATCCTTACTGCAAACTAGTGAGCCACTCGCATTCTAGAACATGATACAAGAAGATAAATTGTAAGAAATGAGATAATGCATTAACACATAAGAGAAATTACATACTGTGAGATACCAAAGACCAGAATCCTCAATACAGTTATAACCCCTCCTCACTGAGACCCTACGGGCTCTGAAACTTCATACAAAAGTATTACAAAATGTATACAGAAGTCTTCTCGCTGCACCATTTGCTGACAGGGTCTGGAACCCTTCAAAAATCTTATTTCTCAGTATTTATAGAGAAGACAGAAACTTCTAGAGGAGGAGGGAGACGAGGCACAATTAATGACTCGGTTTGAACCAAAATGGCGGAAAACATTCGCGCCTTCTCTATGAATGACTGACTATAAATGAATATACCTAAAAGTCTATCTAAAGAAATAAATGTTGGGGGATAAAAATCTCTTTATATACAAGACAGAAATAATAAAATATATACAATATGTTGCCCGCGGCTGAGGAAAATCTGCTGCCGTAAGAGATTTGAAATAATCTGCATTGTTGTACTGTACTCTCGGCCCTTGGCTATGGATTTGAATCCTGGATCTTTAATGCGGGGCGAATTTATCTGGAGAGTTCTGAGAATTCATATCTATGTATTCTTTAATGGCGGTCACCTCTCCCACCTACCCTCGGCTTCTTTCTTTAATTTCGCCAGTTAGAATATGTCCTTTGGTATGCTTCAGATCTTTGCAATGGGGGGTGGCAAGTTAAAGCGCCAACTAAGTCGTTTTAAAACCTGCAAAACCCACAGAACATGAGAGAAAATTGACTCGGTGACAGGGGGTGTGGATGCGACAGCGGCCATGGAATCGGTGATACGGACTAGGCGAAATGTTGAGACGATGCAGGGTGACAGGAAACGTATAAAAATAATGGAGAAATGGAGGGTAACAATGCAGAATACAATGGAGCGATGACGAACGAACGGGGCAAAGGTTCATAAAATACGACACGTCACCAGAACATATGAATGGTGGAGGAGGAACACGGCGTACACTTGTGAATAATGATGACACGACCACAGGAGGTGGGACCCAAATCGGAAATCAGAATCGGAAAGTGGAGCGGGGAGACAGGGGTGGCACATTTTAGAAGTTCCGATTGCGATTGAGGGCAGGATCGCGATTGACCCAGGACCGTTCGATCTCAGAACAAGATCAACGGCTGCACTTGTATCGGAGGGTAATAAATCGGCGGGTCATGAAATACTGACGGTCTGTTGCGCGCGGGCCCTCCGTATAAGTTAATTTCCGCGTCGTTGATTTAAGCCAGATCGGACGGCCAGCATTGCGCCCGATCGTTAAGACAATAAGCCCCTTCTTGCTTTGAATTATGGTTTTCAGACCCGGGTCTTATGGAAGTCGAAGCGGGAGGGAGTCAGACCCTTAAGGAATCGGCCCGGTTATTTAAATTTGGGTTTTGAACTATTGTGAAGCAGATTTTCGGGCGGAGATAGTAATGTCAAGCAGAGTCATGGGATTTTAGGCCACGGCAGAGGTTAAAAATGGATTTGAATGAGATAGCGGAGCAAACTTCACAGGCAGGGGCAAATATGTACAACATCGGCTCCATCTGGGGACGACATGTTCATCCTCGGGCATGTCGAGAACACGCAGACCATTAAACATTTTATCTTATTTTTCAATTCCCCTGCGCTCTTACTTCAAGTAATGATCAGCATTATTTTCCTTTATAAAAAAAAAGTAGAAACAAACTATATACAATATATACAATCAGGTGTTCTCAGCCTGGGTCAGAATTGAAAATAAGGCTTGAGGAACTGGCCATTCACGGGTGCATCCAAAAAATCACCCTGTAGATTTTCTAAAGTAAAGGTGTTGTTTCTTCCCAGCTCCACTATTTTGAATGGCCCGAACCACAATGGATCAAATTTAGCATGCTTGCCCTTTACGGCTCTGCGAACATCCCATCTAAGAACCAGGTCTCCCACTTGAAAATTCCTATCCTTTGCGTGGCGATCAAAGACATTCTTCATTTTCTCCTGGTATTCTATCAATCTCTGACCTACCTAGTTCCTTGTTTCCTCCAATTCTACCAACTGATTAATTCTTTGGATCATATCATCTGGTTCTTCCTGGCTTTCCTGCATAAAACGTGCCACTGGCAATGCCAATTGCAAAGGAAACACTGCAGCCCGCCCATACACCAGCTCGTAGGGTGACTTCCCTGTTGCTCTCTTACTGGTTATCCTATTTGCCCATAGGGCAAACTTTAATTGAGAGTCCCAGTTTTTCTGATTTTCAGCTATTGTCTTCTTAAGGGCTCTCACCAGGGTTTTATTAGATGACTCTGCTAGACCATTTCCCTGTGGATAGTATGCGGTTGAATGAGTCAGAATGATGTTATATCTTTGGCAGAATTTTACGAACCTGGCAGACTTGAAAGCCTGTGCATTGTCCGTTACAATTCTTGCAGGACAGCCAAACCTAGATATGATATTATCTTCTATAAAATTCATTATTACAGCATCTGTAGCATTCCTGGTAGGTATAGCCTCCACCCATTTCGTAAAATAATCTGTGGCTGTCAATATCCATTTATGTTGCCACTTGATGGGGGATGTATCTCTCCTATAAAGTCTAATCCCCATTTCTGAAATGGTTCATTTACATGAATAGGGATCAAGGGAAATGCTGCTAATTTCTGCCTTTCTGCAAATCCTTGGCATTTGTCACACGATCTGACCCAAGCAAAAGTATCTGAATACAGTTTTGGCCAGTAAAAACCAGCCTTCAAGATTTTGTGAGTTGTAGCCCTCCAGCTGTAATGTCCTCCGCATATCCCCTCATGAAATTCTGTCATTACATTTTGCACTTCATTTTCTGTGAGGCATAGAAGTAATATGCCTAGAGGGTCTCTCCAATAGAGCTGTCCATTGGCAATTGCATACTTCTGAGATTTCATCCTTACAGCTCTGTATTTCACTTTGTCACAGCCAAGGGGACAGCTGAGTGTTAACAAATATTCAACTATTTCTTTGTACCAAGGACTAGTTAGATATTTCACATGTATCTTTTGAGTAGCCATCTCCAGTCCTTGCTGCTCTTCTTCTTTTTCTGATTCTTCATTTGCTATCACAGACAGATTAATGCCCAAAGCTTGATGATTTGATTCAGATAACATCTTGGCAAGTCCCTGTCCTTTCACCAGCTTAGTAGGCCTTTTATCCAAATCATACTCTTGGATTTTTGCAATCCATCGTCCCCTCCTACCTTCGTTGTCTCCCTGAACCAGAATGTCTTTGACTGCCGCGGTAGGGACATAAGCTGTAATGTGAGACTGCAAAACATAAACTCTGAAAGCCTTAAGGGACTTTACCAGGGCGTATGCCTGCTTCTCCAGTATATTATATTTCAATTCAGCATCATAAAGCACTTGACTAAAGAAAGCTATGGGCTGTTCATATCCCTCTTCATTTTTCTGCAATAGCACTCCAGCAATGGTATGAGGTGAAGCAAATGAGAAAATCATAAATGGTTTTTTGTCATCTGGCCCTTCTAGCACAAGAGCTTCAGCAAATGCCCGTTTTATCCTTGTGAATGCATCTCTAGACTCCTGGGACCATTTTACCTCATTTTCCTTTTTCAACATATTGGTTATGTGCCTAACTATCTCTGCATAGTTAGGGATAAATCTTCTCAAGAAATTAATTCAGCCTAAAAACACCTGTATTTCTTTCTTATTTCTTGGCAAAGGAATGCTGTTTATCACTTCAATTCTCTTAGGATCAATTTTCACACCATCTTTAGTCACGATATGCCCTAAGAGTTTTCCCTCATCTAATGCAAACAAAGATTTTTGGGGGCTAAGAGAAAGGCCATACCTTTTGCATTTCTCAAAAGTTCTTCTCAAATGTTCAATATGCTCATCATCATTCTTTGAGAATACTGTGATGTCATCAAGATACACCACCAAGAACTTGTCCTGTTCTCCGACAAAGGCTATGTCCATTGCCCTCTAGAAAGTAGCTACTGCGTTGATTAATCCAAATGGCATCCTAGCATACATAAAGGTTCCCCATGGTGTAGTGAATGCAGTCTTCTTCTGATCTTCTGGGAACATAGCTACTTGATTGTAGCCTGAAAATCCATCCATCATTGACATTCTGGATGCTCCCACTACTTTCTGCAGGATGTGGTCCATTTTAGGCAGCGGATAATTATCCTTGAGAGATGCTCTATTCAAATTCCTGAAGTCCACGCACAGCCTTATTTCTCCATTCTTCTTTCTAACAGGAACAAGGTTCGCTATCCATTCTGAGTACCTCAGGGGCACAATTATTTTAGCCTTCAACAATTTTTTAATTTCCTTTTCAATGGAGGGAAGAAGCAGAGGATTAATCTGCCTGAGCTTCTGTTTGTATGGCTTTGCATCCTCCCTCAATGGAATCTTATGTTGTATTATATTTACATCAAAAGTTTTTAGGTCCTGATAAGACCAGGCAAAAACATCTTTATAAGACTGAAATAATTTCAAATACTTTTCTTTGTATTCTTCTGGGACTCTTTTAGATAATTTTACAATTTTGGGATCAGTATGAGTACCCAGATTCAAATCTCCCACTTGATCTTCTTCTGTCGCTTTGCTTGGCTGCAATGGAATGTCACATTTGTTAAATAATCTTTCTAGAGGCACCAGACCTCTGGGTATAACATTTCCTTTCAGCTGCAGCACTCTGTTCCCTACTATGTTCTCCTCCCATTTATTTTCTGCAATATTTTCAACTTCCTCTTCCTCATCATCATCGATTTCCATATTTGTGAATTCTCCCATTGTCTCCATAAATATTTTCATTTGTTCATCATCTTCGAATACCTGCCAATGCTTTATATTATCTGGAATGGATGGCCTGTACCGTACCTCCACTTCATATCTTAAAAGCGGATTCTGAGGAGGATGAAAGGTACTGGCAGCTACAGCGAGGGAGTCTGCTATTCTGTTTTGCTCCCGGGGCAAGAACTGTATGTTAAATGCTGAGAAGAAATTTTCTATCATGTCCCATACTTCGTTTCTATATGCCCTGAGCCGTGGATGCTTAGTTTGACATTCATTTTTGATCTGCCTTACGACCAGCTCAGAGTCTCCAAGCACTTTTAGACACTGGATGCCCATATTCTTGGCTGTCTGCAGCCCTAGTAATAGTGCTTCATATTCAGCTACATTGTTTGTAGCCTCATATTCCAGTTTAAAAGACAGTGGCACCCATTTTCCTGCAGGGGAAATTAACAACACCCCAGCTCCATTACCTTCCCTGGAGTTTGCCCCATCAAAATGCAAAGTCCAAATTTCCGATTCCTGACTTTCTTTAGGCTGCTCAGCTTGAATTTGACCAAAAAGGGACTCACGTGCATAATTCTGATTTTCTTCTAACATGAAACAGGAAAAGTCTCCCTCTTTGTTATAGACTGGGGAATTATCTGAGCAGTCAACCTTGGTTACCATTTTAACAAATTGAGTCTCCCTGTACAACCTCCTTTCTTGACCTCCAAAGACTGGGACAATAGCATATGTTAAATCCAACTTGATTGATCCCCCAATCTTGGTACCCCAGGACCTTGACAGTAGCATGCCAAAGTAGGCTGGGATATCAGCCACCACAATGTCCATGACCACACTTTTTGCTGGGATTTGAGCTAAATTGACCACTAAATCTTTAATCATTCCCAAGCATTTAACCCTTTTAGAATCAAATGAATATAAATCTTTATATGGTCTTGTAATTTGCAGCCCTAGTTGCTCCATGACAGACAAAGGCATAAGATTATGGGAAGCCCCAGAATCTAACATACAATTGTGTAGCAGCAGGTCATGAACGACTAGGGACACATAAAAGGGAGGAGTAGAAGGGTCTATTTCCTCGACGTGTGGGCCAAAGACTACCATTGGTCTTTCTTCTTGAAGATTTAAGCTATCCGGTGCAATTGGTATTTCAGGAGGGAGTATGAAAGAGGTAACTTGAGACTGATATACAGGTTGTTTCAATAACTCAGTCAGAGGGACAGGAATCTTAATCTTCTCAAGCTCTTTTTGCAAATTAAAAGCAGATGTGGGCTTTTCTATCACTATTTCTTTGGACCCCTTATCTTCGACTGAAGTTTTGACTTCTTTTGACACTGGCTCAGCATTAGGAGGACTGACTATTTTAGAAGGAGAGGGAATCTGATCATTAGACTGCAAGGGATTATTTAGGAGATTCTTACCTTTCTCTATACATCTCTTTGCTGCTGATTCCTTCTGAGCAGATGCTTCTTTGTGAGGTGGTTCTTCTTCTTGCTCCTGAGTTCTGGTCCTCTTCCTTGAGGATCTGAGGTCATATTTGACGTTGAATTGTGCTTCCATGAAATCAGCAAATTGCTTGCAGTAATGGTTAATCTCTGCTTCTTCATCTTCCTCTTGCAGGGGGCACTCCATGTCATCATTATTCAAAAAAGCTAGATTTGAATCTTCTAATCCGTAAGCTGTATCTCCAGTGGGGTCATCTGCTGGCCCTTCAAGGTACAAGGGATGAGGCACCTGATCTTGCTGTTCTTTCGCTTCCCTTGGCAATATCTGCAAGGGAGGCTTTCTATACTGAGGATTATATCCTCTGTTTGGAGCGTTATAATAGTTCTTGGGAGCTGCGTGCTTAGCTTCCAGTTCTAGCTTGACCATCCTCTTTATCATTTTTCTTATCTCATCCATTTTATTTGAATCCTTTTCTTGATTAGAGGTAGAAACCTCTTCTTTGCCCTTTCTTCTGGTTTTCTATTCAATTTTTCCTTTTAACTTCCCAGTGGCAGCAAAATTTGCCTCCAACTCTAGAGCATCTGTTTGAGCATCATCCAGTGTGACAGGCATTCTTTCCCGCAGAGAGAAACCGAAATCGGAATCAAAAGCTGCTATAAAAACAATTTTGGCAGCGGCTTGTTGAGGTTTCATATTAGCAGGAAGGTTCAGATATAATTTATTAAACCTTTTGATAAATTCTACCACCCCCTCGTTATGTTTCTTCTTTAGTGTATTAAACTCAACGAGGCTCTGCCCGTGATCTTTCTTTTCTCCCCACTTCCTGAGTAAAGCGTTCTCCATCTGGTCCCAGGTGGTGATTGAATGGTTTGCCAATGTCTTGAACCATTTTCGGGCTTCACCTTCCAAGGATTGCACGAACAACCTCAGGACCACATCCAGATGTTCAACATTTAAGTTCTCTGCAAAAGAGCAGAAGGTCTCGAGGTGCTTCTGAGCATCAACTTTGTTCTCACCATTAAATCTTGGAAAAATCTTCAAGTAATCTTGTGGCATGTCATTTAGCACTTGGGGCAAGGCCAGAGGAGCATATTTATTTAATAGAAAGGCAGGAACATTGGCCATTGGAGGAGGTGGGGGTTGCACAACAATTTGAGATACAGATGAAGGGAGAGGAGCAGGAGGAAGTGGAGTATGAATAACAATGGGAATATATTGCACAGAAGCCTGAGGTGTAGATGGGAATAACTCACGGTTAACAACAACTACTTATGTGACCTCTTTAATTTCTTCAGCCTCGAAAGTAGGATGAGATTCTCCTACAATCCAGGTATTTCCTCTACGTGGAGTTTCTGAGTAAAACTCGGGTTTTTCTGTTCTAACTTCTTGAGAAGAAGAGGGCGGAAGATCTTCCACGGAATATTCAGGATTTTCGGGACGAACTGACTTCTTCTCTTTCCAACCTCTTTTATGAATGATCTTCTCTGCGTCGGACACGGGTGTTTTCGGCTGTGAAGTATCCGACCTTAGATGGGGCTTCCGGGAAGCCAGGATTTCCAATCAAACTTATTAAACAAAGACCAGTGGAGTCGCCAAGGTGAGAAATATGCAACTCTTCAGCTCTCTGTGCTCACCTGATTAGAGAGTGAAAATGAGATGTTGAACCCAGGGAAACAGATATTCTTGAATTCGTTCCCCGGCAACGGCGCCAGAAAGATGTTGTGGATGATTTTGTCACCCCCCTAGAGACAGCCTAGAGTTGCCATAGACCAGTGCCTAGGACATCTTAATATAGCAAGGAGCCCTTTTAGTTTGGGTTGTCAGTCCAAGAACTCGCTTACTATCTCTTGTTATAAACAAGGAAATTAGTTTTGAATGGGACCAATCTCTCTCAGAAGCTAGTACAAAGATAAGAATAATGTAGGAACATCATGTAAAACTTCAGCACGAAAGCATCAGACAGTTAAGAGACCGCTTACTGTAAAGAGGGCCGATTCAAATAATATATCACAAAAATCAAATATCAGGAAGTGAGTGCAGTGAGGAAACATAGGAGGATATTAGCTGGCATGAGACTGATACCCAGATACACAACAGAACCATATAAGGGCGCACCCATTTACGAATCCTTATATGACAATGGCGTTTTAAAAGCACCCTCCTCAAGCAACTAATATAGCAGAAAATATGGAAAGAGTGAACATGGAACAATATACCATGACTAGGCCTATTTAAAGCGCTTGACTAATTCCAGAAAGGGCACCACTTAAGATGAATCCTTACTGCAAACTAGTGAGCCACTCGCATTCTAGAACATGATACAAGAAGATAAATTGCATGAAATGGGATAATGTATTAACACATAAGAGAAATTACATACTGTGAGATACCAAAGACCAGAATCCTCAATACAGTTATAACCCCTCCTCACTGAGACCCTACGGGCTCTGAAACTTCATACAGAAATGTTACAAGATGTATACAGAAGTCTTCTCGATGCATAGTTTGCTGATAGAAATCTGGAACCCTTCAAAAATATTATTTCTCAATATTTATAGATAAGACAGAAACTTCTGGAGGAGGAGGGAGACGAGGCATAATTAATCACTCAGTTTGAACCAAAATGGCGGAAAACATTCGTGCCTTCTCTATGAATGACTGACTATAAATGAATATACCTAACAGTCTATCTAAAGAAATAAATGCTAGGAGATAAAAATCTCTTTATGTACAAGACATGAATAATAAAATATATAGAACATGTTGCCCGCGGCTGAAGGAAAACTTGCTGCCGCAAGAGATCTGAAATAATCTGCGTTTCTGTACTGTACTCTCGGCCTCAAGGATTTGATTCTCGACTTGGGTCGCTGGCGAATTTATCTCTGGAGAGTTCAGACCGTACTCGCGCCTTTAATGGCGGGCCACCTCTCCCACCTACCCTCGCTTTCTTTTGTACTCTCGCTGCGCTAGAATATGTCCTTTGGTATGCTTTCCGTATCTTTGCAATGGGGTGGAGTTAAAGCGCTAACTAAGTCGTTTTAAAACCCGCAAAACCTACGTACGATTAGAGAAAATTGACCTGGGTGAGGCAAGATAAGCAGGCTGGCCATGGAACCAAGGATACTGATCAGGGGGCGAAAATGTCGAGACGATGCAGACAGAAAACGCATAAAAATAATGGATAAATGGAGGGTACCACGTGTATCACAATGGAGCGATGACGAACGAACGGGCAAAGGTTCATAAAATACGACACGTCACCAGAACATATGAATGGTGGAGGAGGAACACGGCGTACACTTGTGAATAATGATGACACGACCACAGGAGGTGGGACCCAAATCGGAAATCGGAATCGGAAAGTGGAGCGGGGAGACAGGGGTGGCACATTTTAGAAGTTCCGATTGCGATTGAGGGCAGGATCGCGATTGACCCAGGACCGTTCGATCTCAGAACAAGATCAACGGCTGCACTTGCATCGGAGGGTAATAAATCGGCGGGTCATGAAATACTGACGGTCTGTTGCGCGCGGGCCCTCCGTATAAGTTAATTGCCGCGCCGTTGATTTAAGCCAGATCGGACGGCCAGCATTGCACCCGATCGTTAAGACAATAAGCCCCTTCTTGCTTTGAATTATGGTTTTCAGACCCGGGTCTTATGGAAGTCGAAGCGGGAGGGAGTCAGACCCTTAAGGAATCGGCCCGGTTATTTAAATTTGGGTTTTGAACTATTGTGAAGCAGATTTTTGGGCAGAGATAGTAATGTCAAGCAGGGTCATGGGATTTTAGGCCACGGCAGAGGTTAAAAATGGATTTGAATGAGATAGCAGAGCAAACTTCACAGGCAGGGGCAAATATGTACAACAGTTAACACAGTGACATTGCAATTGTTAGAGCCACAGTCTCTGCAACACCGGAGGCATCGCATGGTTGGAACACATGGGGAGGTATTGTTAATCAAGCCTCTGCTTGCTTCCCTTTGGCTTCCATCGCACAACCTACTCTAGAGACTAGCCTCAAAACAACTAGGAGGAATGATTCATCTAGATTAGTCATCTTAATTAAAATCAACCAAGATTTTGCATTTCACATTAGCTTGGATCTCGCATTCATTCCTGGTTGATCATTGGTGATTGGAATTGTGGGCTAAATTTATAATTTGCAAGTTTTTTGTATCTGGAAATATCATCTTTTCATGCAATTGTCTTTCTTTAAGGTTCATTCCTCATATATCTTCTTATCCTGGTCTTTAGATTTCTGTGCTAACTCTTCTTGCAACATTGTTGTTATTGTAACTTTAAGTATCTATTTCTTGCTAGTTTCTAAATTTCCATTGAGCATTGTATAGGCACTGGTTTGTAACATTTATATCTTGTATTTGTCTTATTGATCCTAATTGCATTTATATTAATATACATTGCTCATAATTTCTCACACTTGCTTTAATTAATAATCAAGTTACATTAATAATAATTGCCTTGCCCTTAATCTCCTAGAACTTGTTGTTCCAACAAGTTTTCTCTTTCATCATTACCTCTAGGGGACTAACCCCCTTGACTTAGCTAGGAGAAAGTCTAAATGGATTGAATAGGGATTTAGAGTGACAACCCTTGTTCTGAGCGTTGCGCCTTAGGTGTACACTTCAGGCGACAACATATTTTGGTGCCATTGCCGGGGATAATTTTCTTGTTCTCAGCGTTTCAACATTTTATCCGGAACTATCATTAGTTTTGGACTAACTTTTTTGGTTAAATCTTCTTGACCTGACCATGCCACAACATTTTTTGGTGTTGTTTTCGGGATAGAGTTTTTTTTATTTCTGGTTTTTCTGACTAACTTTTCGGTTCTTGCATTTTGGATTTTGGAGTTTGATTCTTGTTCAAGTGGCGACTCCACTTATTTCATTTTAGGCAAGGATTTCTGCATGAAGCTTTCTTCTTGTAGACTTCTTGCTAATCTTGGACATGAGCCTTTGCCTTTCTCTAATATTCATTTTCTTTTTCAAGGTCAAGTGAGCAGGACATCATGGATGACATGTTTGCTCCTTGTGATTTTACTAACTTTCAGGGAGCTCCACACGATTTTCCGCCTTCAGTCGGCGTGGCCATCGATGAGGTGCCCCTTTTTCGAGGTAACAAATCAATTACTGTCTGAGACTCACCTTCAAAATGTCAATCTTTGCATAAGCAAGTCATTAGAGGAAATTTCAGCCTAAAAGTGTCCATGAAATTTTCACGTAATTTCCATGTCATAATATGTAAACCAATCAAAATCTTTTAAATTTAAAAAGAGGTACATGAAAATATTTTGGAGGGAAAAGAAGAAAAACCACTTTTTTTACTTGTATTTTTAGCTTATCTCCTTATAGGTTTACCCAAATTTCAAGTGTAGATACTTGTTGGATGCGGAATTGAATTCCACATCCAACGAGTACCCATTATGCATACTTTTGAGAAGACCCACATTGACAAAAATTGAAGATACATTAAAAAAATGTGTTCTAACCCTTGTACATTTTCTTTTTTTCATTTTTTTTTGTATATAGCATTTGGGGTTTGTTTAATTCTTGCATATCTGAATAGGAGGATTAAAATTGGTTTGTGGATTTCTCTAATAAAATTTTGTAAGTGGATCTGATCCATTGTTCCATTCTAATTGTAAAGGAATCAATTTTGTAAGTTTGAGGAGAGAATTGCATCTAATATTCCTAGTCATTGTAATCTTTCCTTAAGTTTTGAGGAGTCCTTCCTTCTTGTCTTGAATGGCTTCCTTCCCATGCAATTCTGATAATAAAAGAGAAATTTTTCTCTTGGGGAGCTTGGGACTTAGATCCCTTGGCATCCTCCATCTCCTTATTTCAAAAGGAGAACATACTAACTTACTTTTGCCTATTCTCTTGCATTTGCAATCTAACTTCATTTGCATTGCATAGTTTAATCTTTTTGTTGCATTTCATCATTTTGAAAATCACTGTTAGCAATGTTTTTGTCTTTTAGTTATTTGTGTTGATATCATTAAATTTCAGTTGCTCCTATTCTCTATATCCCATAAGTGAACACTCTAATAAACACTATAACTAAAGACTTTTGAAATTATTATTGTTAACATTGTTTAATTAAGAGATCTTATGTTTTGTATCTGGAAATATCATCTTTTCTTGCAATTGTCTTTCTTTAAGGTCCATTGCTCATATATCTGGTTATCTTGGTCTTTAAATTTCTGTGCTAACTCTTCTTGCACCATTGTTGTTATTGTAACTTGAGTATCTATTTCGTGCAAGTTTCTAAATTTCCGTTGAGCATTGTATAGCCACTGGTCTGTTACATTTATATCTTTTATCTGTCTTATTGATCCTAATTGCATTTATCTTTATATACATTGCTCATAAACTCTCACACTTGCTTTAATTATTAATTAAGTTACATTAATAATAACTGCCTTGCCCTTAATCTCCTAGAACTTGTTGTTCCAACAAGTTTTCTCTTTCATCATTAGCTAGCTAGGAGAAAGTCTAAACAGAGTGAATAGGGACTTAGAGTGACAGCCCCTGTTCTGAGCGTTGTGCCTTAGGTGTACACTTCACGTGATAACAGGTCCTATATCTCAACCTCCCAAAATGTTGCATTTCTTGCTTCTCTCCCTTCCATTTTGTTAAAGATTGTCCTTTACACAAACAAGAAACCTCCCATGCTTTTGTCTCTCAAAATTCCTTTGCTGAAACTCAAAATGCTACCAACTCTCCTTCCAAGCAATCTATTGATTCCTCTGCAGGTGAAAAGTTCAAAAATAGGTTGAAAAAGAAGGGGTCAACATATAATCTAACTCATGCGTTGGTTGGAAGCAAAAAAATGTTTTTCAGCAAGGTGGGTCATGGCTGTGCCTATTCAAATTAATTCATGTTGGGGTAAGCGTAATGAGCAGATTTGGGAGGCTTTAAATAAAGGTGATCTGAATGGCTTGTCCTAGCAAATTTCCAAAAGCACAGGGAAAAGTACCACAGGAAAAACATGCCCCTGTGCCCTGTTGCTGGGGTTAATGTGTCTTGTGTCAGATAGTCATATACACATGTCCTCTGTGTCATGTCAGATACTTGTATCCATGTCTCCTCCATGTCCTATGTCCCTGTGTCATGTGACTTAGCTTTATGAGAATTTCAGAAAGGTGGATCTCCTGGCCTCTGGAAACTTTGGTCTTTGGCTTTCCACTCACAATATATAGGATGATTATACATGAATCTGAAAAATAAATAAGAAAGAAATGGCATAACAATTCTCCTTTTCTGTCACTTGGAATTTTCAGTTTTCACATAGACAGAGTCTGCAAAAGCATATCTAAAGTACCAAGGAATGCATGGTTTTACATGTTATGGAGTTTATTATACTTTTGAAAATGGTTGATAGACCTAGAAAAATGGTTGATTGTTGTTGACTGTCATCATTCTGTTCTCTAATATTCTATTTGCTGGATTTTTCTTTTGTGATTATCCTTCACTGATGGCATCGAGATTACTAAGCATTTTTATTTATTTATAGACTGAAATTTTGCGATATTGATGTATCGTTTTGTTAGCATATCTTCTGTTCTATTAGATATATGGTGGGTTGTTTTGATATCGGTTTTTAATAGAATCTTTAAATTTCTATTAGTATGGAATGTGTTTTGTCCCTTGCTTTTTGCCCATTATAGTAACAATTAAGATCAAAATTCATCGACATATTAGAAGATGCCCATCATCGTTTGTGCTAAAGCTTATATTCTACCTTGCTTTTGTTCCTTTAACTATTCTCATGAGTTGTATCATATTACAAATAAATTGTAGCTCTACCTGCCTTTCATCTTTATCTTTGATCCCATTTTGGATCAGTATTTTGTCTTTTTATTCAATTATGTTTTATCATAGCTTAAGATTACAGTTTTAAAATTTGTACTTTGGACAAAATAACAGGAGCATGTGGGACATGTCCTAGTTCTACCACTACAATGAAAATGGGAATTGAAAGGGTTCTGAAGGAGAAATTTGGAGATGCATTAAAAGAGATCCGTCAAGTTGATCAGCAAAACATCCATGCAACAGTAGTGGTATGAACTTCAAAGGCTTTTGCATATTTGTGAATTTCGAAGCAGGTTGTATTATTTTGTCAGAGAGTAGGGCGTCTTTCATTTTATATGTTTGTGGCTGTTATAATGATGACAACTTTAATTTTGTGATATTACTGTCTATATTGCAGTCTGTTAATTCTCCCTTGGACATGCTGAGGCCAGCGATACATAATTATGGTGGCTCAGTAGAAGTGGATTCTATTGAAGGTGAAATTTGTCACGTGAAATACAATGGTCCAGATCAAATTGGTGTGGGTATTAAAGCAGCCATCAAAGATAAATTTCCTGAAATAACCGAAGTAGTTTTGTCCAATTCTTGAGAATTAAGTAATGATGTGATGGTAAATAAGCTTGAACAAATTTTAGCAAAGAAGCATGGGCCCCGTCCTCAATGCCTTGCAGCATTGCAAAAAGTAGAATGCTAGACTGCTATTTCAGTGTACATGATACATGGCTGTCAGTCTTCGACGTTGTTAGATATATCATCGGAGAAATGTGTACACTGTACCATGATATTGGAAGGACAATTTGTCCGAATAAAAGATTTTTGGATGTAGATATTATCTTGTCAATACATAATTCTATATACTGTCTGTAAGCTTGTAGCTATGATGAGATTCTGTGTTGCAATGTTAATGCATTGAGAGTAAACCTCAAATCCAGCTCCATGAATGTATATTGCAATTGTGGTATCCATGAGGTGTATATAAGTTGGTTTGTGTGGAGTTTAGTCTCCATCAAGTCACTGGCTCAAATCTTATGGGGAGGGGTTGAGAAAGGGAGCCAGCTGTGGGGGATAAAAACTAAAAGTTGTTCCAAGGGGTGTCCAGGCTTGACTGAGCTTTGCACAATCCTGGTGACAGCATCCCGCTCTTGGGTGGATCGTTCTTCCATCCAACATGTGGGCTGGTTCTGGCCTAGGCTTAAAAAGCTCAGCCTAGATCCGAGAAAAAAAAGTTGCAATTGTGGCAAACTCCTAGATTTTCACCGGACATTCTATGAAGGGGAAAGGTGGACAGTCAATGGAAATGGAAGTTACATGTGCTATCATGACTAAACTGGGCTTTTTGCAATCTTATCGACCACGCAAGTTTCTACAAAATGTTGGCTGTTGCATTCTTGTATATATTTTTGTTGGACAAGGAGTTCTATGTTATAAAGATGTATATAGTATACTACATGCTTTTGAGACATCCGAGGTTCATGGCTAAGCCCTTCTGAAAATTGGAGGGTCTATATTCGAATAAATATTATTGGGCATGGATTCGTGACCTGTAATTTGGTCATCAATCAGCACTAAGATGTGCATTAAGTAGGTGCAGCATGTTTTATTCCCATAGTGGAAATCCTTTGGTTTATGTGAGATGATGTGTAACAAGGAATTCACATACACGTACTGGATGGAGTCTGCAGACTTGACAATGAAGCATGGTTACCAAATTCAGGTGATTGACCTAAACAATACAAAACTGTGGAAAATTTGATTTGGTCTGCAAATAATTTCTATAATTTGATTTGTTTGGCACGTGTTGCATGGTGGATCATTTTTCAAGGAGCTTCGGTATTTTGAAATGGTAAAGAATGCATTGTCTAGGTGCTTGCATTGTTGAGATCAACCTATTCTCAGAGCAAGAGTATGATGCAGAGCTCTGTGATACAATGGCCTTGCTTATAACAATGATGCCGGACGCTACTTATATGAGATGATTGGTCACTGGAATTCTATCGATTCTCCAACATGCTGCTTGTCCCGGAAATGTAGTTTGTTGTTCCAGTTTCTTGTAATCTGATAGATAATATGGTGTTTATGTAATACTTTGCACTTGGCCTGTACATTCTGCTGCCTGCCTTATACATTATGGAAGGAAACTTATAAAGTCTTGCTTCTTGCTGCTTGGCTTATACATTCTAGAGTACATTCTGCTGGTTCTCTTATCAATTATGGAAGGAAACTTATAAAATATTTGCTTCTTGCTGCTTGGCTTGTACACTCTAGAAGGGAACTTACAGGATTTATAGTGCTTCTAAGGGTACACTCTCGAATTTTAACTGAAAAATTAAGTTTGAACTTGGTAACAACGCGATGAAGTGGTACTGAAC
The DNA here is from genome assembly GCA_034641835.2 of Pinus albicaulis. NCBI lineage: Eukaryota > Viridiplantae > Streptophyta > Pinopsida > Pinales > Pinaceae > Pinus > Pinus albicaulis. Next base: position 327,022 of record JAXQQM020063003.1, on the reverse strand, counting down.
AAGGTTGATGGGAAGCGTCCCCCCCCCCGATCCTACTCCCAAAATGCGCTCCGCTTGGAAGCGCTTTGGGAGTGCACTTCCGAGCTTGAAAAAGCACTCCCTGTTTTCTAGGGAGTGTTTCAGGGAGTGCTCGGGAGTGAACGCTCCCCGAGCACTCCCACCATTAAAAAAACGAATCGGGAGCGTTTTTTAAATGGCGGGAGCGCTCGGGAGCATTCGCTCCCAAATGTTCCCTGGCAAAAAAATGCTCCCCAGAGTGGAAAAAAATTTGGCGGCGATTTTTTTTTTGGAGGGAGGGGGGGTGGGTAACAAAAAGCCCTCCCCTCATTGTTGTCATTGTTGGTTTGTGAATGAGCAAGGAGAGAAGGAGAGAGCTTGAGAGCAAGGAGAGAAGGAGAGAGCTTGAGAGCAAGGAGCAAGCTGCAAGAGAGCAAGAGGAGAGAGCAAGGAGCTTGAAGAATGCAACAAAGAGGATTGAAGGAGTCAGGACTCAGGACAAAGAGGTAGGATTCTCTAATCTAGTTTTTTTTTCTATGCTGCATTTTTAAGTTGTTCAAAAATGAAAACTTGAATTTTTTTCTTAATGTTGCATTTTAATGTGTTCAAAAGTGAAAAATTGAATTGTTTTTTTTCTATGTTGCATTTTTTTCTATTCCCATTTGGCATTTCCTCCATTTTTTCGCAGGCTAGAAACTTGAAACATCATGGTTATATGGCTTGGGGTTTTCTTCATGTTGGTTCCTTTCTTTGTAATAATGGTGTTGGAGAGTAGAAGAAAGACGCCCATTAGAGAGGAGGAGGATGAAGAAGTGGGTTATAGTGAATTTGATGAAAATCCTGAAGAGGAGTATGTTAAGGAGGAAGGGGAGAGTGGAGAACATGAGGCCACAGAGACTTCAACTAAACAAGACCAAAGTCAAACACCATTGTGGAAATATGTTTAGACACAGGAAGGAGGGAAAGGTGGTGGAACCACTAAATTTCTTTGCCCCCATTGCAATAAAGAATACACAGGTTCATATACCCGTGCCAGAAGTCACCTTTGTGGGAAAATGCCAAGGGGTGGAGATAAAAATCTAGGAATCAAAATTTGTGTAAGTGTGCCAGCAACAGAGAGAGAAATACAGAAAGGAAGAGGAGGCTTCCCAACAGAGATCTAAAAGATCTAGGGGTTTCATTGATTCTTATGCACCATCAGGTCCATCACATCATGGACAAAGAAGTCCATCAACTTCCACCCATGGCAGTGGATATGGAGGCACACCTGGACCAAACATCTCCTTAAGGTGTAGAACCATATCCGATTTCCTTGACGAAGGGTCTAGGAGTGATGTGGGTTCAAAAAATTTCCGATTTCTCTATGCATGTGGGGTACCATTCAATGTTCTTCGCTCACCTTATTGGCATGAAATGGTTTCCCATTAATGATGCCCCCAAAGGATACAAGAGCCCTGGGTATGACAAGGCCATGACCGTGGGACTTGATCATGAAAAAGCTAAAATAAGTCATTCTTTGAATAGAATGACAAGTTCTTGGAATGAGCATGGGGTGTCCATTGTATCTGATGGATGGACCATTGTAAAAGGAAAGCCATTGATAAGTGTTCTGGCTGTGTCTGTTAGTGGTGCAATATTCCTTTCAGCATGTGATTATTCAGAAAAATTCGAGACCAACATTAACATTGCAGAACCATTACTTGAAACAATTGAAAGTATTGGGCCATACAATGTCGTCCAAGTCATTAATGGTAATGCTACTAATTGTAAGACAGCGGGAGCAATTATTGAGGATAAATACCCTAACATATTTTGGTCTCGGTGTTTGGTTCGCACAATGAACCTTTTGATGCATGATATAATTAAAAACAAACAACCTCAATACAAATGGCTTGGTGATTTGTATAAGAGAGGTAAAAAAATGATAAAATTTATTACAAATCATAGCAATACCCATGGGTTTTTTCGTACTCACTCAAAATTGGAGTTGTTGAAGATAGCAAATAATAGATTTTCTAGCTATTATCTCACCTTCAGGCGCCTTTTGAAGGTAAGAGAGTCATTGGCAGCCATGGTATCAAGTCCACACTAGCAGGTATTAAAGGATAGGGTAGTGACAATAGTTGACACGCAAGGTTTTGAACAGGTGGAGGAGACCGCTCTTGATCCTTTGTTTTGGGCATGTGTGAGGGAAATTTTGAATTTCACCAAGCCGATTTATCACATGATTCTCTTTTCATATACAGATAAACCAGTGATTGGGGAGGTGTATGAGCAGATGGATAACATGTTGGGGCAAATAAAAGATGTTGATAAGGAAAATGATCCCAAATTGTATGCAATGATTCACGACTGTGTGTATGCACGATGGAATAAAATTAATGTTCCACTGCATGCGTTGGCATCTATCCTTATGCCAAAATACTATTCTCCATCTTGGTTGGCCAACCTGCACCTGGAGGTGGGGTTAGGATCAAACCTCACATAGATCCAGAGGTACAAGAGGGATACATGAAAGCATTAGTCAAGTTGGTCCCGGACAGGGAGGAGTGTGTTAGATTGCGCCTTGAATTAGGCAGATACTTCAGTTGCACTAGTAACTTTGGTTCTTTCCATACAATGGAAGATAGAGACAGATTTGATGCTCTCACATGGTGGGAAGCATATGGCGGCATGGGAATTTTGCCAAAGTTGGCAAAAAAAGTTCTCTCACAAGTTGTAAATACTTCTTCTACAGAGAGGTGTTGGAGCACCTACAACTTCATACATAATGTGAGAAGAAACAGGCTGAATGAAAACTCAGTAGAAAGCTTGGTTTATGTGCATTACAACTTGAGGTTGTTGAGTCATTATTGTGATTGGGCTTATGAGGACCAATCATATAAAGTTTGGAACAACAACCCAGAGGACGATAATTTGGAGGAAGACACTGTACATATGGAAGAATTGGAAGCAGAACTTTTGAGGGATGATGATGAAGCAACAACAGCCATGCCACTGCCACACCCAGGGCCAGTCCCACCATCTAGTAGCAGTGTGGGTGCCAGTGCCAGTTTTCGATTTCCAGCTATTGTTCCTTTGCAGATTCAGCTTCCACCTACATCCTCACATTGCCCTTCGCCTTCTAGTTATGGTCGTGGTACTCTTGAGAGTACTAGAAGACCACCATTACCTTGTGGTTCTCGCAAATTAGACATTTCTCGTGGGCGTGGCAAGGGGCTAGCCAATAGATAAAATAGATTTACAATTTACTAGTCTTTTCTATTTTCTAGTAGTCTTTAACTTTTATAACTGTTGAACAGTTGAAACTTGACTCTTTCATATTTATTATGATAATTTTTGTAAACAATATATGACAATTTAAGTTTGAAGTTTGAATTTGAAAGGTGAAACTTTGAAGTTGACATTTATAAGTTTATAAGTCATTATGAATTATGAATATGATGTTTCATGAAAGTTGAAAGTTGTTTTATTTCGTTTCATTTTATAACATTTCATTTCATGTTAAATATTATTTGTTGTAATGGTTATTGGTTACACTTAGCTTATAAGTACAACTATGGTGATCAATGAATCAATGATGATAAATGTTATATATTGAATTTTGAAATCAATAAATCAATGATGATAAATGATATATATCAATAATGATAAATGTTATATATTGAACTTTGAAATCAATGAATCAATGATGATAAATGTTATATATTGAATTTTGAAAGCTTGAAACTTTAGGATTGATGAATCATGAGACTCAAGAGTCAATATGTTATATGTTTCCAACTTGTGGGCGTGGTTGATGAAGATTATAACTTCTCGCTGGTTGATGTTATATGGTTCAATCTATGTTTTTATGGTTTTTTATGTCTAATTCATCATTCTACATGCTTTTGTTGACATATATGCATCAAAATATAAAAAAATATAAAATATGTATATATTAAAAAAAAATGCTCCCCGAAACGCTCCAGACCGAGAGCTTTTGAAAATGGCGCTCCCGCTCTCGTCCCCAAGTAACCATGGTACTGAATAAGAGAAAGGGTTGTGCAAGAAAGGAACACAGGAAAAGTATTGTAGAATGAATTCTCATTCATATTCTAACAATAAATTTATTTTGCTTAAATTTTTGAGCCCACATTTGACTTGCTTAGTTACATGCATGTCCCGAGGGTGTGAAATAAATCATACTAAATACTTATTTTGGATTGAAAGACTAGTCTTCAGTTTCTCCTTAAGTACAAAAACCAATCCATGAGTACTTGTCTTTTTTTAGATAAAAGATGCCTAACCTAGGATTAGGTAACTTATCTACTTATTGCAAGATGTCAGGGTAGTTGATTGCTTGTTTGATGCCAATTGAGATTCCTTTGTGGATTGAGGGTGCTAACATAGCCTTGAATGGTTTTGGAATTGTCTTCATGTAGGGATTCTATGTCAACAATTTTGGGTGTAGGGTTGGAGTTGGGAAATGAAAAACTTGCTCCCTTGGAGAAACTAGTGTAGCCTATAGAATAGTGAGTTGAGGGTATTGAAATCCCTTCACAACCTTTAGTGAATAATGGTGCCTAGTGTTTGACTAATATCAATGATTTTAACTTGTTCCTTGTCAACAATAAGGAATTTTTTTTAGGGGCATACTCATTTGGAGGCTACAAGGGTCATTTTTTTTTGCACTAAATTATAAATGAGGAGGCTTTTAACTAATGATACTTGCTACTTTGGGAGGCCAAGGGGATCTCCTTGAACTCGTATTAGGTATCGGGGTTGAAGTATGTTTTCCTGTTGTTTAACTAAGATGCTACAACCCAACATGTGCTACAGTGTGGACCTTGGAATATTGTTGGTAGTCTTACCTATCCTTAGTGTTGGTGGGTGGATTTCAACCTGGATGATCATGGCCATGCCCGTTATCTGCTTTGGTTTCAATTCTTATCCTTGTCAACTAATTTGTGCCCTTTTTTGACCTATTCACTTGAAAGTTTCATAAGTTCCTCATTCAAGACAATCATAAAAATATGATTTGGGAAAATCCAAGGATATTCGTGGAGGTGTATTTGAAGCAGAAGCTTTTCTGTGTTATTTTTATTTGCCTCATTTATGAAGTTAGAGAGTAGAAGGTTTGTTACCCGAATATTTTGAATGTTTGTATTGCATGACAAGCTCGCGGTCACCTTATTAGAGATTGTCCTCTTCGAAATCCCAAGAGGGGTTAGATTGCGAGTGAGGGTGGTGTTGCAATTCTCCTTATTCTTAGGGTATTGGAAAATGTGGTACCTTTATGGCTTTAGGTTGGGGAACTGGAAGTGGTGGCCCATCGCTGGTCACTAGTATTGGAGTAGGGGGCTCTTTGTTTGGTGGTATAAGTGTGGGTTTGATGAAGGTCCCTAGTGACTTGATGGTGCAACTTGGGTCCATAGTTTTTTCTTGGTGGTGGGGCAAGGTTTGTGCGCCTCAGAACTCCGGTCTTGTGATCTGTTGAGAATTTGGAGGGCTGGTGTTTAATACAAATTCTCTTCTTGATAATTACTTTTGAGCTTGCTTATGTCTTTTCTTCATTACATTGTTTAGTCTTTCATCAAGTCAATTATCAAAATAAATAAGACACAAACTTAGGCTCCTAGAGTCAGGGCAAAACCTCTCCCTCTTGGAGAGGAAAATCCGTAAAGAATTCTTCTTATAGATCTTTAAATGACAAGTACCATGACCAAGACTTAGACCCTTGACCTAGATATGCTTCCAAGACCTTGATACAACTTCTTCAAACTTGATTATTTTCTTCGCCACCAATTTGCATTGTTTTGTGGTTAGGAAGGTAAATCACAGATTTACCTTCCTCACTTTCTCCTATTTTTAAGGCTGCCTTTCTTCTTATGATCTTTGTCCAAACTTCAACAAATTCTTCCTTGACTGAGATAGTTGAAACAAATGCGCAGTTGACACCCTAAAATAGCTTCCTGAAATCCGCAATCACACTTATAGAAAGTCTGCACTTGTTGTACCTCCGAAATTCAAAGTTTTTGTACCTTAGATATCCACACTTGCTGTATAGAATGATCCGCATAGCATCACCGTCATATAACAAGCAATTGTTCCTGCAATTATCCAAACTCCACGTTGAACAATCTTCCCAGGAACTTACAAATTTTCCAGTTTCTTGTTCATATACAACCACCTCATATTCCATTAGGACATATTATGTTGATTTCATCTGTCAGTGCACCGAGAGATTCTTCTTCATAGATCATACTTCTAAATATGGAAGTCTATTACTAGTAACCATATGACATGACTTCACAACATCTAGTGTCAGCATATATATGTACATACCTCATACCTTTTTCCCTTGAGTCATCTTGTAGAAATTTCTCTAGAATGAAGAGCTTCATTCCTTTGTCCCGCTCCATCGATATGTCATCACATCGTAGAATTCTGTTTCCATGATGACACTTGATCTTGATGACTGCTTTACATTAGCAATGTTATCAGAGAGGTTTTCCCGGAGTTGATTCACCAAGAGCTCCTAACATGATTTTTATCATGATGCTATAATATACATTGCTTCCTATCATACTATTTTACAACCAACATAAATCACTAAAGGAAGAAGATGATCTCAATCATAGTATATAGCTTCTTCTTTCTTAGATTTCTTTGCATTAGGTCCTTCCCTCATATATGAGATATGGGCTTCTACCCTTTTCCTCTTTTCCTTGTCAGATTTAGGACAATCTCTTTTATAATTTTCAAGTTCATTACATCAAAAGCATCGTACATTGTCCATATTCCTTCTTTTATTCTGAGAGCCAAATTTTCTGAATCTTCCTTTCTTCCTGTATGTGGATGCAAAGGCATGATTCTCATCACTTGGTCCTATATCAGATTTGGCTTTTAGTCTTGTTTCCTCTATTTTACATAGAGACCATAAATCATGGAATGGGGTGGCTTCTTTCTTCCTGTATAAACTAGAAGTGAAGTTTCCCCATTCCTCTGGTAGAGAATTCAACACCATTGTAGTCATCTCAATGTCGGAGATTACTTCTCCTGTTTCCTGCCGCTAATCTCTTATTTCAAAAATCTTCATAAATTATGAAGTGATTCCTTCTTCCCTTGATAATTTCATTTTATATAGTTCTTGTCTCAGAGAGATTGCTTCTCTTGCAGTACTCACAGAAAATAGCTCAACCAATTTCTTATATATTTCTTTAGCAGACTTTAGTTTTGATACATAGTGAATGAGAGAGTCCTTAATGGATTCTATGAGAATCCTCCGGGCTCTAATTTCTCCCTTCATGTACTTGGCATGAGCTGGAGCATCTTCTTTTGGAGGTTGGATTGTAGAACCTTCAATATATTCCATAACTTTGTCTTAAATTAAACTCAAATCTGTCCTATTCTTCCATGCACTAAAGTTTGATGACCCAACTAGCTTGTTGCTTTCCTTACAATAAGTCATTTTGACAGAGTTAAGTAAGGTCATAGATACTTACTTGAGTAGAGTGGCTAGAAAATTCCTTGATGATGTTCAAATATGAAGTCAAGGGTTTCCTTTAAGATAGGAATCTTCAATGTAGGAGATCTTGAATCCTTGATGAAGGATATCTTCAGAAGTTGAGGTCCTCCTTTTTAACAAAGTCTTGAATGTGAATCTTTGATGGAAAATATTACTTTACAAATTCTCTTCTTGATAATTACTTGTGAGCTTGCTTATGTCTTTTCTTCATTAACTTTTTTAGTATTTCATCAAGTCAATTATCAAAATAAATAAGACACAACCTTAGGCTCCTAGAGCCAGGGAAAAACCTCTCCATCTTGGAGAGGAAAACCCACAAAGAATTTTTCTGATAGTTTTTCAAATGACAAGTACCATGACCAAGACTCAGACCCTTGACCTAGATATGCTTCCAAGACCTTGATACAACTTCTTCAAACTTGATTCTTTTTCTTCGTCACCAATTTGCACTGTTCTGTAGTTAGGAAGGTAAATCTCAGATTTACCTTCCTCACTTTCTCCTACTTTTAAGGCTGCTTTTCTTCTTATGATCTCTGTCTAAACTTCAACAAATTATTCCTTGATTGAGATAGTTGAAACAAATCCGCAGTTGACACCCTAAAATAGCTTCCTGAAATATGCAATTACACTTATAGAAAGTATGCACTTGTTGTACCTTTGAAATTCGAAGTTGCTATACCTTAGATATCCACACTTTCTGTATAGAATGATCCGCACAACATCACTGTCATATAACAAGCAATTGGTCCTGAAATTCTCCAAACTCCACGCTGGAAAATCTTCCCATAAATCCGCACTGAAGCTTCTCTAAACAATCCGCAAATCGTCTCTGTATAACACACTTAATTTCCCTTGATCTCCGAGATTACTCCTGCATGAAATCCGCACTAAAGCTTCACACTTCCTTTTGTTCTCTTATCCGCAATCCACCTCAGAAATGTCCGCAAATCTATCTTTGTTTTGACCATTGAACTTGTTCAGAACAATCCGCAAATTTCCACTGTAAAGCCACAGAGAGAGCCACAATTTTTGTGTGCTAATGAGCCACAGTTGACAGGGGTATATATATAGTCTACAGTCTGGCTTTTAGGCCGACATGTAGGCCGACTTCCTAATTGATTCTAGGTCGACATGAAGGACTGTAAGTTCAACATTTGTGAGAGAATCTTCTTGCATCTTTTGGGAGTCATCTCTTCACGGTATTTTGCCAAGATCTTGGAGCATATTGTTGACTAGACCCTTCATGAATATGCCACTTAAATTCATTATATCTAGAAGATAATTCCTAATAGACATCAAAAAGAAGTCTATAGACCTATAATAAAATCTTGCTCATGAAACCCACGAAGCAAGTAAACAAGAATACATTTTATTATTTTTTACTTCTTCTTTACATAAGTACATAATTACATAGTCAACATGAAGACCGACCTAGTTACACTTTTCAACATGATCAAGGGCAGTTAGTTGCATTTTGGGCCCAACAACATGGAGATTGAGGTTGGTTGGCATTTCAAGTCTAACAAGTAGGAGGAGGTTTCCTCTCTTGTTCTTGTAAATAAATCTATAGGGGATTTGAGCCTTATGTTGTATGTGAATTCCTATAAGGACATGATGGTTCACTCTCTTAATTTTCCATACTACAACATTGGAGGGGTTGGAGATGAATTGTCGGTTCATTGGTTTAGGACTTCATTTTCCTTTTAAATGAAGTTATATTTATTGTCTTGGAATGTTTGAGGGATGATGAATCTTAGTTGAAAGTAGATAGTCTATGGTGTTTTCATTTGGATGTGATTATGTTGCAAGTTGTTAAGTAGATTGGATTTGAGTTTAAGAGTTGGACAAACTATTGTTGGATTGGTCATTTTTGGGCTTCAGATTGTTGTCAAGGGAGTGGGGGAGACTGGTGATTCCCCTTTCATACTATTTGTACAACTTGGTGGTTCCTCATGGTTTGCATCTTGAGGACTAGTGTGTTTGCATCACACTCTTAGTGCAAGATCTAGGGTTTTGTGTTGTTCATCCTCCTAACGTCAATTTCGACCTTGGGAGACTTTTACATTGGATGGATTATTCTCTTTCCATTGTGGAGTGGATTGTTGGGAGGCATTTTAACATGGTGCATTGGGAGGGTGATTGATGTGGTGGTACATGTTTTATGACTAGTGGTTCTAAAAGGTACACTTGGGTTTGTTGCAAGGCCACGCTTAAGAGGTTTGACCCTAATTGGAAACACAAATGGCTTGATTATCGTGGTAGGTTCACTTGGACCAACCACTAGCATAGTCATGATAGGGTATAGGCTTAGTTAGATTGGTTTTGTGGTCCATGGGAGGACATGTAATTTTCAAGCAAGCTTCACATTGTAGATGTTTTTATGACGCGATGTTGTGTAACCACAAAAATAGAAGAAAAAAGATATCAACGCCTTAGAAATAAGCCACTTCGAGGGGGCAACCTCCAATACATTACATAAATGAAAAATTCTTGGATGATACAATTTACAAAACCTCCTTTCTATATAGGAGTCCATGGGGCCATAATGTAATCCTAGTGGGCCACAATGTAATCCTAGCCGACCTAACAATAATAATTTAAGGGCACAATAATAACAAAATGGGGGTTACAAGGGTACAATAATAACAATAAGGGGGTTACACTAACAATAATAAGGGACTATACTAGTAATATAGGGACGTAACATGCCCCTCTCCTTCAAAAAAAGTGTTGTCCTCAATGCTTGAGTAGCTTTGGGTGCTTTTGTATAAAATTCTCATCCTCCCATGTAGAATCTTCAGTGGGTAAGTTCTTCCACTTGATGAGATATTCTGAAATTGATCGATTCCGTAGTTTTCGAGTTCTTGTTTCCGTGACCGCTTCCGGTTCCAATATGATTTTTCCTTCCTCATCAAGTTCTGGCAATATTGTTTGAACTGGAAGATTTTCACCTATAACCTTCTTTAAGCACTAAACATGGAAAACTGGATGTACTCGCGAAGAAGCGGGAAGCTCCAATTTGTATGCCATAGTACCAATCTTTTGCAACACCTTGTAAGGACCATAGTACTTTGGCGATAATTTATTATCCTTCTTAGCTTGCTTGAGGGACATTTGTTTATATGGTTGGAGCCGTAAAAATACCCAATCTCCTACATCAAAACTTCTCTCGCTGCGATGTTGATCTGCCTGTTGTTTCATTCGATTTTGTGCCAAATTCAGGTTATCCTTTAAGAGTTGGAGAACTTCTTGCCGATGCTCGATGTGATCTTCGACTGCTTGAACCTTCGAATTTTCCCTTAAAGATGATGTAATCGATGGTGGATGATATCCATAAAGTGCCATAAATGGGGTCATTTTTGCTGCAGGATGGAAGGAAGTGTTATACCACCATTCAGCGAGAGGTAACCACTTGACCCATTGTGTTTGTTTATCAGATACAAAACAACGAAGATATCCTTCCAAACATTTATTTACTATCTCAGTTTGACCATCACATTGAGGATGATAAGATGAGCTATGAGCTAATTGAGTACCCAAACAAGAAAATAACTCTGTCCAAAAATTTCCAGTAAAAATGGGATCTCTGTCGCTCACAATAACCCTTGGGCTTCCATGTAGCTTTTGAATTCTGTCCACAAATGTAGTAGAAACTGTACTTGCTTTAAATGGATGAGATAATGCACAAAAGTGTGCATACTTGGTAAGTCTATCAACTACCACCATGATGACATTCTTGCCTTCTGACTTCGGTAAACCTGTGATAAAATCCATTGAAATCTCCTCCCAACGTTGACTTGGAATGGATAAAGGTTGTAGAAGTCCCGGGGTCTTAATTGTCTCCACTTTATTCCGCTGGCAAACCAAACATTCCGCCACAAACTTTTGAATATCATATTTAAGGCCATCCCAAAAAAATTATTTCTTCACCCTGTGGTAAGTTTTTAAAAATCCTGAGTGTCCTCCTAAAGGAGAAGTGTGCAATTCCAGAAGAATGTTTGTTTTAGTTGGGAATTCTTACAAAGATATAAGCGATCTTTGTACCATAAGGAATCATTTTTCCAACTAAATGTATCAGATGTACTAGGATCTTGCTGCAACTTTTGAATGAGTGTCCATACATCTTTGTCCTTCTTCCATTCATCTTTTGCTTCAGTTATCCAATCTGGTTGGATAATAGAAATGGCACAAAGCAATGCTTCCACCTCTTCATTATTTCTTGAGAGTGCATCTGCAACAACATTAAGCTTTCCTCTTTTGTAGATTATTTCAAAGTCATAACCCAACATCTTTGTGACCCATTTTTGCTGCTCTTCTGAAGATAGTCTTTGTTCCAAAAAGCGCTTAAGACTATCATGATCATTTTTTACCTTGAAGTGTCTTCCCATTAGGTAAGTTCTCCATTTCTTTAGTGCATGCAGTATTGCTAACATTTCCTTCTCATAAATAGGTTTTCGTAAATACTTTCCTTTGATTGGACGACTTTCAAAAGCAATGGGTCTTCCTTCCTGCATTAAAACAACACCAATTCCATTTCCTGAGGCATCACATTCCATAATAAAGGTTTTTGTGAAGTCTGGCGTAGCTAAGACCGGTGCTAGGTACATTGCCTCTTTAAGATGTTCAAAGGCCTTAGTTGCTTCAGGAGTCCATGAAAATGCATCTTTCTTCAATAATGTTGTTAGAGGTGCTGCTATTCTCCCATAATTCTTAACAAACTTGCGATAATGCCCTGTTAACCCGAGAAATCCTCGCAACTGCTTTATGGTTGTGGGAACTTTCCATTCCTTAATGGCTTTAATTTTGTTAGGGTCTACTTTCACACCCTCATGAGATACAATATGACCCAGATATTCCACCTCTTGTACTCCAAAGAAACATTTGGACTTTTTTGCATATAATTGTTTCTCCTGCAATAGTTTGAGCACCTTGTCAACATGTTCAACATGATCCTTCCAAGACCTGCTGTAGATTAGTATATCATCAAAAAATACTAGCACAAATTTTCTAAGGAAGGTTTGAAAATGGAATTCATCAACCCTTGAAATGTAGAAGGTGCATTGGTAAGGCCAAAAGGCATGACCAAAAATTCATAATGACCCTCATGAGTTCGAAATGTCGTTTTTGGAATATCTTCAGTCTTCATTCTAATTTGATGATATCCTGAACGAAGATCCAACTTGGTAAAATAAATTTCTCCATGTAATTCATCCAATAATTCATCAATCACAGGAATGGGAAATTTATCTTTAATGGTGAGCTTATTGAGCTCCCTATAATCTGGACACATTCGCCATGATCCATCCTTCTTTTGTACCAATACTACAGGAGCAGAGAAAGAACTTTGACTAGGTTGAATTATACCCGCCTCTAACATTTCTGCAATCATACGTTCAATTTCGCTCTTTTGGAAATAAGGATATATATAAGGCCTGATGTTTGGAGGAACACTTCCTGGAATCAAATGAATAGCATGATCATGATCACAAATAGGTGGGAGTCCTTTGGGAGTTTCAAACACCTTGGAATGATTGTCCAAGACTTGTTGGAGATCTGCAGAAATAGATGATTTTTATGTCGGAACTTCTAGTGAGCATAATTGTGCAATTACGCCTTGTTGTTCTTTCTTTAGAAGCTTTGTCATGACATTAGAGCTTATTATCCTTCCCGACTTCCCTTCAATACCCCGTAATTTGACTTCCTTTCCTTCTGAAAAAAATTTCAAGAAAAGTTCTTGAAAATTAAAAGCCACCGTCCCCAAAGATTGTATCCATTGTACTCCTAATACAACATCAGCACCTCCCATAGGAATGGAAAGCATTGGACTAGTCAACACATATTCCCCCATGGTTAGCTTGATATTATGGCATTTTCCAGAGCAATTTATAGTTCCTCCATTTGCAACCATCACTTGACATTTTGGTGCTGAGTATAGGAAACAATTTAATTCCTTGGCTACCTTACAATGAATAAAATTATGGGTGCTACCTCAATCAATCAACACTATTACCTTTTTCTTCTTGATTTGTCCTTCTATCTTGAGAGTTTGAGGAGTGGTAATTCCTGCCAGTGCATTACACAATATGGTTGGATTCATTTCTTCCTCTTCTAGGGTTGGTTCCTGGTGTATATCCTCTTCTTGTTCATTTTCTTCCTCTTCACAATCTATGTAAAATAATTTCTTCTCAGCACACTTATGACCTTTAGTGTATTTGCTATCACAACTGTAGCAAAGCCCTTTTGCTCTTTTTCTTCCAATTGTTGTGGTGTCAACCTTGTAGGTTGTGGAAATCTAGGCGTAGCAACACTTCCTTCTTTATAGAATTGAGTGGTAGGCTTCCTTGTCGCCATAATTTTACATTCAACTTTTCTTGCCAACCCGAATGCCTTCTCCAATGAATCAGGTTCCAAAACGCGAACTTCATGTTGGATGTTATCCTTTAAAGTGCCTATGAAGAGATCAATCCTGTGTTCCTCTGGAATATCAGTTACCCTTATATTCAATTTTTGGAAGTCCTCAATGTGCTGCCCCACTAAACCCTTTGTTTGAGATTTATCAATTGGCTAAAGAAGGTGTTGCTCTTTGTATCCTCATAATGTGCTATCATTTCCTCCGTAAAAATTGACCAAGTGACAATTTCTTTACGGGAGCAAAGCCATCGATACCATACAAATGTATTTTGTTCTAAATGCAAAGTTGCAATGCGTACCTTTTGTGTGTTTTGCACATTATGGAGATCAAAATATTGCTCCATCTGTAGTATCCATGTTACAGGATCCTTTCCATCAAACTTGCTCATATCCATTTTTGGAATATGGTGGTTCTTCCCGCCAACATTAGAGTTTATGAAATCACGATTAACATTTATTTTGTTCTCATCATGAGGTTCTTCTACTATCTTTTCACCATTAGGAAGCATTTTTTGTATCAACTTTGTCAAATCTTCGATGTTTGATTTTAGATCATCCATCTTAGCTTCCATCCCAGCTTCCATGCCATCCATCTTAGCTTCCACGCCTTTCTTCAAACCGTCCATCTTCACTTCCATGCCATCCATCTTAGCTTCCATGCCTTTCTTCAACCGTCCATCTTCACTTCCACGCCTTTCTTCAAAACTTCCATTTCATTTTTTGTTGCTCTTTGTGAGAGTGAAATTTGTTGCACTTGCTCTTGTAATTTTGATAGATCATGTTGCAATTCTTCATCTTCATGAGTCATGGTAGAGCCTTCTAAAGGCTTAATGGGTGTTGAATTCTTTTTAGGTGCCATTTTAGAATCCAATATTGATACCTATTCTACAATATTCCCTTGGAATCAATTCAACTTGATTCTTCAAACAAGACTTATGCAATTCGGAAAAAAAAATACACACCTTTTACTTGCTTTGAGGAGCTCAATATTGAAATTGAATTATCTCTGTAATTGAAAATCTTCAATATCTGAAATTCAACCCTGTAGTAGCCCTCTGAAGCTTCTTTCAAATGCCACAGGTCTGATCTAATTTGGATTCTCCAAGACAAAGTTGTGTCCAATCTCCCACAATGACCTAATTCTGGACTGGTTCAGTAGAGAAAACTTGTAGGACTTGCCACGTGTCACTGTTTCATCCTTTGTCTCTGAAATTGATAGCCAAGAAACTACAGTCCGTTTAATTGTGATCAATTTTTACGGCACTCAAATCCACTGCCTAGAGAGAGAGTTATTGAACTTTTCCCACGATCACCTCTTTGAGATGAAATTCAGGAGCCTGAAAAAGCACTACCTTCCACAGATCATATCTCCAAAAATATTGCGAACCAAGCTCTGAAATTTTTTGATGAATTTCCTCAAGATTTCAGCTTCGCACCATATGAATTTCAGATTCTGAACCTTCGTAGAAAAACATTTATAGCGAAAATTCCACGATGACCTGTTTAGGAGCCTGAAAAAATACCTGACTTCCACAGATCATATCTCCGAAATTATTGCGAACCAAACTCTGAAATTTTTATACACGCTTCCTCAGGATTTTTTCTTCGCACCCTAAAAATTTCAGCTTCTGAAACTTCGTAGAAAAAGAGTTATAGCGAAAATGCCACGATGATCTGTTTGGAGTAGCGAAACCCTAGAATCCAAACCTCTGATACCAAATGTTGAGTAACCAGCTCCAAAAATAGAAGAAAAAAAGATATCAACGCCTTAGAAATAAGCCACTTCGAGGGGGAAACCTCCAATACATTACATAAATGAACAATTCTTGGATGATACAATTTACAAAACCTCCTTTTTATATATAGGAGTCCATGTGGCCATAATGTAATCCTAGTGGGCCACAATGTAATCCTAGCCGACCTAACAATAATAATTTAAGGGCACAATAATAACAAAATGGGGGTTACAAGGGTACAATAATAACAATAAGGGGGTTACACTAACAATAATAAGGGGCTATACTAGTAATATAGGGACCTAACATGCGACCATTTTTTCCATTTTTCTATCCAAACTCTAATCATCATGAGCCACTCGATGGATTTTCCTCACCACTTTGTTTAAATTGATTGTGGCACGTTTGGAGTCTAAGTATTTTCATGCCTTAGTATAGAGAGTTTAGAACATTTCTCATTGGCTAATGACAACTCAAGGTTGGATCCTTCGACAGGATGCTACATGTTGTCACATTATTAAGTTTATGAGAGGTCAAGGTTGAAGGATGGGTTATAAATGGAGAAAGGACTTGTGAGAGTTCCTAGTTAGACTCAAGGCGTTTTGGATATTTTTTGAAGATGTCTTCATAATGTTGCTCTTCAAGAGGACATGAAGTTAGAGATTATTGTTCGATGAAGGACTACATTCCTAGAGGTACCTGGGTTTGTTGCTGTTTGCAGTGGATTTGGGATGGGGATGAAGGCTAGAAATTATTCTTCAAATTCTTGAAGAGGAAGGTGGTTGTGGACATGGTTCTCAATTTATGCAAGGAATATGGGTCTCTTGCAAGGGATCCTTTTGACATCCAAGATATGTTTGGGCATGTTTTCAAAATACTTTTTCTCCTTATGCTTTGACAAATTGTGTTTTGGTTGCTAGAAATTCTATATTAGGGTTGTTCCTCATAACATGTTTATTAGCGACTGGGACAAGTTGGATAGGGACTTTTCTAAGGAGTCATTTGCCACTCTTGCTATAGAAATATTTGATTTAGGGAAATTAATGCAAATTCAAAAATTTCACATTTTAATAGAGGTTTCTTAGATCTAATACTTGAAAGATTTTAGCCTTACAATTGATTTGAAATATATTTACTGTAAAATTAGTAGTGTATAATTCATTTCACTTAAATCTAAACAACCTGGGTTAGTTCCCATTCACAGTGGATTTGGGATAAGAATGAAAGTTCCAAATTCTTCTTTTACTTCTTGAAGAGGATTAGTATTGTAGACACGGCTCTTGATTTATGTAGGGAAGATGGGTCTCTTGCAAAGGATTCTTTTGAGGTACAAGATATGTTTGGGCATTGTTTTCAAAATATTTTTTCTTCTCATGCTTTGGTAGATTGTGTATCGGCCACTAGATATGCTATTTTTAGGGTTGTTCCTTGTAAGGTGTTTATTGGTGATTGGGACAAGTTGGATAGAGACTTCTCTAAGGAGTTATATGCCACTCTTATTGTCTAAATCTCTAATTTAGTGTAATTGTTGCAAATTCAGAAATTTCACATTTCAATAGAGGCTTCTTACATCTTATACTCGAAAGCTTTTAATTTTAGGGTCGATTTGAAATATATAATTGTAGAAAACAATAATGTATAATTTACTTCATTTAAATTGAAATGACTATGCAATTCAAGAGAAAATGTACCAAATGAGAGTACTTAAATGTCAACAAATTACAATGCTTAGGACACATTTTTCTATGCATACTTGGTCTAAAATAAACCTTTTATTTCAACATAATTAGCATGAACAAAAAGCATTGGAAAATACCCAATCAAGAAGAAAATGTAAGCTGAAATTCAAATATGCAAGTACATAATGACTGGATAAATTTCCTTTGTATATGTATATCTATGAGAGAGAGAGACAAAGTACATGGAATTTAAATTTATCACAAGTTGATACAATATCAAACTTGCTTAAACCTTAGCTAGGAAAGAAAGAAAAATCTAGCCATCAACTCCTCCTAATTACAAGTTACTCCTAACCAAAGCTGAAGATTCAAGAATCCTCAACAAGCTAGTATCATCATCAAGAATTCCTTCTTGGTTCAAGCGAAATGCCTCTCTCTCCTCCTCCTTAACAAGCATAACAAGTAGCACTATAGTTTTCAAACTCGTCTTCTTTTATCACAAGAGCAACAATATATCCCTCTACAATTTATGACAACCCTGCCATCTTTACATCCTTAGGGTGAAACCCTAACCCTAGAACATCCCTTAAACTTATCAAATAACTCTATTCCACCAAGAGAAAGAGAGATAAAAAAAATAACAGTGAATAAGAGAGAGGAAGTACCACGATTCACTCCTCACATATGTAATATAAGTGACAAATGAAAAAATGTAAGAATGGAATCTCCTTCCTTTATTTGTATGAGACATGAGTTCAAATATATGAAGTGGGCCCAATACACTACAAGAAACTTATCCATAAAAATATAGGCTTATTTGTGAAGTTCTTCCTCTATAGGTCACATTTTTCAAGATCCAAGGTGAAGACGCTCAACAAGCAAGGCTCCAATCTAAATGCTCCTCAAGCAAGGTACAACATTTCGCCTCCACAAGCCTTCAAAGCTCCATTTCTCTTATGCCATGTGCTCCTCTAGGTCCACCTCACCTACGTGATCAAACCCTTAATCCAAGCATCTTCAACTCAAGCACAAACTACCATGTAAGTAATCAAGTTCTCACAAGCCATTTAAGGCTCAACACCCTCTTGTGAGATTCCCAACTCTCCTCTTCCAAGGAAAGTTGTCCTCTAAAAATGCCACCAAATTACACATGCTGACTAGATGAAGAAGTCACCAAGCTCCACAGGCAGCCAATGCTTTATGGAAGGAAATCATTCAAACATCCATAATGGTCTAGAAATTAATAAGCAAATCAATTCCACCATGCCTATCCCTCATCATTGACATACCAAACACTCCATATCACATGAACCACTACCAAGCATGGTGTAAGCATTTTCAAAGTAACCTCAAAGTGTAAAAATTTCACTACTGAAATTCTATTGCAACAGCTGAAATTAATTCTTCTAACTGTTAATTAATTTAGTAGTTTATTTCTATGACAACAATGAATTAATCACACTACAATCTTCACAAATAAAAAATATTGCGGAATATAAACTAGAAACTAAGAAAATAGTGGCACATACACAAAAAAATATAACCCCGTTATTTTGGACTAAAGTACCTAGAAAAACCCAACTTGGGAAAATTGGTTGCAACATGTGAGGGTTTTTATTATTAAGCAGCAGCGAGAAAATTCCGAGTCCAATTCGATGCCGAAAAATGGAAATCCTACAGAGAAATTACTAGAAAGAATATTGTGAGGAATTTTCCTCACCCCGACAGGAAATCCAGGCTCTGACTGCCAGCTCCAAGTGAGTTGTCCAAACTGGTCTGCGTAGACCCTGCGTCACCCTAGCATAGAATTGGAATACCCACTTCCTGGAACAACTACTACTCAAGCCGTCCTATCTTTTGATGACTGATAAGTTTCCTCTTTGGCACTCTAGAAAATCTTCCTGGCCTCTGGAACTGAAAAACGAGCTTCTCTCCAGTGAAATCAAATTTCCCTCTAGAGACTTCCGCACAACCCTTGTGTTAGCCTCTGTGTGGCTATCTCTGCCTCTCTGCAATCTACTCACAAGATCTGGAAAAATTCCTCTGAACTCACTGCTTCTACCCCTCTTTGTATCTGCTTCCCTTCTCTGGCTTGAACTCTTTCGACAAGATGTTGTTGCTCTCTGGAAGAAATTGAAGAGGCCAAATAAATCGATCTCAAGTATGGTCCTCCATATACCAATCAAATTATTCTTATAATCTCACTGTGGGGCTCTAATGACCAATATTAAAACTTAATCAATGGTTGAGATTACTTCCTAGTCGATCCATATGAGTTTCTATAGAAATATCACATTCAATGATTAATTACTGTTAATTAATCATTTTTCCTAAGTTAGACTTGGGAAAAATTTAATCACTGATTAATTAACTTAATTAAGGTATCTCTTGGTGGGTTTTTCCTGAAACCTTTTCTGGGTTATGGAGACCTAGTGTTTCTTAGCCTCTTTGAAAACTTTCGAGACTAGAACACCATCTAAGGCTACAAAAATAACACTCCCTATTAGCGAGGAAGGTTTTCTAGTGCTTAACTGCTCCAACACCATGTCTCTGCATCATCCTCCCTATGCTGTTGATGTCTGGCCACTATGACTGCCTCCCACTGCCACCAACCATTGCACAACTCTAATGCTGCATATGTGCTATTGCTGACACTGCTATATTGTTTCCAAACTTTGCATCTGCATTACAACTCCCTCTCATATGTTGTTGATGTTACTAAAACTATTGCAACTTCCTCTCATCTGTTGTTGCTCCTACTGCAACTACTGCAACTGAGAAGCATCTGAAATATTGAATCGACTCTAAGTGCTGCATCAATGTCTTAAGAATTTGATTGCTACTAGGATTCCGCATTGCCCACTGAAGAATTTGTGTTGTCGCTGACTCTGCGACTGAGCCTCTTGCTTTGTTGTCAACATTGCTTTGCGCTCCTCAACACCTGACTGCAACTAGTCTGCAACTATCACTATGGAATATGACCACATCAACTGACATTGATCCATCCTACTACTGAATACTATGGCCCCCCATAGCAAGGTAATGATCCGTGAGGAAAACTCCTCAATGGACCTTGCCCATTCTGGAACACTGGAGTATCAAGCTCCCCCTCCTTCGGGATTTGGTGCTTTACTCTATCCTTTTGAGCCTTTTCCCTAGCTGGGAACTTTCTTCGCTTTGCAACTCGCACTTCCTTTGACTCTTGTCTTCCTCAACTGGAAGTCGACCAGTTGTCCAGATATGCATTATAGCTAACTCATACGACCTCCTCTAGAAATCTTGCATGAACATCTCTCCAAAGATGCAAAATCTGCGAAACTCAAAAAATGGAAAATAAAAAAAAATCTCCTCCCTTTCTTGCTTGACTTCTAGCTCTGCTATTTGCACCCCCTTATGGAGTGAGAAAATCTACTTGCAGCTACTACTGACTACAACTAGAAATTTTTATTTCTAAACTAGAAACCCTGTGAGAGAAATTCGTTGTGTGTGTGCTTTCTCTTCCACCCGACACTGATTATGCTCTAACAGCTGCTGCAAAACCCTTTTGCGCCCAAACAAGGAATCTTCTCAGTAAAAATCTGAGCTACTGGTGCTCTCTCTGCCTGCTGGAATCACTCAATCTGGTAAGCCGATTTTTTCTGAACTTGCACTGAAAATTTGATTTTCCCAGCACTGAGTAGCCCCTAGAATATTTGTCTTTCTGCTCCCTCTGAGAAACAAATTTTCTTCTTCTGCTTCTAAGATTTCCATGTCTAATCAAAATCACTCTAATACCATGTGAAAATTTTAATATTGAAATTCTATTGCAACAAATGGAATTAATTCTTCTAACTGTTAATTAATTTAGCAATTTATTTCTACAACAACAACGAATTAATCACACTACAATTTTCACAAATAAAAAATATTGTAGAAGATAAACTGGAAACTAAGAAAATATTGGCACACACACCCAAAAATATAACAATGTTATTTTGGGATAATGTCCCCAAAAAAACCCAACTTGGGAAAATCGATTGCATCAACTGAGGGTTTTTATTATTAAACAATAGTGAGAAAATTTTGAGTACAACTAGATGATGAAAACTGACAATCCTACAAAGAAAATAATGGAAAAAATATTGTGAGGAATTTTCCTCACCCCCACAGGCAATCCGGGCTTTGACTGCCAGCTCAAAGTGAGTCATCCAGATTGGCTTGCACAAACCTTGTGTCACCCTACCGTAGAACTAGAATACACACTTCCTGGAACAACTGCTACTCAAGCTGTCCCGTCTTCTGCTGATTGAGAAACTGCTTCTCTGGCACTCTAGAGAATCTTCCTGGCCTCTGGAATTGAAAATAAGCTTCTTTCCACCAAAACCGAATTGCCCTCTATAGAATTCTGCGCAACCCTTGCGTCAACATCTTTGTGGATATCTTTTCCTCTCTGCAATCTACTCTCTGGATGTGGAAAACTTCCTCCGGACTCACTGTTTATGACCCTCTATCTTTTCTTCCATTCTTTGGTTTGAACTCTTTCAGCAGAATACTGTTGCTCTTTGGAAAAAATCAAATTTCCCAATGAAATCGATCTCATGTGTGTTCCTCCATCTTCTTATCGACTTCTTCTTATAATCTCACTGTGGGACTCCAACGAACAAAATTAAAACTTAATCACTGACTGTGATTATTTCCTAGTCGATCCATGTGAGTTTCTAGATAAATCTTACATTCCTCAATTAATTACTGTTAATTAATCATTTTTCCTAAGTTAGGAAAAATTTAATCACTGATTAATTAACTTAATTAAGGCATTTCTATGTATATTTTATTGAAATGTTTTATGCGTTATGGAATCCTAATGTTTCTTAGCCTCTCTGACAACTTTCAAGACTAGAACACCATCCAATGCTACAAAAACTAACACAAATATCACTCATTCTTATAAGGAAAATATTTTCATAAACACTCACCTTCTCTCTTTACAACTCCACTGAACTTGCCATATACAATTTGAACTTGCTGGTATATTTGGAATAATTCTAAACACCATCCTCCATCAAATCATACCAACACACCTCCTGAAAACAATTGGAAGGATATAAAATGGAATAAGACCATGCAATACAGTTGGTATATCTCCTCGAAGGTATACTTGTCCTCACTAAAGATCTGGGCACTCCTACATCCTCTTATGCCTCTTGTAGTTTTTGAGTAAGCCATTTCGATTCATTTCTTATTGGATTAGTAGGTGAGGGCATATATAACCTAATCATGAGAGTAAGTTTATTCTAAATGGGCCTAAAAAAAAGTATGGTTGATGAGTTGGGATTCAAAACCAATAGGATTTCAAGATATTTAGTCAACGATAAACAATGAATTGAAAATATAAAAGTGAAATGTGAATATGTGTTATTTTTTTTAGCCATAGTGAATTACATATTAAGTTCACCTTGATTAAGATTTTGGTTAAATAATCTCGTCATATCATAAATATTTTTGAAACGGGTAGTCTAACTACTAGATGAAATGGCCTTTTTCAAGGCATTTTTTCTGGTTAATTTTAACCAAAATCCAGCATAGATTTTTAAAAACTTGAGTTTAAGTCATTTAATTTATAGAATTCGAGCACCCTAGGGGTTTACAATGTATTTTAAACAACCAAAAAATCACAAAGCTAGCTTGCTTGAAATTGTATTTTAAGATTCCAGTGAAAAATATTATTTAATCTATAAATTAGACTAGGCATTATTAAACTAATAAATATAAACTATTTTATATAATAACTAATTTCAATACATTTGAAAATAAATCTCACATTAATTCAAATCACAATGAAATCGCTTCAAAATACTAGAAATATTTTTTATTAATAATTATTTCAAAATAAAAATGATTTATAATAATTAATTATATAATACAAAATAATATAAAACAATGAATTAACTCTTAAGATAATTTTCCCAATATAATTGTGTGAAGGATGTTTTGATCCTATGTGGAGGATTAAATATTTTAACTACTTTTATATATAACATAATATTTCAATATATAATATAATTAATTAGTTGTAAGTAAGTAACTATATTATTACAATTCATTAATTTTAAGAAGTTAAACTAATTAATTATAATATATGATATAACTAGTTAGTTGTAATTAACAAGTGAACATGATATTTAGTTAAGAACATGTGCTTCCTCATAAAAGGTTACACATTTAAATCTAGAGAGGGTTTCATGTATCAATACTTTGTTCCACAAACAAGAGAGTCTAAATCTAGAGGGGGTCTCATGTATCGATACTTTGTTCCACAAACAAGACAATCTCATACACCAATATGTTGTCTGACAATGATTTTAAAATATTATTATTATTATTTAATAATTAACAAATAGTTAGTTACCAATTATATATATAATATAACAATTAATCAATTATATTATATACAATAAAAAGCATGTATTATATACAATATTTATAAGAAGTAATTATCATTACAATTTTATTTTTGTTTAATATTATTTAATTATAGGGTTGCAAGAGCAGAGGCGGCGATTTACCACCCTGAGGATCGGTGGGAATACCCTTTCTCCTAGGGTCTAGGAATCACCACAAACAACCAATTAGAAGCCTACACGCTTCTGCAAGGTCTCTCTTGTGGCTATGAAGAGATACATTCAAGATCTCATTATCATTGGTGTTTGCCATTCTTTTGCGCCACCTTATAAATGACTCTCTTCCTTCTAACATCAAACTCTAAGCTACTGTAAACATGATCTATCATATGCTAGGAAACTTTCACTCCAAATCATTTATTCATGTCCATAGGCACAACAACAAGAAGGTGGACCTCCTCATGAATGAGGGGATCCATCTAACAAAAGGAAACCTTAAAGTGGACGGGGTTCTAAGCTTAATCCTAGTTCCTTAAGCCTACCTGCAAACCATGTTATGTGAGTGTCAGTTTTTAGTTTGTCGTTTTTGGAGGATCTACAAGCTGGAATTTTTAGAACACTACAATGCCCCTATCCCTATTCTAGGGTATAGTTTTGGATCACAATTTAGAATTTTGTTGCTAAATACAATGTTGATCAGTTTGAACCAACCTGAAATACTTGTAAAAACTATACAACTGTGCCCCCTAGCACATATTTATGAAATATAAATATATTTCTAATGAGTTGTTTTTTTTAATATTATTTAATTATGTTTTTATTTTTTGAATTTTGAGTTTATTATTTAATATATAAAAAGGTAATAGTATTTTTAATCAAATATGAATTATTCTAGATAAAAAATATCAAATGAACTTACATATTTTAGCACTATCACATTTACTAGCTTTATAAGAATCTAAAACTTTTATTATTAGCTTTTACTCACCTCTTAATGATCAGGAGATCATGTGTTTTGCTCAAAATTTAAAGTGCTTGAAACTATACCGAACCTGAGCGACTGGATAGGTCTCATCGTTGCGATTCCGACGTTGCGAACGGTTCGAAAAATCGATGTCGTATGAGGAAGATATCACATTCTGATCGTTTTCCTAAACAACTGAATTTTTGTGACAGGAGTGATTGGGATGCCCAGTCAGCATGAAGGTACAGTCATCATGGGTGTCATATACTGGGAATATTCCTTTTTCTCAAAACCAATCATATTTCAACATGTGGCTGTTTCTAGGCCCTTGGATGGAGATGTATGAGTTTTAGGAGGACCATTAGATGGGTGACATGTGGCTAGCCTAGAGGCTGCCATGTGTCCCCTTGACCGCTGAACAAAATTTTAATGGATTTCGGGGGGTTCGACCCCGTGACCTCCATACACGCCTGCATAGGTATCGAACCAACCTGTGTAGTTTATACAGACATAAGGGAAGTTGTAGAACGATCACCATAAAATATGGGCCACATACCTGCAACAGTTACATTTGAACATCAAGTACAAGAAGGGAAACACCAATAATGTTATAGACTGCCTTAGTTGACCGCAGATCGTGGCGTTAACCATTGTGTTCAATTATTATGGGCATGAGACTTTCGGTTGGCCGCATCTCTACAAAAGTGATCCAAAATTCGGCAACACATAGAAGACACTCTTGGAGGGTAAGAAAGTTCCAAATTTTCACCTCCAGGATGTACTATTATGCCACCTGGGACACCTCTATGTTCCTTCAAGCAAGCGTGCCGATATGATTTGGGAAGCGCACTACAGTTTGGTCGTTGGAAATTTCAGGGTCAAGAAAATAGTGGCAATACTGCAAAAGTATTTCTATTGGCTGGAACTTTGACATGATGCCGCGAAGTACATCAGATCCTACACTTCCTCCTCCATTTCCAAACCAACCATATAGAATAAAGGCCTATATACTTCTCTGCCTACCCATAGTCGTCTGTGGGAATCCATCTCCATGGATTACATGTCGGACCTTCCTTCTACCAATCATGACAACGACTGTCTTTTTTGGTCGTCAACAGGTTCTCTAATATGGCCAGTATGATGACCTGCAAGAAGAATATCACAAAAAAAGCCATTGCAAAACTCTTCGTTGAGAAAGTGTGGGTACACTTTGTACATTATATCAGATCGAGACAATAGGTTCCTCAGTAAATTTTGGTCAAGTCTCTAGTCGATGCTAGACACCAAGCTCACTACGTCCACAACTTTCCACCCCCAAATTTATGGCCAAACAGAGGTCGCCAGTAGGATGGTCGTACACATTCTACGCATGTACAAATCAAAGAATGCATGCACATGAGATGAAATCCTCCCCTATGTCCAATACAACTAGAACTGGGCTCTCCACAACTCAACTAGCCATAGCCCCTTTCAGGTGGGCTTGGGATTCCAGCGACTATGTCCCATTGATGTGGTCATACCATTTGCAACTACTCAAGAAGATTCATCTCATGTCCATTTTTAAGCCAAAAAGGTGAATAACTTCATTGAGCGCATTCAACACATTCTCCAACGGGTCCATTACATATTTAACAGAGCCAATGATAAGTACAAGCAGCGACATGCTCAACATCTGGTACCACACAAGTTTCATGTGGGTGAAAAATTTTGGTTTCGTTTGCAGAAATAATTCCTAATGAGAGGTCATCGGGAGCTTAGACCACTCCTATATGGGCCTTATACCATTATCAAGGTTGTGGGAGACAATTATTTTGAGCTCAACATTCCCCCATTCCTTGGCCTGCACCCAGTGTTCAATGTGGGCCACCTTCAACCATAATTTCCACCATTACTGGACACATCAGATACTGTAGAACAACTCACACCAACAGAGCTAAACCCTGACTGCATGGAACATGAAAAAAAAGAACGGATCATGCACACTTAGATCAAGAACACTCGCTATCAAAAGATCCAATTGTATCGGGTTGTCAAAGTTGGCCAACTCCTGCACCAAGGAAAGTGGCTCACCAGGGACCAAGTTTAGCAGAAGTTTCCTTATCTCATGGAGGAACTCAATGCAATGGGGACCATTGCTTCCTAAGGGGCGAGGACTGATCCAGGTGGATATTGGTGGCCACCCACCTATTCCACTTGGACCCCCACCATTGTTTCTTTCAGTTTTTCAATTTCCTTAATTGTAGCATGGTTTACTATTTTTGGTAGTTTTTCAGCTCCTAGACTTCCGAAGCCATTTTGAGGCCCTAAAAGACGTTTTTTTTGGAAAACTAGGATCAACATGGGTCATCAACCAATGTTGGTCACTCGAAATTTGTATTCCTCAGATAGATATTTCTAATGAGGTATTAAGCGCGTCAAACAGAGATTGTATGCCAAAGTTACGTCCTTGGGAAGTTGATGTACCAATTTACCCAAACAGGGCCCATAATTTTGGTGCTTCATCTCCTAGGGTTAGGTTTTTGGATGTTTAGGGTTTTCCCATGTTTTTCAATAATAAAAAGGCCCTTGAGCCTTGTTAGAGTCGGTCTTGTCAGCCCTCCGTCAGAGATCAAAATTTCTCTTTTTGCATTTCATTTTTAGGTGTCTCGCTCAATTCACTCAGTTGCATTCTGCTGGGGGCATCAGTCATCTGATGGAAGGGTCTTGTCATTTTTACTCCTCATGTCTTGTACCTGCTAGTCTGTATTTATTCATCAAAATCAATTTTCAAGTCATGTACAGTCCTGTTTGGTCTCTTGCTTGGCAAAGAGTCATTTTATGGTTTCTAGGTCATATTAGGTCTAGGGTTTGTCAATTCAGTCTGCAAAGTGTTCAATAATCCCATCCGGCATATGAGGGCAATTCAAAATAAGTTTTCATTTCAAAAATTTCATCATAAAAAATGCTTGAGAACGATTCTTCTTCAAAACTCTGTTTTGAAGAAGAAATCGTCAAATTTATTGTTTGTAAATATGTAATTTTTAAAGTTTACAGTCATGAAGAACTTCAAGCGCAGCCCTGGTCAACCTTTGCTAACTCTAATGCCAGCCATCCCTGCAAAGACAAATAGAGAGATTCATCATTCGGTCCAAAAATCATAAAGGAAGCAAAACAGAGTTAGAGTGAAGTGTCAAAAGTTTCAAACATTGCAAAAGTGGGTGTGCCCTAATCAAAAATCAAAATCCCTGTCATAAGAGATATGTTCATGTTCCAATAATCCAATTACACGCCAAGATACATCAGTGAAACCAAGACAAATCATGGAGGAGTGAAGAAATCACGTTGAAGGCCGAAAATGTGTTGCAGTTGCAGAGCGCGGCGCATAGGTTGAGTGTCGCGGTGCACATGGCGCGCGCGGCGCATTGGGCAGTTTTCCACAGTGTAAAAATACATTGGCGTAGCGCACATGGAATGCGCGTCGCGTTGGGCTGTTGCGCGGCGCATAGAGCCAGAACTCAAATTTTTGTCATTTGTTTCAAAAAACTCCAATCCGCTTGGTTCTTCTCACTCCAAGAAGTTTATGAAATTGCCATTAACATGTTTGGTGCTCATTAAAGTGGATTATGAGAGTTTGTGATGTCAAATTGCAAACCCTATTACTTTGTTTAAAGCTACTCCTTAGGGTTGTGTTTTGGTGTTTTGGTGCCAAAGACTCCTTTTCCCCTTCACCTTGTTGATTCCTTCCCTCACCTTAAACTCATCATCCCTATTAATCCCCTGTTCCTCTACATCCCAAATCACTTATTTCTAAAGTCCTATTTTCCTATCCCTAAACCCTACCATTCCCTATTACTCTCCCTTTCCCATATCATTTGCAAAATTCCTAAATCCCCAAACCCTGTATTCCTAAAACACAATCAAGTGATTGTCTCCACATTGTAAAATTCACTTGACTGAACCACATTTTTACCGCTGTATTATTTCCCACAGTCCGCTTTTCCCCACTGTTCCATATTCCTCACAGTCCCTCATTTCCCTTTGGCACACATTTGGCACTTGGAGACAAAAAAATCAAGTCTTCATTTCTCATTTTCAACTAACCAAACATACACTTGTCATACACATTGCAACACCATGACGGACACCGACACATCATCTGACAGAGACAGTGATTTCACCATTGAACTCCATGCACCAGGAGGGCACTAAAACGTCGGAAAAGGGAGGATAGACTCCGAATCTTGGCTAAGGCTTCCTTGGCTGAGCATGATACTTGATGAGGGACCTCCAACCCAAATTTCAAGGAATTTGGGAAAGTTTTGGTCAATTTTGAAATTTTTGGTCACAAAACAGATTTTCCTACCCGACGCGTAGCGCCACCTTGCGCGTGCTTATGATTGGGACATCTTCTGGAGGAAAACTTGACATTTTTGGATTTTTTGTGAAAATTCATGCATGCTCAGGAATGGCCTAAGGATTTCATCAAGTTCTGGATTGCATAAGAGGTCAAAAACACCTTGAAAATCACCTTTCTGCCACTTTTTGCACCCACAGGAACCATTATTGGGAGATTGAAGTTTTGGAGGGGAAAATGACATCCAAATTGAGAAATTCCACTTGGGTTGGAAATTGGACATCCAGGGCTTTCCAAAAAGCTATCATGAGCTCAATTTGGACTTCGGGAAGTTCCTCAAAATCAGCTCCAAAGTTGTGCTACGTGTAGAGAATTTGGGTGCGGCACATAGAGAAATTTGGCCTCATTTTCACTCTTCAGCTCAGAAATTCGCCCATTTTTTACTAGTTTTACTTTTTCATGTAACTATTGATCTACCATGATGTAATTTGATGACTATGATGTAATTTTGGCATATATTTACTTGTTCTAGAGGATTCATTCACTAAAAAGTGAAAATTTAATGAATGAATAAGTTTCCTAGAATATAGAGGCAAGTTGTTTGAGTGCCTAGATTTCAGTTCCTTGTTTAGAATTGGTTGAAATAGCTCCTAGAATGATGAGCTCGACCCCTAGAGGCATGGGAATGGGTTGGGCTGGTCTATATCATGTATTTTCTGAGTCATTTTCAGGGTTGGATACTTGGGAATTGTTTGGCACTCTATTGTACATCACTTCTGCATTTTTGGTAAAGGAAAGACCAGGGTTTTGCAGCACTTATTGGGATCCTTGTGGCTTTGTGTTTTGATGGCGTTTTTCTCCATGTATTTGTAAGTTCATTAATGTTTTATGTATGTCATTTCCCTTCTCTTTGCTTCTGAAATTAAACAAATGAGTGACTAAGGTAGAATTCATTAATTTGTTGGTGCTCTACCTTAAACTTTTGTTTAGTTTTATATGTTTTCATCTGTTTGAAGAGGATCCTTGCAGCCTCTTGCCCTCTTTAAACTCCTTAGCAGTCCTTTCTATCCATTCATTCAATTTAAGGCATCGAAACCATTGCTTTCCTCGCCCCAACTTGAACTCTGCAAGAATTGGCCTTCATCCCCGGACCCAAATTTACCTTTCCCATTTTTTCCAACAAAACTCCCAAAAATCAAATCAAATCCTTGCACTTACATACCTAGCCTAAAATTAGTATTCATTTCAAGTCATCTCAAGCCCTTTTGATTATCTTTTGCCGAGATTGACCCGGAGAGAGCCCTCTCCTGATCTGGTAGGGCTAGCTACCAGACTAAGCATGGTTTGATGTTACCCTGAACTCTGCCTTCCTTCAGCCTGAGGTAGATTCGGGCTATAACAAGCCTCATTGTAACACAGTTCAGAGGCATGTAGCTACCACATCTCTTCTCAGAGATAAGCTACCATCACCCGAGCTAGTTTATTTCCATTATGTCTGTAATCTTATTTCAGTTATTTGATATTATTGAAATGAAGTATATTTTATGTTGCATATTTGCGTTTATGTTTATTTCTGTATTTTATTTCATTTCTGCATAAATTTGGATCAGGTGTTTAGGTTTAAACAAGGACTTGTGTGTGACCCTTACTCAAATCCCAGCAAAAATTATAGTAATGGATTTTGTTGTGGCTGGTATACCTCCAAAGTATGGAATTCTCTTATCAAGGTCGTGGGGAGAAAATCTGCAAGGCACATTGCAAATTGACATGGCATATGCAACCATTCTTGTTTTTGGAAAACAAAGGAGACTGTATATGGAGACTCTTATGAAATACATGGTAAGCAGCCAGGACAAGCGTAATAATTATCCAATCTATCTTGTACACTCAGATATGGATTCTGTCATTTTACATCATGATATATGTTTAGAAGAATAAATTCAAGATATGGAGAAAAAATCAAACAAAGAAATGGATATAAAGTTAAAGGCTAAAATAAAAATTGAAAATGATGAACATTGTTTATGGAATATGGAATTTGATGGGGCAGTAAGTAAGGAAGAAGCAGGAGTTGGTATACGGATTTCAAACACAAACACAGGTAAATCAAAAAATCATTCCTATAGGCTTTCTTTTCAATGTACAAATAATGTTGTTGAGTATGAGGCTTTAATATTGGGGTTAAAGTTATTGAAGAGATTAGGAGCCAAAAGAATTTCGGTCCATGGAGATTCATAACTCGTTCTTAAACAAATCAAAGGTGAATATTAAGCTAAACATCCCAGGATGAGGTTATACAGGAATGTTGTTTTTGATTTTCTACAGTGCTTTCCAAAGTATCAGTTGTATTTGATTCCCAGAGATCGGAATGTGTTTACTGATGCATTGGAAACTTCAACAAGTACATGTAAGATACCTTTCTTATTCAAAAAAATGCTTTAAATTGAGGTAAAACATAAGCATGTTGTCCCTAATAACATTAGATATTGGCAAGTGTTTGAAAATGACAAACAATTAGATAATTTTCTGCAATTAAAGGAAGAGTTTGAAAATCTCTGTATTGATGGGGAGAGTAGTCTTGATGATGATGGAGGAGAAACTCAACTAAATAAGATCAATGTAGGTTCTAATAAACATGAAACAAATCTTGAAATTCCACAGTTAAAGGATAATGTCATTCCGAGAGGTTTGGTTACATTAGAGGAGTTGTTTGATTTTAATGATGTGGCTCACAAGCCCAAAATAGAGCCTAGTGTATCTGAAGTTGAGGACTGTAATATAGGAACTAAAGAAAAGCTAAATATTGTAAAAATTTATAAGTCTTTACCTCCAGAAGAAAAACAAAAATACATAGATTTGTTGAAAGAATATTATGATGTTTTTACATGGGGATATGAGGATCTAAAGGTCTATGATAAAGTTATAATTCAACATACTATTCATGTTAGAGAAGAACATAAGCCTTTCAAGAAAAAACCGAGAGTAAATATTGTTTTATTTCCTTTAATTGAGAAAGAGGTAAAAAATATTTTTGATGCTAAAATTATTGTGCCTCTGATATTTTCTAAATGGTTATCCAATCTAGTAGCAGTAAGGAAGAAAACTGGATAATAAGGTTATGTGTATATTTTCAGAACCTTAACAAAGTTTCCCTCAAAGACAACTTCCCTTTTCCAAAGATAGACCATATTTTACAGTGAGTAGTTGGTTCTAGCATAGTTTCATTGCTTGACGGTTTCTCGGGGTACAACCAGGTTTTAGTGCATCCAGATGATCAAGAAAAAACAATCTTCACAACACCATGGGGAACATTTGTGTATGTGAAGATGTCTTTTGGACATGTGAATGTAGGGGCAACATTTTAGAGAGAAATGGACATTGATTTTGCAGATGAGAAGGATAGTTTCATTGTAATTTACCTTGATGATATAAAAATATTTTCTAAGTTTATTAAAGATAATCTTCATCACTTAAAAATTGTTTTTGAAAAATGCAGAAAATATGGCATTTCATCGAATCCTAAAAAGTCTCTATTTGGGCTTGAAGAGGGTAAACTACTAGGTCATATTATTTCCAAAGATGGTATCTAAATTGACGCAAGTAGAATTGAAGCTATACAAAAGTTTGACATACTAAGAAACAAAAAGGAAGTGCAATCCTTCCTTGGCATAATTAATTTTCTAAAAAGGTTTATTCCGAACTTGGTCAAAATTTTGAGAGTTGTTACTAATATGTTTTTTTTTTCTAAGTAAGGTTAATCTATTAACAGTGAGAATAAAATTACAGCATGATCGAAGTCAAAACATTGCCCAGACTTATGGAAAATTTGTCAAAAAAATCAAAAAAGAAGACTACCCTCATAAGGGGAAACCAGTCTTGAACGTTTTTCAGGTCGTTGCATTGCCCACGCAGGGGAACCATCGTTTGATATCTTTGACGATTACAATGTTTACAGAATTAAAAAATAAAATAGAGGTCCAGCACAGTAATATAAACAAAAACACACCCAATTAAGTGGGCCGCGAAGCAAGAAAACCAAACCAAAGAGAAGCAGCTACTCATCTGGTGGTTCTTCGACAATTCGGCACCATCCTTCGGCAAACATGTCACTATCCTTCCTTAACAGGTCCATGGCGGGAGAAGCTTCAGACACGGAAGGTCCAGGATCTCCAGGCGCTATCTCCACATCACGAGCCCTATGAACCTGAGCCTCCGGTTCCTGCACATTCACGCCATCATGCCCCTCCTGAAGGCCCGAAAGCTGGGCTTTTTCTGAGCACAGACCTGCTAGACGGGTGCATTGTTCCTCCACTTTCACCTCTTCATGGAAAACCACGGTGATTGAAGCTATGATTCGTGGGCGATTCAAAGAGAAATTAAAGGAAAAATTGCGTCGAGGCCGTCGTGGGAGAAGGCAAAGCGGTGGGGGTATGAGGAACAGGGGAGCCCAAACGGTGGCCAGATCCTAGAATCCGACCTCTCCCACTTCTGGTGTGAGGATAACGGCCTGAAAAATAATCGCTGGAGTGGGAAGGTGACTCGGTTGAGGGGCTGGAGGGAGCACGCAGGGGTTGGCCTCTGGTGCTACCCCTGCAGCAACGCATTCTATGATGCAGGCAAGGCATAGGTGAAGTCTCAGCAGAGGGTGTAAGACGAGGCACAGAAGCAGGAATGACGGTGGATTGAGAGATGGGAGGATTCCAAGAAGCCAAAGAAGATAGATAGAGGCCAGAACAAGAGAAATGCAGATTGTCCCCAAGGTCTAAGCAACAGTTCAGTTGGCTTCTCCTTCCCGTCACGGTGCGCAGGCAGGGTATCCCAGCAAACGTAGAGCATCTACAGTTCAAAGGTTGCGGCTCTTCAGATAAACCAGAGCGAAACTCCATTTTGACGTCCCGACTGCTAAGGCATCGAAGAACGCCTGCCATAAATCTCTCATTGATGAGAGCCGAAGGCCGGAGCATATTGGAGCATGCGGAATCGCGAACAGGAATGGAGGTCTGATCTTGAGCTCCGTTAAAACTTAATGCAGTAGATATGATAATTGCACGACTTAAATGCCATCTGCCATCGGTCGTTTTTCGTCTGCCAGCCGTGACATGGGTGGGTAGGTGTCTCCACACTTCGCCACACCCATGTCCCGTCACCTTAATCGCCCTTCTATACACCATCATCCGGGAAGTTGTTACTAATATGTTAAGAAAGGATAGTGAAATAAATGGAATGTTGAAGAAAAAATATCATTCAGTGAGGTAAAGTCAAGCTTGACACATGCTCCTCTTTTAGTTAGTCCTGATTACACCAAGGAATTCATTATTTTCTATTTTTCTTTAGAGCACACTATTACAACAGTGCTGATGCATAAAAACAAGGAGGGATATGAGCAACCCATATTCTTTTTTTAATAGGGGATTAAGAGATGTTGCTTTGAAATATAATATTATGGAAAATAAAGCTTTTGCCTTGGTAAAAGCCTTGAAATATTTCAGAGCATATATACTACATTCTCATATAATTTCTTTTGTTCCCAATGCAGTAGTAAAATACATCCTTACTCAAAATGATCCAAAAGGAAAAAGAGGAAAGTGGATAGCTATAATTTTAGAATATGATATTGAGATTAAGCCCACACAACTTATTAAGGGTCAGGGATTGTCCAAGTTGATGGAAAAATAAAATTTGCATGTATTAGACATAAATTTTCTTTCTGCTCTATATGGTGAATAAGAATCTATCGAACAGGTATCCGAAAGTTTTTTTACTTCCCCCTGGTATAAAGACATTGTGTACGTTTCATAGAATTTAGAAGCTCCACCAGGTATGACCAATACTAAAGCAAGATTTATTAAATTAAAGGCTGTCAAATTATGCATTTTGGATCGAGCTTTATTTTGGAAGGATGCTGGAGGGATTTTCTTGAATTGTTTGTTAGAAGATGAAGATGATAATATGAAGGAATAATTTCATAAAGGTGACTGTGGGGGGAATATTTTCTGAAAGACTACAGAAAATAAAATCTTAAGAGTTGGTTTTTAGTGGCCTACTCTGTTTGTTGATGTACACAAAAGGGTTTCCAATTGTCATCAATGTCATATTTTTGAAGGAAAGAAGAAACTCTTACCCTTCCCTTTAAATCCTATTTCAGTTGAAGTACCTTTTTAGCAGCGGGGTTTGGATTTTATTGGAGAGATTCATCCTAGTTCTTCAGCCCAACACAAGTTGATTTTTAAAAACCGATTACTTCACCAAATGGATAGAAGTAGTTCCAACTAGGAAAGCTACAAACTTAGTGATTATTCAATTCATGGAAGGTAATATTCTGTCTAGATTTGAATACCCTCACAAAATCATCATTGATAATGTTGTTTCTTTTAAATCTAAAAATATGGTAGATTTCTCCAATAATTATCATATAGTTCTAGGAAATTTTACTGCCTATCATCCTCAAGGAAATGGACTTGCAGAATCTTCTAAAAAGAGTTTGGTAAATATCATAAAGAAGTTTTTACAGGAGAATAAGAATTCTTGGCACAAAAAGTTGATAAATTCTCTATGGGATGATAGGGTAAGCACTAAGAAATCAATTGGAATGTCACCTTTCCAGCTGGTTTATGGAGTTGATGCAGTTTTCCCTACCTCCCTAGGAATTCTAGTGTTGAAATTATTGCAAGAATTAGAGGCTGAATCAAATGATGTGCAAAGCAGGATAAATCAAATGGTACATTTTCAGCAGACCAAAGAAGAATTTTACAACAACACATAGACAATTCAGGAAAAAATAAAAATTATTCATGATAGGAGAGTGAAAGAAGATGATTTCCAGCTTAATGACCTTGTGTTGAAATGGGATACTAGAAACGAGGAAAAAGGAAAGCATGGAAATTTTGACAGTTTATGGAAAGGGCCTTAAAATATTAATAAATTCCCTGAAGTCGCCCTGAACCAACACGGCCACTTCAAGGAATTTATTAATATAAAAGAAAAGTTACATATGTTTCTCTCATAAACGGTTAACCTACAAATGACCCTCCATGCTCTTTAAATAGAGTTCATGGACCAATCGGGTGCTAAGCCATGGATCAAGTGTCGTTAATACCGAGGAGAGAGATAACCGTCAGATCACTACAAATCATGACCATCGGATTATAAGTTACAAATGTACATGGTAAAGAAACACACTTTACCTAACTCTACACTAGACTAAGTTATTCTTAACTATTTCCTATGTGTCAAAATATCCTAACATCCCCCCTTAAGAACAACTTGGGATAGGATTGAAGGATTTACAAAGGTGACACAAAAGGAGCCTATTTCTTATGTGTCGAAATATCCTAACATCCCCCCTTAAGAACAAATTGGGATAGGATTGAAGGATTTACAAAAGTGACACAATAGGAGAAGGAAGGAGGCATTAGAACCTATCCCCCCCCTTAATGACAACTTTCCTGAACTCCAATCATGGATCAAAGTTTGGTAAAATTCGCTTCTGTGAGAGCCTTTGTAAAGATATCGGCTACTTGATCATTGGCTGGACAGTACTGCACTTCAAGAACACGATCATGAATGAGCTTTCTAATGAAGTGTATGTGGAGTTCAATGTGTTTCATACGCTGATGTTGAACTAGATCTTTACATAGCTGAATGGAACTCTGATTATCACACCAAATTGTAGTTGGATGCTGCTGATGAAGACCAAATTCAGACAGAATCTGACGAAGCCACATGGCTTCCTTGCTGACTTCAACTACACCACGATACTCTGCTTCTGCTGAAGAAAGAGAGATGGCACTTTGTTTCTTACAAGACCAAGTAATAGGTCTTGAACCAAGATTAAATACATATCTGCAGTAGACTTTCGATCATCAGGGTTACTAGCCCAATCAGAGTCAGTGAAACCAATCAACAATGGAGATGCCCCTGCACTATAATGAATCCCAAACTGAACTGTACCTCGAATATATCGAAGTATTCTTTTAGTTTCTTTCCAGTGAATTTCATGAGGTTGGTGCATAAACCGAGCGACAAGACCAACAACAAAGGAAAGGTCAGGACGGGTATGGGTTAGATACAAAATTTTACTAACAAGTTGACGGTATAAGGTAGCATCAACTTCAGGGGTAGTACAGTTGACTGAAAGCTTGACTCCAGACTGAAAGGGAGAAGGGGCAGGCTTACAGTCTTCCATGTGAAAGTGGTGTAGAAGATCATAGGCATACTTGGACTGAGAGAGGGTAATGCCTTCCTTGGATTGCAAGACTTGAAGACCAAGGAAATAATGCAAGTGTCCCAAGTCTGTCATTTCAAACTTCTTTTTGAGGCTAGATTTCACATGGTTTATATGGTTTGGATCACTACCAGTAAGGATAAGATCATCAACATAAAGAACAAGGATGGTGAAGGAATTACCCACCTTCTTGGTGTAGACAGTGTTATCAGAATGACACCTAGAAAAGCCATTATCTAAGAGAAATCTATCCATTTTGGCATACCAAGCCCGAGGAGCTTGTTTGAGACCATAGAGAGACTTCCTAAGGCAACAAACAAGGCTGGAGTATTTTTGGATAAAGCCAGGGGGTTGTTCCATGTAGATTTCTTCATGCAAATCTCCATGTAAGAAAGCGGATTTAACATCCATCTGATGAACTTCCCATTTAAAGAAGGCAGCAAGGGAAAGAAGAAGGCGGATAGAATTCATTTTGGCAACAGGGGAGAAGGTTTTAGTATATTCAATGCCTTCAACTTGTGAAAAACCTTTAGCGACAAGACTAGCTTTATGTCTATCCACTTTTCCATCTGGTCCAAACTTTGTTTTGTAAACCCATCTGCATCTGACAAGTTTTCTTCCTTTTGGAAGAGGAACAAGATGCCAAGTATTGTTTGCCAATAAGGAACGATACTCTTCATTCATAGCTTCTTCCCAATTTGGATGACCAGAGGCTTCTTCAAAGGTTTCTGGATCAAGTTTTTCTGGAACTTGAGCCAATAAGGAAGAGGCTCTTTCGAACTGAGAACGTGTACGTCGTCGATTGGCAGGGTCACCTGCAAGAGAACCTGCTGCATCCCGAGTAGAGCGGACCCATCTTGGAAGCGATGGAGTATAAGGAACAATTGCACAAGCTAGAGGAGGATTTTCATCCTCACTGTCATCATCTGAACTAGAAGGAATGTTATTAAAGATAGAAGAGAGAGAGAGAGGTGGAACATATGCTGAATTAGGCTCGCAAGCCAAAGGTGGCACACCCGCCGAACTAGGCTCGCAGGCCGATATATTTTCATCAAACTTTACATCTCTTCTAATTATTATATTTTTGGATTTGGGTTGAAGAAGTCTATATCCTTTGACATCTTCAGAATATCCAACAAAAATACATTTTTCACTCTTAGGTTCTAAGGCTTTATGTTTCGCATCTAGAATATGGGCCCAAGCATCACTTCCAAAAACACGAAAGTGACTTACATCTGGTTTGATTAAGATCCAAGCTTCTTCTGGAGTTATATTCTTTAAAACCTTAGTAGGAGTGCGATTGACTATGTAATTTGCACATTTAATGGCTTCTGCCCAAAAATTGAGACCAAGTCCTTTAGATTGAAGCATACAATTAGCCATTTATTTTAAGGTGCGATTCTTCCTTTCAGCTACACCATTTTGTTGTGGAGTATATGGAATAGTATGTTGCAATTGAATGCCATGTTCAGTGCAAAAGTTGATAAATTTGTTGTTAAAATATTCTCCACCATTGTTTGATCTTAACTTAAGAATTTGATGTCCAGATTGTTTCTCAACAAAGGCCTTAAAGGCCAAAAACATGTTAAAAACTTCACTCTTGAGTTTTAAGAAATATACCCAAGTGCGTCTGGAAAAATCATCAATGAAAGTTAAGAAGTACTTGCAACCAGAGAAAGAAACAATAAAAAGTGGACCACATAAATCACTGTGCACAAGCTGCAAAGGGGCTGAAGCTTGCCAAGAGGCACGTTTGTCAAAACTATCCTGATGATGTTTTCCGAGTGTTGTGGATGATTTTGTCACCCTCCTAGAGACAGCCTAGAGTTGCCATAGACCAGTGCCTAGGACATCTTAATATAGCAAGGAGTCTTTTATAGTTTGGGTTGTCAGTCCAAGGGACTCGCCTACTATCTCTTGTTCTAAACAAGGAAATTAGATTGAATGGGTCCAATTTCTCTCTCAGAGGCTGATACAAGGATAGGAGTAATGTGAATACATCATGTAAAACTTCAGCATGAAAGTATCAGACAGTTAAGAGACCGCTTACTGTAAAGAGGGCCGATTCAAATAATATATCACAGAAATCAAATATTAGGATGTGCAAGCAGTGAGGAAACATAAGAAGATATTACTGGCAGAAGGGTGCACCAATTTACGAATCCTTAAGCCACCAATATAGCAGAAATTATGAAAAGAGTGAACATGGAACAGCATATCACTTCTAGGCTTATTTAAAGCGCTTGACTAATTCCAGAAAGGGCACCACTTAAGATGAATCCTTACTGCAAACTAGTGAGCCACTCGCATTCTAGAACATGATACAAGAAGAAAATTTGCATGAAAAGGGATGATATATTAACACATAAGAAAAGTTACATACTGTGAGATACCAAAGACCAGAATCCTCAATACAGTCATAACCCCTCCTCACTGAGACCCTACGGGCTCTGAAACTTCATACATAAATGTTACAAGATGAATACAGTAGTCTTCTCTCTGCACAGTTTGCTGACAGAAATCTGGAACCCCCACAATGTCTTATTTTTGAGTACTTATAGAGAAGACAGAAACTTCCCGAGGAGGAGGAAAACGAGGCACAATTAATGACTCAGTTTGAAACCCAATGGCGGAAAACATTCGCGCCTTCTCTTATGAATGACTGGCTATAAATGATGGTACTGAACAGCCTGTTCAAGAAATAAATGCTGGGAGATAAAATCTCCTTATATACAAGATGTGAGTAATAAAATATATACAATTTGTTGCCCGCGGCTGAAAGAAAATCTGCTGCCGTAAGATATTTGGAACAATCTGGATTTAAGTACTGTACTCTCGGCTTTCGGCTATGGATTTGAATCATGGATCTTTAATGCGGGGCGGATGCATCTGGAGAGTTCTGAGAGTTCATATCCCTGTCTTCTTTAATGGTGGTCATCTCTCCCACCTACCCTCGGCTCCTTCCTTTAATTGTTGCCAGTATGATCTGTCCTTTGTTATGCTCTAGATTTTTCAATGGAGGCGGAAAGTTAAAGCGCCAACAAAGTCAAATGAAAACCTGCAAAACCCGCAAATCATTAGAGAAAAACGACTCGGCGATATGGAGTGTGGTTACAACAACGGCCATGAAGTCGGTAATACATTTTAGACGAGACATTTGAGAGGATTCAGGGTGACAGGAAACACATGAACACAATGAAGAAACGGAGAGTGACGAGGCAGAAAACAATGGGGCGGCAATGAATGAACGGGCTAAGGGTTCATAAACCATGACACGTCAGCAGGATACACGAATGGTGGAGGAATAACGCAGCGTACACTTGTGAAACATGATGACACAGCCACAGGAGGTGGGACCCGAATCGACAATCGAAATCGGAAAGCAGAGTGGGTAGAGCGGGAGTGGCGCATCTTTTATGTTCCGATTGCGATTGAAAACAGGGCTGCGATCAACCGAGGACCGTTCGATCTTGAAACAAGATCGATGGCTGTGCTTGCATCGGAGGGAAATAAAGTGGTGGAGCTATGAAAACCGCCGATCGACAGCGCGCGGACCCACCATAGAGGCTGATTACCGCACCGTCGATTTGAGCTAGATCGGATGGCCAATATCGCGTCCGATTGTTAAAACAGTAGGCCCCTTCTTGCTTTGAATTGTGGTTCTCTGACCTGGGTCATATGGAGGCCGAAGCGGGAGGGAGCCAAAATCTTAAAGGATCGGCCCGATTGTTTAAATTTGAATTTTGAACTATTGCGATGCAGGTTTTCGGGCGGAGATAGTAGTGTCAAGCAGGGTCATGGGGTTTTAGGCTACTACAGGGATGAATATGTACAACACCGAGTACACATCCGGAGCAAACACCATCCCGGCAAGATACCATAGGAAGGCCCGTCACCATGTTTTCCTTACATAGAGTTTGAAGAGAGCGATAGTTTAAGTGACCAAATCGCTCATGCCAAATTTTGCTCACATCATCATTATGAGCAACAAAAACATAGGGAAGAGATGATGACCGAAAGTTGTCAAACTTATACAACCTTGTGGAATCATCAGCAATGCTAGTAGCTAAAATATGTTTAGGATCTTTGAGGTCCTTGATTACAACATCATGAGGTGAGAATTATACTATTTTCCCTTCACCTGAATGAGTTATCTGATAAATAGATAGAAGGTTGCATGACAAGGTAGGAACACATAGTACATCATTAAACTGACCATTATCTAGATGAATGGTTCCAGATCCTACAACACTAAGAGATCTATCGTCACCAACATAAATATGTTTGGTGTTACAATCATTTAAAGAAGAAAACATGGATTTATTTTTAGCCATGTGGTAAAAGCTCCAGAATCAATGAGCCACTCATGAGAAGGAGAAGAAGAAGATACATTTAATGCATAACCTGATCGTGATGCTTGACAACCACAAGCAGAAAGTGCCATGCCTGAAGATGAAGGTGAAGAGTGCTCCAAATTAATGTTGCGCTTCTTCATTGCTGCTTCTAAGGCTTCCATCTTCTTAAAATATTTGGACTCTAAATGGCCATCACGATTGCAAAATTTGCAATGTCTATCTATCTTATTTCCTTTGTTTTTATATGCCTTATCATTTTGGTGAGTTGCTTTTTTAGTTTGTGGCTGAAATTGCTTAGGACCCTTGTTTGGTTTAGGACCATATTTTTTAGGATACTGCTTCTTGGGATTCTTTTGATATGGTTGTTTTTGGGCTGCTAAGGCTTTCTTAGAAGTGTTTCCAGTAGTGATAAGACCAAGGTGTAAAAAATTTTCTTGTTCTCTTATCAAAGAATCACAAAAGGCATCAAAAGAGGTATTCTTGTAGATGGTTCCTGAAGAAATGATGGCTTCTCTAGTGGAATGGAAGGCGTAAACAAATACAGAGTATGCAGGGCCAAGCTTAGTAAGAATGCAATAGATGAGGCTACCATCTTCCTTTTTGACCTTACAACCTTCTAAAAGAACTCTGAGGGTCTTGAATTTGGACAAAAAATCTTCAATAGAGGAGAAATTATTGGTGTCCAAAGTAAGCAACTCATTTTCAAGCTGATGGGCCCTGATTTGATTTTGAATGCCAAAAACAGTATTTAGCTTGTCCAGGGCTTCATGAGGGGTGTCAATGTTAAGGATATGAAATCGAATATCTTGAGCAATGGACGTTCCTATCAACCCTCGTGCTTGATCTTGTTTATTTTCCCATTTAGCAGCTTTATCATCATTAGAAGGTTTAGTTTCTAG
Organism: Pinus albicaulis; assembly: GCA_034641835.2. NCBI lineage: Eukaryota > Viridiplantae > Streptophyta > Pinopsida > Pinales > Pinaceae > Pinus > Pinus albicaulis. The sequence goes on along the minus strand of JAXQQM020063003.1, from coordinate 284,534 downwards.
CCCTGTGGCTATTCGATAAACCCCTTTATTTCTAAGTATATCTACCATGTGAGGTAGCCATTGGAAATAATTGGTGCTGTTAAGAATAACCAGGCATGCACTTTCCATTTTTTTTTAAACTAAAGCTGAGAAAAGCTGAAACTAACTTCTCCAATGGAATGATCTCGAAAAATTAGGTTGTTTAAAAAAAAACGGCTTGAAAAATGGCTTCCGGATGAAGAAATTATTCCTTTTGAAAAAAAAACTGAGTTGTAGACGCCGAATAGTTACAAGAACGGGATGAAGTGCGGTTCTTTAAAAAAAAATTCCACCCCTTTGAATAAAATTTTTTTACAAAAGAAGCTTGAGAAGGAGACTTGAACCTGTTGTACATATTCCCTTCTCCATTTAAATTTTGGCCTCCAGCTCCTTTAAAATCTGTTTCCAATATTCTTCATGATCAAAAACCTCCATGTCGTGCTCACCGCCACCTTTTCGCTCCGAAAATCCACTGTCCAAATGTTAAAAACCCTCTATTTAAATTATATCGGGCCCCAGTCCTAAGACCTTAGCCCCCCGTGTTTTGGCTATCACATGACCCAAGCCCGAAAACCACAAGCCAAAAGAAGCGGAGCTTATTGTTTCATGTTTCAGGCGCAATGGCAACCGTCCGATCAAGTTAAATCAACGGAGCGGCGTTTTTTTAATATGATGGTACCCGCGCACAGAAAACCAGCAGTAAGTCCCGCACCACTTTCACCGAGCCGGCGGTATTTACCATGGGGCAGCGATTCCACCCAATACGCGCCACGTGTCTATGGTACGGGTTATGAAACCACCTTCCCCCGTGCGTTAAAGCTCAAACAATCGCCGGGCAGTGGAATTTGTTTGGACCGTCAGATCTGGCAATGTTAATCCGACGATGGATATTCTCTGGACCTGCTCACCTGTTATTTCATGTCCGCCATGTACTATGGTCCGCCACTGTGTCACTATCACCCGCTTCCACTCGTTGACTCCGCCACATCATCCTCCTACTTGTTCCCCCGTATTCCCACGTGTCCTCTCTCGTGTGTTCATCATATTCCCTCCCCTTTGTATATATGTATGTGTGTATTCATATATTCATGTTTGTCGTCTTTCTCTACGTCCAGTCTGTGTTATGTAGAGAACTCGCGTTTCGTCCGTTTGTCAAAACACTCCACTGTTTTCCTTCCGCCACTCCGCGCATCCCTGTCCTCTATTCATGTTCATGACATCGTCTTCACCATCACCTCCATCATCCCCGCCTCCATCTGTGTCGGCTTTTCTAATATTTTGTGGTTTTTGCAGGTTTTAAATATAACAGGAGGTTGTTTAATTCGCTGCATCTGTTGCAAAGGTTTGGGGCCCATAATAGACGACTTCCTGTGGGCAGAATTTAAAGGGAAAGCCGAGGGTAGATGAAAGAAATGACTGCCATTAAATAAGACAGAGATATGGGCCTACAGAACTCTCCAGAGAAATTCGCCCTGCATTAAATATCTTGAATTCAAATCCAAAACCGAGGGCCGAGAGTATAGTACAGAAATGCAGAATATCTCAGGCCTCTCACAGCAGTAGATTTTCCCTCGGCTGAAAGTAACACATTGTATATATTTTATCATTTATATTATGTACATAAGGAGATTTTTATCTCCCAGCTTTTATTTCTTTAGACAGATTGTTAGGTGTATTCATTTATAGCTAGTCATTCATAGAGAAGGCGTGAATGTTTTCCGCCATGTTATTCAAATTGAGTCATTAATTGTGCCTCGTCTCCCTCCTCCTCTAGAAGTTTCTGTCTTCTCTATAAATACTCAAAAATAAGACATTGTAAGGGTTCCAGATTTCTGTCAGCAAACTGTGCAGTGAGAAGACTACTGTATTCATCTTGTAATATTTCTGTATGAAGTTTCAGAGCCCGTAGGGTCTCAGTGAGGAGGGGTTATAACTGTATTGAGGATTCTGGTCTTTGGTATCTCATAGTATGTAACTTTTCTTATGTGTTAATACATTATCTCTTTGCATGCAAATTATCTTCTTGTATCATGTTCTAGAATGCGAGTGGCTCACTAGTTTGCAGCAAGGATTCATCTTAAGTGGTGCCCTTTCTGGAATTAGTCAAGCGCTTTAAATAGGCCTAGAAGTGATATGTTGTTCCATGTTCACTCTTTCATATTTTCTGCTATATTAGTGGCTTAAGGATTCGTAAATCGGTGCGCCCTTCTGCCAGTAATATCTTCTTATGTTTCCTCACTGCACTCACTCCCTGATATTTGATTTCTGTGATATATTAGTTGAATCGGCCCTCTTTACAGTAAGCGGTCTCTTAACTGTCTGATACTTTCATGCTGAAGTGTTACATAATGCTCTTACATTATTCTTATCTATGTGTCAGTTTTTGAAAGAGATTGGTCCCATTCAAATTTCGGTTTCCTTGTTTCAAACAAGAGATAGTAAGTGAGCTCCTTGGACTGACAACCCAAAATATAAAGAGTTCCTTGCTATATTAAGATGTCCTAGGCACTGGTCTATGGCAAATCTAGGCTGTCTCTAGGGGGGTGACAAAATCATCCACAACAGAACCCAAGACCTCTATTCTCATCAACTACCCCTCACCAAGTGACATAGTAAAAGGATTATGTTATTTTAGAAAGGAGGAAAGAGGGATTATTATTATTATTATTATTATTATTATGGGAGGTGTGTGTGCCTTTTCCTGCACAAAAAATGAGCAAAAGAAAAAACAAAATGCACAGCCTTACGGCAGAATGTTAGATTCTCGGTTAGCCTTACCGGCAATTATCACTTTTTTCACTATTTTTGATTTCCCGAGATCACACAAAGACGCGGGGAAAGAGCATACGTAGCAAAAAAATCCCTTTTTCCTGTTTCTGATTTGCTGAGATCGCACGGAGCACACAGCAAAGAGCATACATAGAGAGGAGGGTATAGATTCGGCAAATAAATAAAACCTTAATACAGAAAAAAGGAAAAAAACCGAAATAAGCAGAACTATTAACAAATATAACTGCAAAATAGATGCTTTATACCTCCAGATCTCCAGCACCATGAAAACCTGCAGTATTCATAGAGACAGTCAAGTGAAGCGGCAAAGAGTATTAGTGACAGTTAAAAGAGGTTTAAAGCCTATTATTGAATATTAAATGCTTTAATCCATTGTTTAAAGGACGAAGATACAGATTGAAGACCTTATGAATGATATAGAAGGATAATATGGCCTAAAGAACATGAAACAAGCCATATCAGTGTTTCACATCAGCAAAATGTTCTTTCCCAAAAAAGGACAAAGTCCCATATTGTTTTTTATTCTCCATCGAGTTCCTGAGAAGATCTACACCCTGACAGAAGTCCTAAGATTGCCAGAGCATTAGTTACAAGTATGGAAGGCCTGAAAGTCATTTATCTGCCTTAATTGTCCCAGAGTACAAACAAAGTACAAAATAGCCACAAAGTACCTCAAAAACATACCTCTAAAGTAAATTATCAGCACGTCAAAGACTCCTAGTTCATCTGAGAGTACTGAAAGTCAATACGGGATATTAAAACAGAATGGGCCTCAAGCACTCTTCTTCCTCTGTTTTAATGTTTCATTTAAAGTTCTATCTACCTCTATAGCCACTCTTTCAGCTATAAGAACTCTTCTGAAATACATTGTAAATGTTGGTTAATCGTGGATTGTAAGCTGTTTCATTGAGATAGAGTTCTGTGTATTATTTGTAAAATAGGCAAAGGAGATTATTTTAGACTGATATAAAGCTGTTGGAAAATGATGTATATGACTGGTGTTGCTCTTTAATATGACAAGCATGTTCATTGGATCCTGATCTAAACCAGTGGTGAAGTGTTCTATCTTTTTTGTTTTCCTTCTGTTATGCATCACATTTCATTTCTCTGATAAGAATCAGTAATCTAGCTTAGGATATACTGTTGTAAAGTACCCTAATGCTACCTACTCTTCTTATATTCCATTTTTTCTGCTAATTGTGCAATCTAAGGAAAAAATCAATACAGTTTAACTAGTATAATTGTTGGTCTTCTAATGCTTGTTGTTGTATGAATTCGGAATTTTTTTTTAGATGTTCTTGTCTGGTTTTAATTGAAAGAATTGGGAAACTGGGTGATTAGAGTTAGTTCTATCTCACTAGTGTCCTTTTCTAACAGTCAAATCCTTTCTAAGATGCCTTAAGTTGAAAGTCAAAAGTAGAGAAGGTTAAAAGTCTTTCTCTGATCTTAGACTTTCACTTTGTGTCAATCTTTAATGTTTTCTATTGTCTGAAGAGTTAACCTGATTAGGAGTTTGATCATAGATGGTTAAGGCATGCCCTGTCCCTAGATTTTCTCCTAAGTGGTCACCTTGGAAGGTTTCCTTTTCATTCACCTTCATTTCCTATCATTCCATCCCATACTATCATCTTTAAAGATCCTCTGATTTAGATGACTAGCCCATTTGAAAGCCTTGGATATTGAATTGCAAGTAAACCCTTTTATGACCCCATTTCCCAATGGATTTGTGTTTTCTTTAAGTTATATTCCCATTTCCAAAATCCTTATTATTCACTCCTTTACCTATTATTGAACCCCTCTTCCATGTTTTCCAAACCAAACAAACAAACAAAACAAAACAACAACCCGTGTTCCCTATAACTAGCCTAATACCATTAAACTGAACCTCGAAGATATATATTTCTTTGCCTTTATAGAGAGATCCCTCTCTGGACCCAGAAGGGCTAGATCCTGAGGTCCCAAAGTGGTTTGATGTTGTCTTATCATTTGGTATTGCCAAACTTGCCAAATCATAGGAACCCCAACAGACCACACCTTCTTGAGAGTCCTTTACCAGAATTAAATAGGATTTTTCAGAAGCACTTGTGCTAGTCGACCCAAACTACTTAAAGCCTTTCTTTGTATTTTCTTTCATTTATCCTCATACAATAGTTGTTGTGTTGTTGCAAAATAATGAGGAAGGGTATGAACAAACTATTGCATTTTTCAACTAGGTAATAAGGGAAATTGAAATTAAATACAACATCCTGGAGAAGCAGAAATACACCCTGGTCAAAGCCGTCAAATATTTCAGGATGCATATTCTCCAGTCTAAAATAATAGCCTATGTACCTATAACTATAGTACAAGATATCTTGGTACAGGGAGACGGTGAGGGGAAGAGGGTAAAATGGATAACCAAAATACAAAAATACGAGATGGAAATCAAGCCCACAAAGTTGATCAAAGGACAGGGCCTGGAAAAAATTATATCAGAATAAAATTGTTAGGCATGGGGAATAAATTTTATGGTCGAGACGGTTCAAGGAAGCAGTAGAAATGATTCATAGGTAGGCATCGAGACTATGAATCAAAGGAATCAAATGAAGTACCTAGTTTCTCCATGGTACAAAGACATAGTCGAATATTTTATTTCTTTGAGATGCATGTCAAAATTCAACAAGGTGAAGTATCGAGCCCTGAGACTGAGATATCAAAAATTTGTTGTTGCAAACGACCTTTTTTATTAGAGATATCACGTAGGAATCTTTCTCCTATGTTTGATAAAGGATGAAACTAAGTAGGCGATGGATGATTTTCACGACTGCCTATGTGGGGGACATTACAACTGGAATGTGACAACGTATAAAATACTTAAGGGTGGTTTCTTCTGGCCTAAATTGTTTGCATATGTTTAGGCCTACGTATGGGCATGCGAGAAGTTCCAGTTGTTTGCAGAAAAGAAGAAATTAACCCCTTTCCTCTCATCCTTGTGTATGTGGAAGAACCTTTCCAGCAATGAGGACTTGATTTCATCAGTGAAATCCACCCTGCATCTAGCAGTCAACACCATTGGATATTGACCGCCAGTGATTTTTTGACGAAGTGGGTAGAGGTCGTGCCCACGAGGAACACCACCAACGTGGTAGTCATGAAATTCATGGAGGAAAACATACTCTCCAGGTTCGGTTTTCCAATGAAGATCATAACTGACAAGGCTCAAGCATTTAAATATACAAAGTTTGTGAACTTTTTCCAAACGTACAACATCTTGTTGCGGCATTCAACCACTTATTATCCATAGGGAAATGGACTATCTGAACCCTCAAACAAGACCCTCATAAGGATATTAAAGAATATGATAGCAGAAAATCAAAAGAACTTGGATTCACACCTGAGATTCAATTTTTGGGCTCGCCGAGTTACCATTAAGAGATCCACCGGGAAAGCCCCGTATGAGCTAGTATATGGAAGGGAAACAATATTCCCTATATAGTTGGCATTTCCAGAGGCGAAGTTCTTGCAAGACAATGAAGAATAACCTAACACCTTAAGGAGAAGAATAAATCAGTTGGTAGAGCTCCAAGAAGACATGGAATAGGTTAATCACAAGATGATTAGTTACCGGGACAACATGAAATCCTTGTTCAACAGGAAAGCCAAGGACAAATTTTTTCAACTTGGTGATTTGGTATTGAGATGAGACATAAGGAGGGAAGGCAGGGGAAAACATGGAAATTTTGATCCCCTGTGGTTTGGACCATTTAAAATCACCGAAGTGAAAGGTAAAAATACCTTTAATCTAGAAAACTTGGAAGGTGACGTACTGATGCTGCCAATCAATGAGAAGTTCCTTAAGTTCTACTTCCAATACTAAAAGGTATTCTTGGTTTATTGTACATACCATCTACCTGTAAATATTTAATTTTAAGTTCTGTATTTCTCTTTTTCTTACTCAGTAATATTTTCAATAAAGTTACTCCATGCCCAAAGGAACAAGGAATCAAGACTGTAGGTTCTCAATGTGCTTTTCTCAACACATTGTCCCCAGATGGAGAAGATGTTTGTACCAGGTCCAATATCCAATATGAGTTTCTATATAAAAATTCCTCAGGCACACACTTCTAATAGAGCTACTGAATAGCAACGGTAAAGATGGTAGTAGTTATACACTGAGCGAATAAAGCTTTGTCTACTGTGAAGTTCGCTTGATGGCCCAATCAAAGCACATGCCAGTGGAGGAAGGAAGAAAATGTTTAGTGAGACGTACCCCCTGGAAGAACATACATTAGTGCAGAGATACACGACCCAGATTCGCTTGGGGGGTGGCCTTCTCTCATTTCAGTCTCCCGACCCACCGATTAACTGGTGGGGACCACTCGTAAAAAGCTATTGCAATGTATACTCCATGTAAAGAAAGTAAGGTGTTGGATGTGGAGCCTGAATATTTTCTTTATTTAGATGTATCGATGGGTTGGACACTTGTTCTTAATGGGGAGGCAACGCGGGCGATAATTTTATCGTTGTCAAGGCAGTTTAAGGGGGGGCGACAACGACCTTTTGGACCCCCCCCCCCCCCGCCCTAGCGGGGGGTTTCGGGGGAAGTGCCCCCGAAGCTAAAAATAGATGTAAAATTTCTTTGTAAAATATTTTAATTTTGTATTCAATCTGGGCCATGCATTAGGCGGATGATCTAATGGTAGAAGTTATGTTTAATTTAGGGTTTTTTTCCCTAGAAGGAAACCCCTCTGTTGTATGAGGGTATTGTATTTTGCATCTGTGTATTGTGTGTAATATGAGAGAGAAATAACAAGGGGAACTGTGTGAAAGAGTAGAGGATATTACAGTGGATCTGTTGTAGGTTATCTCTTCATTTTGCTGGATAATAGAAAGGAAGGACTAGATGTTTTCGTGGACATAGCCCAAGTTGGGTGAACAACATATATTTGTGTCTCTCTTGTTTTATATGTTATTTATGTGTTTGTGTTTCTTCATATTTTATGTGTTCCATTGCTCTGTAATATGTAATTTTCAAACATAAGGTAAGGTAAAAAGGTAGTCTGAATCCGCCATCCACCCGCCACGTGCCTTCCACCTACCTAGCACACCCCATTCAATCTGCAAGTGACACGCGTCGACCTGCTGACGTCATCTTTGCATCAGCCCTTTAGTTGTCACCCTCTATCCTAAAATAGCCTATTTTCCCCGCATAATTTGCACGACCTTTTTTTTTTGACTCCACAAGTATCTATCATTTGGAAACTATAAAAAAAACCCGCTTGAACCCTTCACCGCCCCACCTTGTCTCCTTGCGTAAATTTCGACCGCCAGGTATTTAGCCGCTCCCATGCCTTTGTATTTTCAATTCCATCTTTGATTTTAAAATGAAAAATACTACATCTGAGACCTCAAAAGCTCAGGAAGTCAAAGTTGCCCCTGGTCATGAACCTATCATGGATTCCCAAGCTCATATACGTGACCCTACTATCCATTTTGCATGGCCAAAGAGCGATTTAACCTAATGGGTTACAAGTGGAGGAGAGAGTACCTATTTAGGGTAGTCGACTCGAGTTTGTATTACCGAATTTCCGCTTCCGTCCACCATTTTCTCGAGTTCATCTCTTCGCTCTCTGAAGCCTACATTGAACAAAAAGGGTATTTTGTCTCCTGTCAGGGGAGAAAGATACTAGAAATAATCCCCCAACTTATCCAGTAAGCCCTACGTTACCCTAATTCCTCTAACAGTCTGGATTTTACCTAGGTAACCCTAATGTTTTGTTTCACAAACCTCCATGTTGAAAAAAGGAAATCCCTCCTCCAAATGATTATGGTTTCGAAGTCACCAAGCCTCCCTTCAGATGATAAGTTTCCTCTTTCTCTATTCATAGACCCTGTTAAACCTATCCTCACAATGATCTCTATAATGTTTGGATAGGATGAATCTAGTTGGGTCAACATATTTTTTCTAGGGTTTTTAAACCAGATGGTGCATCCAGATACTCTTTTTGATATCCCCTCATTTTTGGCCTCCACCATAAAAATCCAGTTTCAGCATCTCAGAACATCAAATTGCTTCAGGTATTACTCGTTGTTGTTTTATTTGTTCCTGTTCATGCACATCAACAAGATTGAAGGTGTACAATGGGACAAAATATATAAGAGAGGAAAAGAACACAAATTGGTGTTTGAGTGGACCTCCTCTATTAGTTATAATTCTCATGATGAGGTTTATTCAAAATTTATTTCATAGTTCATGTCCAGAGCCTATGAAATCATACATGGTCCACATCCACCTTGGATATTTCTTGAACAAAAGGAGCTACTCCAATTCAGTGAGGAAGATTATGTAGGTGACTAGTATCTGTTTGAAGACCACACTCCACTTCAAGTGTATGATTGTGAACTTCCCCCTCTCCATCTGCCGGTATTCATTCCCATAAGAATTTTTGCTCTAGATTTTATGAGACAATCCCTTGTCTCTAACCTAGTATACTTTGTCCTGGAAAAGAAAGGGTATATTTTTAAACTCCTCAATGTAGTATACATACCCAATCGTGTATGGCCCCGTTGATTATTATATTCCAGTTCTTTTGGAAGCCTAGTCGTTGTCAATTTGGTCTGTCATTTATATGAACCAAAAGAAAAATAGTTTCTGAACCACCATATATAAGTCTTTAGCACTAAATATTTGGGGTCTTATACAGTAAATATTTAACCCATTTTATGATTTCCTAGACACTGGTATACTCTTCAATCCAGAGACTTTCTCTAGGATCTACAACACCCAACCAGATCCATATCGTCTATGATACCTTCAAAGGTGAGAGATTACTCAGATTTCTTTAACTTTTTTTTTTCATGCTAAAAAAAAACATTTTGAGAGTGTTCAAAATTATCATAATTTTTCCAATTTAAAAAGAATTTTATTTTAATATTATTAATTATTAGATTTAAGTCTCTCAATGAACTTGCCAACAATTTCGTGTTTCTTGAAGCGCAAATTTCGTCACTCTATCTGCCTGGAAGAGAAATATTGTGTTTATAATTTTCAAATTTAAAAGGAGTTTTAGTGTAATCATTGTTAATTATTAGATTTAAGTCTCTCAATGAACCTCTCAACAATTTAGTTTTCAGACTCCGTCACTTTGTCTGCTCGGAAGAAAGACATTTTGTTTATGAATAGTAGTATATAAACATTTCAACCTCTGTGTTAATGGTTGGGAAAAACAAGTCAGTCAAAAAGTGCAAAAAGGTGACTCCGTTAGATGCAGATTATTTCTATTATGTTAATGGTTAGGAAAATAAATTCAGTTAAAAAAATTTCAATAACCTCAAATAAGCAGTGCGCACATAAATTACTCCTTCAATCTTCATATTTATAAAAATAAAGGTAAGGTTATTTTTCATTTTGTAGTTTCAGATTTTGTTGTTTTTTTTTTTTGCATATTCATCTCTGAAATTAAAATTTCAACTTTTTTCACTATTAAAATTTTTTATTTAAATGTTGATTTTTTATGGTATTTTTAAATTTCAATTAAATAATCCTCTTATAAAATATGTGCGTTAGAAAATAATTTTGATTTAAATCAATATGATATGAAAATATACTCAAATGTATATTATATTCTTTTCAAACATTACAAAATTTAATAAAAAAAAATATTATTATTACCCTTCTTTCACCTTCTCAATTCTATCACATTATTTAAAAAATCATTCTTCGTCGTGCATTGAATTAAAGAATTAAATAAGATTAATATAAATTAAATAGAGTTAAAGTATTTTCAAGGTTAAGGGAAATGTTAGTTTATAAAAATCTAAACTATAATTAAGAATGATTAACAAAAATGAATGTAATGTAGATGTATATTTAATAATATCATATCGACGACGACGACGACGAAGAATGGTATTGTGGATGGAACCTTCAAAGGTAAGAGATTAGTCAGAATTATTTAACATTTTTTTTTATGTTCAAAAAACATTATGAGAGTGGTCAAGACTACCATAGCTTTTCCAATTACAAGAGAATTTTAGTTTAATCAACGTTAATTATTGCCTAGATGGTATGGATTTGACCTCCAAGAAATATTATAGAATATTTATATTAGTATACACAAATCAAATATTGAGATTTATTTGCAAAGTAGGTATGTCCTTTTAGCCCTATTAATTATATTGATTAATTTAGAAAAAAATATCATATCAACAACTGTCATATGAAGCAAGTTATGGTTTTTTGGGCATGTTGTTAATAAGTCATGGTATTGGCCCATATTATTGTAACAAAGTCTATTTAGAGATTAAGAATCTCTATGGTAAATTGGGGCTAAGTGTGTTGATACTTGTTATTGATTGATACCTGTCGACAATTACCTAATCAATTTAATCGAGAGGGTAGGAAAGACATAAATAATTTTTAGAAAAATCCCAACCTTCCATTTCTGACCCATACTATGAATATTATAGAATTATTCAATGGAGGTTAAATCCCTACCATCTAATCGAGTATTATTGATAATTAAATTAAAATAGCATCCCTACTCTAAAATAGACAAATGTATGTGATAATAATTATTCCAAGTCCATGATAAATACAACTATCATCTTAACAATAATTATGTCATAAGGCATTCCTTTGGGAAGAACTCTCGCATGTGCCACCCTGCACCACTCTACATCGTCAAATCCATTGTTAGACGATTAATAATTGTCTATTTTCGAAATGATTTCTTATGGGTGGGAAAAGGAAAAGTATTTTTTAATGATGTTATTGTTAACCTTAACATAGCCTAAATATTGTTAACCTCAATAGAGTGATTGATTATTTGTTAACAATGTTATTGTTAACCTTAACAGAGCCTATCTATTGTTAACCTTAACAAAGCCTAAATATTGTTATTGGTCCCTATTCACTCTTGCATCCGTTGTGTTAGGAAGCCCTCACAAAAAAAAAACCTTGGTCTTCTCCATCTCTTTTGCACCCTTTTGAGGGGCATATCTAGTTTGCATGGCATATCCCATGTAGATGCATGTAAATGGCCTCTTGAATCTCTACGAAGGGTTCTTTGATTCTCCATTTCTACACCATCCGAGCACTCGGTTGGGATTTAGGGTTTGCAAGGTGCCTCACTTTGATGAAATTCCTCTTATTTGTAGAGCTTGCAATGAGAAAGAAATGCACATAGGAAACATATTCAATTTCCTTCATTCTGCATGACAAGATTTTCGCTATTGCCCCTCGCGTTTAGGGAGTTTTGGATCAAATACTAATACAATAGAAGGTCCATTTATCTATGATCAATACTTGGAAAAAATAAATTATATGGCACAAAACATATATTATTATAGAGCAGTAACTACGAGTGATATGGAAGCACTAACATATATAATTAACTCCCAATCATTCTAGATGATTTGTATGATGTTATAGATAAATACCTAGCAACAAGAAATTCGTTGTGCTTCGTTAACCCCTTGCTTTCGTATGCCTTAAGCAACCCTTTCCTTGCCCTTGAGTTTGTTTTTTTCTTTGTTTATTGTCTTGATATAGTAGAAACTTTGAAGGGAGTTCTACATTGGGATAGATCATCATGTTTATTGTCCCATATTGGTGTTTTTATTAGTGTGCATTTTATCACAATGAGCTAGTATTCCTGGTGAGCAAGTTCCCTTCGCCCTTGTGGGGTAAGTGTTTTAGTTTATAGTTGCACATTTATTTCTAAGTAAATTTATTGGTCCTTGAAACTTTGATAAACTCGAGGTGAGTAGTTCATTTCTGTTTTAATATTCTTTCTTCACTATAACATGGTTTCTCACTTTTTTGAAATCAATGAAGAACAATATTACTCATTTTGCTATCAATCTTGCTTCATACTTTTATTGTTAAATTAATTGGATTGTAGATTGTTATTCCTTCTTTGTTTTATTATTCCTTGTTTCAGACGTAGCTTTCTCTCATGGAAACCTTATATCAAGTTGTATCCTTGGGGATGTCCGATTTGGAGAAGGGAATGGTACTGGAAATCTACGATTCTTTGGAAAAGATATGTAGGATCACTTGGAATATGCCAAATGTGATATTAGTTCAGTGAATAGGAAATGGAGGAATGATTATGTTATTTTGTCATGGACATTTCTATTCCTGAACTATCTGAAATGGAGGTAAGATATTTTACCCCTTGGTTATCTTCCATAGTCATAGATCTCCAACTAACCTGGGAAGAAAATGATTTGTATTCTAGGGTTCGACAAACAAATTCACCCTAGTGAAGTGATTCTTGTTGCAAGGAACTATACCTATGACAAGGATCTAGAGGAGTCCAGTCTCTATAAATGAATTATTTGAGTTGTAAATTTAGAAATCATAATGTTTTCTAAATGCTTTGGAATCGTTGGCACTTTATGAGACAATAGCTTGTTATTTAATAGTTCGCACTCTTATTGATATTTTAATCTCTTTCTGTAGAAATGGTTTTCTATGGTTTTGACAAATTATGTGCCAATTAATCGTTGAAAAAGACAAAAAAAAAACATTAACTAGATTAGCGAGTTTTGTATTATTCTAGGGATTGTCCATAGTATAAATATTCTTATGCTATTTCCTTTGATATCACATCACCAAGGAAAAACTCCAAAGATGATTTCACATGGAATAATGCTTATTCAATATTTGTAGACCTAGGCACCGGTCTACTCATCAACCCAGATACTTTCTCTAGGATCTACAACACCCACCAAGACCCATATCATCTATGGTACCTTCAAAAGTGAGAGATTACTCATAGCTCTATAAAAAAAAAATAAACATTATGAGAGTGTTCAAAATTACCATAATTTTTCCAATTTAAAAGGAATTTTATTTTAATCATTATTAATTACTAGATTTAAGTCTCTCAATGAACCTATCAACAATTTCGTGTTTCTTTAAGCGCAAATTTCATCACTCATCTGTTAGAATGTGTAATTCCTACTTGTCCAGTTGTGACTCTCTATGAATAGAGTCTGTTCCTATTTCCTAGGTTAGCTAAAACTAGTTTCCTTATTTGGTGTGAGGTTGAGATATTCCCTCAACCAACTTATTGTACGTCCAAGATAGATTTCTTATCTTGAGACTAATTGATGTATAAATGTGTGTAATCTATTTAATTAATAATATAATTTGCATATTATAGATTTATTTTGGTATCAGAGCAGTAGAGGCCTGGACCTCGGCCCTCCTGGGCTGAGGGAAATAAGAAGAATATATTTAGTTTGTGCGGTGAGCGTGGATCTGGTTGCAGTCGGTTGTTAGAACGTGAAGCCTGCTGCACGTGTCCTGCGTTGGTTTGGGCATGAAAACGACCTGAATCTGCCAGCGTTTGAATTTGTGAACCTCCAGCCTGCTGTTCGTGCCAGTGTTCGAATTGTGAAGCGCTGACCGGAATTGCAATTCGTGGAATTTGTTTGAGTTTGTTTGTGCGTTGAGGCAGCTGTCTACGCTGTCTAAACTGAGTGCGGGCCTCCAAATCATCGCTTACAGCGTTGGAGCTTACGCCGGATTGAAGGTTCCTGCCAGATCGTGCTAAGCACGTGAAGCTTACCTGCCCTCTAAGCACGTGAAGTTTGTCAGCGCGTGGAGTTTGAAATTGCCGGATTGAAATTGCTTGGTCTTGAAATTGCCGAATCTGATTTTGAAATGTAAGATTTCCTGTCTTATTAAATTGGTGCAGTGAACGTATTTGTTTTAATTGTGCGCGGTGACAATCGGCATAACATTGGAAGTAGGTCTTTGGTATTTAAGTGTTTTTTTCGGTCACGACCGTCCACAGAAGTCGAAGCAGAGTTTTTGGTGCGTTTATTTTTAAAATTTTAAACGGTTTGAAGTGAAGTTCATTTTGGGTACACTTTGCTTTTTGTCTTGAGGTGCGGAATGCTTTAAAAATGCCACCGGTTATATTGATTGGGCATTTCCTTGTGATGAGAGTAAAGACAAGGCTGAATTAAAAGCTCTCAGGCAAGAGAAGGAAGAAGCTGTCCGCCTTAAAAAAGAAAAATAGTCTCTTGAGGAAAGTACCATGAAGAAACTTTCTGAAATGGAGAATGCATTACGTAAAGCCAGTGGGCAGGTAGAACGTGCCAATGCTGCTGTCCGCAAGTTGGAAGAAGAAAATACATTGGTAAGGCATGAGATGGAGGCTGCAAAACTAAGTGCTTTAGAGTTTGCAGCAGCTTTGTCACGGAAGAAATGATATATGAAGTGATAACTATAACCTGTGTGAATACTGAACTTTTAATAAGACTTGTGTGTTGCTACCAAAACTTATATGGTAGGTTTGAGATGTATGTGGATCGTAGTTGGGTTGGAGTCTTTTCGATAATCTTATGCCACGGTAAAATGTCATATTTATAAATGTTTTGAAATTTGAAGCATTGAGCCTAGCTAACTCAATGGTGTGGTTTTGTTAGAATTAGCTACTCTAACAAATCGCGCAGGTGAATTCAAGACACCAATTAGACGAGAAAAAGAAAGTGGATGCGAAGATACTCTGTGGTAGATAGTAAGACAGAAGTGTAACAAATATTATTTTTGTGCAACAGCCCAACAACGACACTGAAAATTAAAGGATGATGGACATATAGGTGAAAGTTTGTGTGAATTAGTGTGGGTTTCTTAGAATAGACTTTTGATGATGAGTCACTCAGTGCAAGTCTAGGATGGTTTTATAGTGGTCATTTTATGTATCTGGTAACTCCAAGAGATGGATTATGTACGCCTTATAAAGGTATGTGTATCCCCGTAAAAGTTCGTGGTCATCTCAAAACCACTTTGTAACTACAGGTTCATGGTGACACCCTTTGGCCCAGTGTCGGTTTGTGGTCAGCCAGAAACCATGTGTAACAGTGAAGTGGACCAGAAACGAGGTCTATGTCGGTGTTCGTCAGCGATGAAGAGCATGGTTACGGGTCATCCGATAAAACCCGGGAAGAGCATGGTTATAGGTCATCTGATAAAACCCCGATGAAGGAAGAGCATGGTTACAGGTCATCCGATAAAACCCACGTTGGAGGGGGATCTGTAGATACAGACACATGTATGCAGAGATAATGGTTGACAGAACCATGTATACGAAGGACATCCTACAAGACCATCGATTGCAGTGGTTGGTACCCATGCATTCTGGTGGATGGTTGTTCCTTTATATGGATGTCGACATATTATTTTTTGTTATGTTTGACCACAACTAGATTTTGTGAAGTGATATGGAGACAAGTAGTCATTAAGGGGGAGTATTGGAATATGTAATTCCTACTTGTCTTTAGTTGTGACTTTCTATGTATAGAGTCTGTTCCTATTTCCTAGGTTAGCTAAAACTAGTTCCCTTATTTGGTGTGAGGTTGAGATATTCCCTCAACCAACTTATTGTACGTCCAAGATAGATTTCCTATCTTGAGACTAATTCTTGTATAAATGTGTGTAATCTATTTTATCAATAATATAGTTTGCATATTCACATTTTATTTTCGTCTGCTTGGAAGAGAAATATTTTGTTTATAATTTTTCAATTTAAAAGTAATTTTAGTGTAATCATTCTTAATTATTAGATTTAAGTCTCTCAACGGACCTCTTGACAATTTATTTTTCAGACTCTGTCACTTTGTCTGCTCGGAAGAGAAACATTTTGTTTATGAATAGTAGTATATAAACATTTCAACCTTTTTGTTAGTGGTTGGGAAAAACAACTCTGTCAAAAATTGCAAAAATGTGATCCCGTTAGATGAGGATTATTTCTGTTATGTTAATGGTTAAGAAAAACAATTCAGTTAAAAAAATTTCAATGAGCTCAAATAAGCACTCTTTACATAAATTACTCCTTCAGTCTTAATATTTATAAAAAAAGGGTATGGTTATTTTTCATTTTTTAGTTTCATATTTTGTGGTTTTTTTCATATTCATCTTTGAAATTAAAATTTCAACATTTTTTTCATTTTTAATAAAATTTATTTAAATATTTATTTTTTGAGGTATTTTTAAATTTCAATTAAATAATCCTCTTATATTATGTTGATTTAAATCAATATGATATGAAAATATACTCAAATGTATATTATATTCTTTTCAAACATTATAAAATATTTATATTAGCATAAACAAATCAAATATTGAGATTTATTTGCAAAGTAGTTATGTCATTTTAGCCCTATTAATTAAATTTATTAATTTAGAAAAAAATATCATATCAACAACTGTCATATGAAGTGAGTTATGGTTTTTTGGGCATGTTGTTGATAAGTCATGGTATTGGCCCATATTATTGTAACAAAGCCTATTTAGAGATTAAGAATCTCTATGGTAAATTGGGTCTAAGTGTTTTGATACTTGTAATGGATTGATACCTTTCAAAAATTACCTAATCAATTTAATCAAGAGGGTAGAAAATACAAATAATTTTTAGATAATTCCCAACCTTTGATTTCTGACCAATAGTATGAATATTCTAGAATTATTCAATGGAGGTTAAATCCCTACCATCTACTCAAGTATTATTGATAATTAAATTAAAATAGCATCCCTAATCTAAAATAGAAAAATGTGTGTGATAATAATTATTCCAAGTCCAAGATATATACACCTATCACCTTAACAATAATTACGTCATAAGGCGTTCCTTCAGGAAGAACTCCCGCATGTGCCACCCTACACCACTCTACATTGTCAGATCCATTGTTAGATGATTAAAGAATATTTTCGAATTTATTTCTTATGGGTGGGAAATGTATTTTCTAATAACGTTATTGTTAACCTTAACAAAGTGATTGAGTATTTGTTAAAAAAAAATTGTTAACCTTAACAAAGCCTAAATATTGTTATTGGTCCCTGTTCACTCTTGCATCTGTTGTGTTAGGAAGCCCTCACAGAAAAAACCTTGGTCTTCTCCATCTCTTTTGCACCCTTTATAGGGGCATATCTAGTATGCATGGCATATCCCATCTAGATGCATGTACATGGCCACTTGAATATATACGAGGGGTTATTTGATTCTCCATTTCTATGCCATCCGAGCACTCAGATGGGATTTAGGGTTTGAAAGGTAGCTCATTTTTATGAAATTCTTCTTATTTGTAGATCTTGCAAAGAGAAAGAAATGCACAGAAGAAACGTATTCAATTTCCTTCATTCTGCATGACAGGATTATCACTAGTGCCCCTCGCATTTAAGGATTTTTGGATCAAATACTCATACAACATAAGGTCCATTTATCTATGCTCACTACTAGGAAAAAATAAATTATATGGCACAAAACATATATTGTTGTAGAGCAGTAATTACGAGTGATATGGAAGCACTGACATTTATAATTAACTCCCAATCATTCTAGATGCTTTGTATGATGTTATAGATAAAGACCTAGTAACAAGAAATTCATTGTGCTTCGTTAACCCCTTACTTTCGTATGCCTTAAGCAACCCCTTCCTTTCCCTTGCGTTTGTTTGTTGCTTTGTTTATCGGCTTGATATATTAGAAACTTTGAAGGGAGTCCTATATTGGGCTAGATGGTCATGTTTATTGTCACATATTGGTGTTTGGATTAGTATGAAAATATTATATCACAATGAGCTCGTATTCCTGGTGAGCGGGTTCCCTTGGCCCTTGTGGGGTAAGTGTTTTAGTTTATACTTTCACATTTATTTCTAAGTAAATTTATTGGTCCTTAAAACTTTCATAAACTTGGGATGAGTAGTTCATTGGTGTTTTAATATTCTTTCATCACTATAACATGGTTTCTCACTTTTTGAAATCAATGAAGAACAACATTACTCATTTTGTTGTCAATCTTGCTTCATACTTTTATTGTTAAATTACTTGGATTGTAGATTGTTATTGCTTATTTGTTTTATTATTCCTTGTTTCAGACGTAGGTTTCTCTCATGGAAACCTTATATCAGGTTGTATCCTTAGGAATTTCTGATTTGGAGAAAGGAACGGTACTGGAAATCTACGATTCTTTGGAAAAGATATGTAGGATCACTCGGAATATGCCGAATGTGAGATTAATTCAGTGAATAGGAAATGGAGGAATGATTTTTTCTTATGGTTTATGTTATTTTGTCATGGAAATTTCTATCCCACAGTGTAATATTTTGGGTTTCAACATGCAAGAGGGCTCGTTCTTCTTTGTATTTTTGTTTCCTGAAGATTTTATGTTTCAAGAGCTCTTCACCTATGGATCTAGGGTTATATTTTTGGGGGTAGTGATAATGGATAATTTGGATGAGGTGATGTGGGAGAGGTTATCATGTGGGAGATTCAGAAGGAATCAAATTCATATCCATAGTGGAAATAAATAGAAAGAATACGACCAAAATTGTTCCATCATTTAACTATAATGTTAGAATCTCATCCATTGTTTCAGTGTATGGGTATGAGGGACTGCATATATTTCAAATATCAAGACACTTTGGTCTACTAGGACACTTAAAATAAAAATGTTGTACACTACAAATCAATCGAACATTAGTCAAATTTTAATAATTAGGGTTTGATAATAACTTACACACAACTGAAATTTTTTGATCAAGGTGACAAATGATGTTACACTCACATGTTTCCTATGTGCATGAGATTTAAATGTGGAAAAATATTCTCATATTTTCCTGAAATATATGAAATGGAGGCAAGATCTTGTACCCCTTGGTTATATTCCATAGTCATATATCTCCAACGAACTCAGGAAGAAAATGATTTGTATTCAAGGGTTCAACAAACAAATGCACCCTAGTGAAGTGATTATGGTTGCAAGGAAATATACCTCTGACAGGGATCTTGAGGAGTTCAATCCCTATAAATGAATTATTTGAGTTGTAAATTTCTAAATCATATTCTTTTCTAAATGCTTTGGAATCGTTGACACTTTATGAGACATTAACTTTTTATTTAATAGTTTTCACTCTTATTGATATTTTAATCTCTTCCTACAGAAATGATTTTCTATGGTTTTGACAAATTATGTGCCAATTAATCCCTGAAAGAGACAAAAAAAATTAACTACATTAGCGATTTTTGTATTATTCTAGTGATTGTCCATAGTATAGATATTCTTACACTATTTCCTTTGATATCACACCACCAAGGAAAAACTCAATACATGATTTCACATGGAATAATGCTTATGCAATATTTGTAGTATGCCAACAAGACAAGAGACATTTGTCATCATAGTATATTTTGAGGGTTGAGGGTATAGTAATATATATACCCATGCCTACCTTGAAACACTTGAAATTTTGCAAGTGAGCTTTATTTGCAAAAGGTGAAAGACATGTCCCTGATTAGTCTTTATGTTAATCTTTTCAAATTTCAACCAATTTAAGAACATTCGAACATTGAATTTCACCACATATTTCATTATTTCTAGTGTGTTAGACTCAAATAAATTTAATGTATGGATATGCCTAGAGAAGCATCCATGATATTTATGCTCTCAGAGGCTACAAAGTGTTATAATCGTCTACTTCCTTTTTCCCTTCACTAAAATCCAATTTGTGTTAGGCATGGACTAGATATTTCTCCATAGCTGATATAGTAAAATTGGGCTTTCACTCTCTACTTATATTGCAACTCCCTTCATCATCATGCATGATAAATACATATTTTCAATGCCTTTTATGGGATTTATAAAATCATGGAATGAAATGATAAACAATAATACAATTTATTGTTGTCTCTTGTCAATCATTCTTGAAACGTTGGCTTAACCATTGTCCAATATTAAGATTTTTTTGTTGTGTAGACGACATAGCCCTACGCTTGAAAGTATAAACTAAACTTATGTATTCACCGACAACAAGAGCACTATTATCTTACTTTTATGTCAAGGTATGATGCATCGATGAGGACAAATGTTATGTTGTGACAGTATATTCTATTATAATTAGTCTCAAGTTTAATTACTTGTCAGTCTAAGGTACATTAGTAATATTTTCATTTAAATTGATATTTCCAGGGGTCTAAACTAGGTGCAATATATTTTAAGTTGTAAAATTATTTAAAATGTTGTTGTATAAATTTTTGTTCATTTGAATAGGAGGTGGAGTTGTCTCTTTGATTTATTTCATTGTCATTATTATGTTTCACGCCTTTTCTTTTCTTATTTGGATTTCCATATTATTGGTATTAAATAATTTAGGTCTAGGATCGAAGGTTTTTTTTCTCAAAGTTTTTCCTCCTTAATGGAAGCCTGCATAACAGATACATACTGAAAATAAGTTTCTTTCATTTGTTCACAAACAAGTATGCCCTTTTACTTTAATGCAAATACAATATTGGGATAACTCCACTAGACTAAGTCACATTACCCGAGCGATAAGAACCATGTACATGCAAGGATGAATTTGTAGCCAAAGCTCAAGGAGACTTGTATTAGAAATACCATAGGATCTACCATCCATCTTGCTTCACACATATAAATCTCATGATAGTTTGATTTTTATCTCTATTCTTCCACGCACTTCATTCAATCCCTTTCCTCAAGTGAGTGAACTTGTTGCAAGAATCTAATTTTTATCTATGCTCAGTTGTTTTCATTTCTTAACTACAACATTGATTCTATTTGGAAATCGAAACTCATTCTTATTTAGGTCATTTGGCTAATTGTTTCTCAGGTAAGAATTTTGCAGAAATCCATGGAAATTTCAAGCATTAACTCATTCGTTTAATTTATTTGCTACAATCCATTAATATGGGATTGCAACACTACGCTGAGAGTTGAGAAATTATAAGTATGTGATTGGTGGTGAATATTTAATGAAGTCAAGGAATGTGGAAATTTTTATGCTATTTTTTAATGCATATATTTCTGAAATTGATGGTGATGTTTCTTATCACAAATTGTTGTTTCGATTAGTGTGTGTTTTATCACAATGAAGATTGTGTGTTCAATGTGATATTTTAGATAGAGATAAGACTTTAGAAAAGATCTCAATGTTGAAGGATGTTACCAATCTCTTTTGGGTTGTTTGGGTTAGCAGAGAGATAAAGTAGCATAATTGTGTGGATAATGGAAGAATGTTGAGTAATCTGTTAGATTACCTCCTACCTAATGGAGAGAATTTACAACATATATGTATTCAGACTAGGGCAAAATATTACATTGGTCCATTTGATGAAGTGGAAAATAGTCGTAAATACCAGCCCCATGAGGCACCCTTTAATGAAGAGCTTCCTATACTACTATGCCCAATTTTTAATACCATTATTGAGGACATTGTATTTGAGGCTGCAAAGAAGAAATAAGGTTTAACTTGGTCCATTCACCATCCGACACACATATTTCTCTTCTCTCCTTGGAGCTTGATGAATGTTTTAGGTACACCGTGTGTTGCAAACATGAGGGATTTTCTTTCAAGTATCCAAGGAACAATATTTTGTGGGAACAATTTATGGATGCATTTGATGCATAATTTATTGTAGAAAAATAAATTTGGGTTTCCACAGATCCTTGTGCAAAAAATTGGGTCTTTAATTATGCTAATGGAGACATGTATAAATGTAAACACCTCTCGGGAATACTCGTAGAGAAATTTGATTTGGAACCATTCCCATATGAGAGTGAAGACCGAGGTGATAAAAGACAAAGGTCTAGTTTGGGATGTAATTGGCGATGAAAATAAGCTCTTGGATTGAAAACTTGGGAAGGAAGTTGCACATGTCTTTATTTTGAGTAGATTGTTTGATTGTATTAAATTTAACGTTAAGATTTTTTTTTCACTCAAATTGGGCTATAGTTAGATCACATAACATATCACATCTTTTTTCATTTATGCTCTTCTTCCATATGGGCTACTGACTTAAGACTTTTCATTTGCAACATTTAGTGCAAATGCTAGTTTGTTTTTTTATCGAGTTATTTTTTATTTTTATTTTTTTTATTGTCCTCTATAACCTAGTATGGGTTAGTATGGGGTAGATGTCAAGAATAAATGTTTAACATTTTTAAAATTTAACAAATTTAATCAAAGCCAATGTATATAGGGGTGGATGTGTAGGCCTAAATGTTTAACATTTATAATTATTATTTAACATTTATATGTCTACTCAATTAAAAAATAATAAAAGGTTAAAAGTAATATAGAATCTAGAATGATGGAAATTTTGTAATAAAAATAATAAAATTTAATTTTTTATATTGTATTTTTGTTTTGCAGGGAAAAATTCCATAAATAATTATAAGTTACATCCATCATTCTAAATTAATAATGATTGATAGACAAATCATCCTATGGTCTTGCTTTGGGAGTAGCTAATAAATTGAGATGTGAAGTGGATTTTCTTAAATTATGGTGGGAAGTAATTGATGGTAGATATGTTATTTACTTGAGTATAAGTTATTTTCAAGTATTTTATATCTGGATGGTTTCCCTACAAAGTTTAAGAATAAAATATCACTACACAGTTATCTAATAATGATTTGGTAACCATATTTAAATTTAATTAATAAGCACATAAAAACAGAATACTTATAATAAACTTACAATATAGCAAGTTTCTTAACTATGGATATCCACCCCCACATTACCATAGATATTATTAACCATGAACAATACCATGGGCGAATACCATGGCTTACCAATACTACAAGTTAGAGAAACCACAACTCATTTCATAATAAAAAATTAAAATATAAAACATTTTAGATATTATAGATCGCACTGATTGCATAGAGTGAAAATTCTCCATCATATGGATGGATGGGGGCCCGAGAGAGGGGGGGTGGGAGGCAAAGCCAGGGAGAGAGATAGTGACAAAGGTGGAGGTTGGAGAGAGAGAGAGGGGGAAGTGTAAAAGAGAGGAAGATATAGGAATGAAGAGAGAAAGAGGGGAGGGAGAGGAAAGAGGGAGGGGGACAAAGAGGGAAGGAACAAAAAAGACAAAAGGAGATAAAGGTAGAGAGAGTGGGAGTGACAAGGGATAGATGGAGAGGGAGGAGAGAGGAGAAGAAAGCTAGGGGGAGAGAAAGGAAGAGAGAGAGGGAGACATAGAGATGGAGAGGGAGAGGAGAGATAGAGAGAGAGAAGCAAAGGGGGAGGGAGATAGTGATAGAGATGGAGGGCAGGCAGAGAGATGAGGCGGGAGAGAAAGAGGGTTGTGGGAAAGAAAGGGAGAGAGAGGAAGGGAAAGAGAGGGGTTGGATGTGGGAAAGAAAGGGAGAGAGAGGAAGTAGAGAAGGAAGGAAGAGAGAGAGAGATGGATCCAACCTAAATATGGTAGGAAAGGGAGAGAGAGAGAGAGATCCAATCTAAATATGGTATGTGTGTATAAAAATCAACCTAGATCCATCTTAAACACCTATCTATCAAGTGCCAAGAGAGATCAAATATGTTGACATACAAACCTATTTTAGAGTGAAAATATATTTGATCAAAATCTCTTGACATACACACTTATTTTAAAGTGAAAAGATATTTAATTCCATTTATGGTTCTAGATTAGTTTTATTTTAATTGAGTTAAAATATTTACATTACATTAATCTTTTTATTTATTTAAGTAATTCGACTTAATCAAAATGTTAAACATTACATCCTAATATCTCTACTATAGTAAAGAAAACATCTAATAAAATATAATTTTGTTATAACTAATTTGAAATGGTTTTTTTCTTGCACGTTTAATTACACCAAATAATACTCTAGTTACCGTAAAGATGTATGTTAGACAGTGCCGTCCTGCCGTGTATGAAAACGTGTTTTGCTTATATGTTGGGTGACGGACAGGCACGTCAATCTGAGGTTCCAAGTGGGCGTATTTGCCATTTAAAATATTGCTGGGAAGTTTCTAAAGAAATTGTAAAGTTTTGGGCTTTATTCAAAAGGAAATCCGCGTCCAAATAAAAACTTAAATACATTTTATATGTATAGTTTCGAAAATAATAAAATGATCTGTATTTTCTATATTTGATGGGTAGCCGGTTAGAATATACGAGCAAAATATAAAGTGAAAATCCAATTATAGTTCAGTTAAGCATTTTTTTTTCAAGTTTGTCGGGAAGGGTAAGACGTGAAAATCCTATTATAGTTCAGTTAAGCATTTTTTTTTTTAAGTTTGTAGGGAAGGGTAAGACGGACTCTTTCTTTCTTTTTTTAATGTTTTAAGGAACTTTAATATTGAGGTTTAAAGTTGTTGCAATGATATTTAATTTATAGGTAAGGGTAAGATATTTTAAGGATTGTTTAGAAGATATGTTTTAATGGTTAGGTGGTCAGGTTTGGTTCTTACAAGTATTGTGGTTTAATTCCAAGTAAAACTATGTATGTATGTGGCTCACTTGTCAAAATTGACGGTTTTCACACCTTTTTAACCATTTTCATAGCTTCAACAAACAATTTTGACAGTTTAACAAAAATTTTAACTATATTTGAGGAGCAAATCACTTCATGAGCAATTTGCCCGTCAAATTCCATCATGGTGGGAATGATAATAATAACTTCTTCCAACTACCTCAAATAAACCCAATTGAAAAAATTCTAAAACTTCAATAAATAAATTTATTGAATCAATTTTTTTTTAAAATAATGTCTAAATATTTCGTTACAATAATATACTTGATAATAATTAAAACTGAGTAAGAACAACAATAATAATTTTTGCCAACCACCTCACATAAACCCAATTGAAGTGAGAAACGGGAAAAAGATATGTAATTTATAACAAAAATATATTCCAATTATGACTTCATAAAACAAAAATGAATAAAAAAGATATGATACCTCACATAAACCCAATTGAACTCAGAAACGGGAAAGAAATATGTAATTTAAAACAAAATATATTCCAATGACTTCATAAAACAAAAATGAATAAAAAAGATATGATGAATATAATTATATTAATATGATTAAAATTGGAATAATGAAAATACTGTAGTGTTCCATAACCTGAAAAGGCCACTCCAATAGCCCTGAGTTTATGTGGAACATGAGCTTATGTCTAATTCTCCAAATATTCGGCAATCCTAGGGACTCAAATATCCAGCGATCTGACCCATGTTTAATTGCTTTAGAGAATCAGCGATAGACATAAAGATCTTATTCGAATAAGAGTCCAGCAAAGAACTACGCTACGATGTAATCTACGAATAGTATCATGCCAAGTTTCACAGAAGTGCCTTGGAAGATTTAGGGAATGCGGGAGAAGAGCTGACGATTGCAAGTGAACAACAGGCAGATTGACAACCCCATTAACACTATAACAAATGCACCTCTCTCTCCAATCCACCTCCATCCCAGATGTTCGCCTCCGCCGCCACTGGTAACATCATTACACTGTTGAAAGCATATTCGGAGGACAAGGGTGATGATAACTAGGGAGATAACCCCCGAGAGGAGGACTACGCTGCCGCGAACCTCTGAGTCAAGCGGACCCTGAACAGAGAAGACTGCCGTCAGGATTGCTGCGTGACTGCTCACGTATACATTTAGCAGGTATTCTATACGGCTGGACATAGCTCTCTCAGGTTCCTGACGAATAACATTAATTTGTGGGCGATCAGGACTCACATCAATAATAATATGATCTGCAATTCTCCATAAAACGATGCTGCTGCTGTTGGGTTGATAGTCCATCAGAAATCTGATTTGCCGATAGGAAGCATACAATTAGTAGTAACTTTTGACAAAGATTAATCTAAAATATTGGAAAAAATGTTATTGAAAATAGAAATCAAAGAATTTTCGAACTGTGATGATCCAAAAAGTACGGTTATGAAGTAAAAACAACATATATATATATATAAATATGATTCAAGGTAAACACGTGGTCTGCACCTTGCCATTCGAAAAAAAAAAGGGTGCAAATCAGGGTGGATTGCATCTGCAGTGATCCAGGTGGACATCGGTGGCCACCCACCTATTCCATTTGGACCTGCACCATCAATTTTTACAGTTTTTCAGTTTCGGCACAACTTACTATTTTTAGTAGCTTTTCGGGTCCTGCACTTTCGGGGCCGTTTTGGAGCCTTAATTATCCAAGTGGATATTGGTGGCCACCCACCTATTCCACTTGGGGCCCCACCATTGTCTCTTTCATTTTTTCAGTTTCGGCACAACTTACCATTTTTGGCAGTTTTTTGGGTCCTGAATTTCCGGAGCCGTTTTGAGACCCTAAACGATGTTTTTTGGGAAAACTGAGAGCGACATAAATATTTCTAAAGAGCTATTGAGCGTGTGAAACGGAGATCGTATGCCAAAGTTACGTCCCTAGGAAGTTGAAACACCAATTTACTCAAACGGGGCCCATAGTTTTGGCACTTCATCTCCTAGGGTTAGGTTGTTGGACGTTTGGAGTTTTCCATTGTTTCTCAATAATAAATAGGCCCTCAAGCCTCATTGTAACACAGTTCAGAGGTATGTAGCTGCCACATCTCTTATCATAGATACGCTACCAGTACCCTAGCTATTTTTATTTCTATTATGTCTGTAAGCATATTTCAGTCATTTGATTTAAATAAAATGAAGTATTGTTTCCACTACATCTCTGTGTTTATGTCTATTTCTATGTTTTACTGAATTCCTGCATGAATTCGGATCAGTGGTATCAGAGCGGTCTTCTCTTTCTCTGTTTCTCTTTACATGTCCCCAATGTGGTTAGGGTATAAGGAGTTAGGGCTCGATCTGGTTGAACCCTTGCAAGATCAGCCTCGCAAACCTTGACGACCTCCCATGGCGGAAGAAAAGAAAGACAAGGGAGCAGGAGATCCTATCAAAATATTGCTCGAGGAGGCCCTCGAGAAACAAAGGAATGTGATGATGGATAACTTTGCTTAGATCCTTCAATGACTGCCCACCTATGGTGCATCTGCATCCAACAGCCACTCTGGAGGCGCCACTCCCTTCAAGGTACAGGTAAACCTTGACATTCTTATATTTGAAGGCCAGATAGATGCAGACATTATAGATAGATGGTTAAATTTGCTGGAAGGGTATTTATCAGTCCATGATTTCTCCGACTGAGAAAAGATTATTTTTGCACTCCTCAAAGTCGCCCCCCATGTCAAAGACTGGTGGGAAACCTGCCATGAGAAAGAGGACGAAGGGGAACCCTCTCTGTTCTCGGCCACATCCACTTGGAATTCATCCCGAGACGGCATCAAGGGACAATATTACCCCATGGGGACCTATGAGGACAAATACATCCAATGGACCATGCTGCAGCAGCAAAGAGATCAAGATGTGCACGAACTGACGAATTTGTTCCATACCCTGTGCACAAAGTTGGGTATTAAAGATTGAAAAAGATATTTGGTGCTCAAGTACCGCGGTTGTCTGTACAAACATATTCAGGAGGAAATAGAGTTCCTTGACATTACATCGCTTGGCACGGAATATCTTTATGCCGCCAAGATCTAGCAGAAATTTAAGCAGAAGAAGCGAGACTTTGGATCTACAAATCTGAATCTAGGGAAAGGTGCCCCCGAACCGAAGAACAAGGGACAAGGCCAAAATGGTATGACTCATAATAACACCAAA
Source organism: Pinus albicaulis (assembly GCA_034641835.2). NCBI lineage: Eukaryota > Viridiplantae > Streptophyta > Pinopsida > Pinales > Pinaceae > Pinus > Pinus albicaulis. The sequence continues at coordinate 256,245 of JAXQQM020063003.1, read as the reverse complement.
AATACAAAGAAGGACACGGGGAAGTGGTGTGAATTTCATATAAACCCCCCTCATAACACAAATGAGTGTTGGGCCAAACGGTCGTTGGTGGCCGAACTAAAGGCACCCGAATCAGTGCAATTTCTGATCCTGAGTTAGAACCAGACAAAGGTAATGACAAAGGGAAGCAGATCATTGATGCGGATCCCAGTGCGATTGTTGCCACCACCAAGTTACAGAGGGAGGATCCTGAGGATCCAGAGGAGGGGGAGCACCTCTTCCATTTGCAGATGTGGGTGAAGGGTTCTCCATTGCAATTCCTTGTCGATAGCGAAAGCCAAAAGAACCTCATTTCAGCAGAGGTTGTGAAGCGGCTCGGTCTACCGACCATAGCACACCCGTAGCCATATACCATCGGGTGACTTCACCGAGGGAGAGATATTTTCATCCACCAACAGTGTCACGTTCCGTACAATATCAAGCCATTCACGGATGAGGTATTGTGTGATGTTACTCCTCTTGATGTAGCTAATGTATTATTGGGCCAACCATACTTGTGGAGACGACATGCTATGTATGAGTCTAGGCCTCGTGCTGTTTTTATTACTTTGGGAAATAACTTGTACAGGATACCAGAGGTAGTACCACCTTCTGTCATCTCTTTGACTACTGCAAAACAACGCAGTAAGATTGTTTCCCAAACCGGGAAATTTATTTTCCTTACAACTTGCTCAAAGGGAAAGAAGAATATTATGGCCACAATCTCAAAATAGGGCTCCCCTACACGGCTGCAGATGATGGAAAAATTCATTGACGAATACGAGAATATTTTCTCCTCACTCACAGAGGTTCCTCTACACTATCAGGACAAGCACTCCATTGATATGATGCTCGACGCACCGCTGCCTAATGTTTCCATACCTCCTGCAACTACACATACAAAATCCACACATGTAATGTCTGAGGTTGATAAAGAAACCAAATTTACTAAACAAATCTAGCATGTTCATCGATAGGTCCATGACATCTTCGACAAATCTAATACCTAGTTCAAAATAATTTTCCTCATCTCATGGAGGATCTCAACGCAATGGGGACCATTTCTTCCTAAGGAGGGAGGAATGATTTAGGTGGATATTGGTGGCCACCCACCTATTCCATTTGGACCCGCACCATCAATTCTTGCAACTTTTCACTTTCAGCACAACTTACTATTTTTAGTAGGTTTGCGGGTCTTGCACTCCCAGAGCCGTTTTGGGGCCTTAATGATCTAGGTGGATATTGGTGGCCACCCACCTATTCCACTTGGGGCTCCATCATTGTCTCTTTCAAATTTTCAGTTTCGACACAACTTACTATTTTTGGTAGTTTTTCGGGTCCTGACCTTCCAGAGCCATTTTGAGGCCCTAAACGATGTTTTTTTGGAAAACCGAGAGCTACTAACCGTGTCAAATGGAGATCGTATGTCAAAGTTACATCCCGAGGAAGTTGAAACACCAATTTACCCAAACGGGGCCCATAGTTTTGGCGCTTCATCTCCTAGGGTTAGGTTTTTAGACGTTTGGAGTTTTCCATTGCTTCTCAATAATAAATAGGCCCTCAAGCCTCATTGTAACACAGTTCAGAGGTATGTAGCTGCAACATCTCTTATCGGAGATACGATACCAGCACCATATCTATTTTTATTTCCATTATGTCTGTAAGCATATTTCATTCATTTGATTTAAATAAAATGAAGTATTGTTCTCGCTGCATCTCTGCGTTTATGTCTATTTTTGTGTTTTATTGTGTTCCTGCATAAATCTGGATCATGCAAATCCATTGATGTCACAGTGTCTCGAGAGCATGGAGAGCATGCAAATTAAGAGGCGATCTGTATATAGAGGTGATTTGAAACCTCGATCTTGAAGCTTGGTGCGAGTGCTTCAAATTCAGGTTGTATTGGTGGCTTTTTCTTCAGATTTGGCTATGTAGCATAGAAGCCACAGTCTGCACCAGAAGGTTCTACGGTCGAAGAGATGCCAAAGAGAGAAGTTTCCCGCCGGCGTAGTAACGGGTTTTTGGAGCTCTTGAGAGGACCGAGGTGAGTCAGAAAGAAATCTAGAAGCAAGACAAAGACATAATTTTCCAATATGGCTGCATTGTTAGACACATTTAACCCTGATGATATTTTCTTCATGGTGCTTGGTGGATTTATTAATGACCACGATTATCGAGACATACCATATGTTCTGCAACAACGTGAGATTGAAGACTCACGAGTTGTTATTTAGGAAGGATGTAAAGAGGAACACATTGTTGAATATCAAGAAGACCCACTAGTCGTTCTTGAGGAAGGAAGTAAAGAGGAACATATTGTTGAAGATCAATTGGACGAGCCACATGAAGCTGATTGCGAAGACTTCGCAGAAGAAGTCAGAGATGGAGATAATTCAAATTATGATGATATCATGAATGTTTCTCTGTGTGCAGATGTTAGCAACAACAAGGAAAAATACACAAAATTTGAAGAGGAATTAAAGTTTCTTGAACCATGGCTTGAAACACCATGTCTTTATGAAGTCAACATAGAATTTGCATCAATGAATGTCAAAGACTTTCAGATGTTTGACACCAAAAATAGTGAGAGGAAAATTTCTCCTATCAAGCTTGTACCCTATAAAGTGTTATCAATTACCAGCAATCAAGATATAAAGAATGACAACCTACAATTGAGATCGAGGAGGATAAGAGTTCAAGTGTTCCGTCTTTGGGGAAGAAACATAGAAAGGAGGTGAAGATCTATTACTACCTCATGGTGAGAAAAGTAAATATGAAGCCTCGTCTAGGAATGAACAAGCATGGACTCTCAAGCAAGAAGACTAAAATGAAAACTCTCTTACCAAGTTTTTTTATGTTTTTTATGTAAGCCTAGGTGAGACTAGACCATCAGGAATATCCTATTTTTTTTAGTACCCTTTCTCCATTAAGGGGGAGTGTTGGAGTTAATGGAGAAAGCTAGACTCAGCTGTTTGGATAGGATTGAAACTCTAAGATTAGGTTTCAGATCCTACTACCTAGGTAGTGGTTGAAACCACCCTGTTAGTGTGAAATCCCATATGTATGAGGTTCTTCTGACTAAATAGTCAATGCATTGTGTGGAGTGTTTGGGAACTCTCCAAGTATCTCACCTGGAGAGCCACTTAGTTAATAAAATCTCGGTTTTTAACGTTCACCGGTCAAGTTGAACGTACCTTAGAACGCTATTGCGTAGTTGTCTCCTTTATTTATAATACATGTGGAACCTTATGCAATCCACGTCATAAGAATAAAGGTGAGCAATTGTATCCCGTCAGTCTTCAACGAATCTTATTCAATCCACGTCATAAGAATAAAGGTGTCAACTGTCACGTGTCGGTCCTTCAACGAATCCTCAGCATATAAGTCTCCCGATCACATACAAGTTTATATGAACGCATGGGGCCCTTCCCACATTCCCTGGTTGGTATAAGTTTTCTATTCGTCACCCCTTCAATGAATCCTTAGCATCACAAGTCTCCTCATCACATACAAGTTTATCCCAATATTCTAACGACCTTGCTTTTTTTCTCTGAAAATTATGGAAATTCTAATAATAGTTTAACAAAATTCGGTATGAAGTTTTGTAAATTTAGGTTATAGCTGTCAAACTTCAAGATTTTGGGTGCTCAAGAATATTTATATAGTGTTGAATCCATTTCCATCATCAAAAACATGATTCAAACACTATTACTGCTAGATTTTTTGAAATTGTTTTATGCATATTTTGGCCACTTTTGATCATCTGAGCAATTCCTCCGCCTCAGTAGACTTGTCCTTGTCCCAAGTTCATCTGAATGCCTGGGGCCCTTCCCACATTCCTTGGTTGGTATAAGTTTTCTATCACATGATTAACTAGAAATTGCAACATATGTTGCAAATGGAATGCCGTAAGGCGATAGCATATGGAAAAATAGCATGGATGATGAAATATGTGATATGTTACAATTTGAGTTGCAATATGTTAATTGAGGGAATGCTTAGCAGTTTCAACATTTTTCTTACAACCCATCAATTTGTTTTTACTTCGCTTGATACTGCCTTTTTTATACCGTGTACATCCTCTCCCAGGAATACTCCTAATGATTTCTTATGATTTCTTTCTCTTTAGTGAATTTTATTACAAATGTACCAATTCAAATAATGAGAATGTCGAAGTGATATCATTAACTACCACTTTTTTTTTTGGTCTATAATTCTCATTAAGAGGCTTTTGAGAATAATGAACAAACTAGACTAACAACTTCTTTTGGCTTTGGACATTTCCTTCACCATCTTCAAGATTTCCAACTGACTTAACTTGAAACTTTAACAATCAACATTGACAATGGTATTATATTTTCTCCTCCAGTGTACATTTCCATCTCTTCCTTACACGTTTTTGGTTTATGAAACCCTTTAAGAGGGTTTTAAGAAAAACCACTAAGCCAAAGTGACTACCACATGTTTTGGCTTAGAGGATTTCCTTGACAATCTTCAAGGTTTGGAGTTATCTTAACCTTGAAATTTAACAATCAACTTAGAAATTTATATTTCATTTTCTCCTCCCATGTACATTATGACTGTTAACTTGCAGTTTTTGTTTAAGGGGCCATACTGAATCTAAATATATGTTCCTCTTGTGTACATTCTAATTGTAAACCTAGAGTTTTTTTTGAAGGAGCCATAATAAATTTTTAAATTTAATTTTAGAAACTCATAAAAATAATTTCAAATAATCCATGTCTCTATATATATTTTCTTGAGAAGATATTAAGTAAACTATTTGTTTCCCATTTAGGAATCTCTATATATATTTAATTGAGAAGATATTAAATAAACTATTGGTTTCCCATTTAGGAATTGGATATCATACTCACTAGATTTTAATAGTAATAACCTTCTCCAAAAACACTTCATTAGAGGATATTAATTTATAATATAACAATTATATTTAGAGAATGAACTATTTTTAACGTAATTGTTCTCTTTTTCTTATTAAAATTATAAATAAACAAATCACATTGTAACACTAAGTTATAACACTTTTAATTAAAATTATTTTTTTGTTTTTTTCCATAGCTGATATTTATTTAGAAAATATTTTTTTCTTTATTTAGAAATCAACTTCATGTTGAGCACATATGGAATCCTTAAACAAGAAATCAAGCAAATGCGATGTGTATGTAACCAAAAGATCTAATTGGGTCTCACATATCCATTGAACTATATTTTTGGTTAGTGGCATTACAATTATACAGAAAAGCCCTCATTTTGAGAGTCTCACAACAATACACGGAGAAAATGTGCATCGAATGTCATCTTTCCAACCACTGGGTACGTTACCACAAAGGTATATTATACATATATTCATAAAAGGTATGACAATGCTCATTACTGATATGATTCTAAACAAAAAATATTGAACCCCCAAAGAAGCCATTTAGATAAAAAAATATGGTATTATTGCTCAAATAAAAAAGGATTGTACACTTGATAAAAAGAAAAAAGTCTCAACATAACCATCAATTTCAACTACACTGCTACATTATGGAGGAACACATTGGTAATACACTACTACAATATACCTAAGGAAACAAAAACACATTTTTGCTACAATTTTCAATGAGATCATTGTATGATATGTTGTTATCTTGAATACATATGCAAGTTTTTCCAATATCATTGGAGAGATACTTCAAAGTTTGACCCCCTTCAAAAACCAAGCGCCTCATAGGATAGTCAAGACGCTGCAAGATATTGACCCTGCCTTTCTCAGAATTCCATGATACTCTCTTTGTGGGTGATTTTTTAATGGGGAAAGGAATGTTAAGGAAATAGGAATTCCAAATTGATTCATCATGCCAATTTCCACAATATGCAGGAGTCACAGTTCTAATGATATCTCTATAGTTCAAACTTAGTTATCAAATAATAATAATAAAAATGTATTATTTAATGTTAGGTCCCTCTACTACTAGTTGTTGGAGAGGTAAATCCCCTCTGCAGATAGAGGCGATACCTACTAGCCCAGATTGGGTCTAGCAACAATCAATCACGCAGTGATGCAGTTCTCTAGTTAAAAAATGACAAGAAAGGAAAAGTTGCCTACCTCAAGTCCTATGCGATGGTCGTCGAAGGAAGAATGGCGCTTCCCGTCCTCCGCTTTGGCAGATCACGATCCTTTCACTTAGCGCGTCCGAACACCTGCACATGCGCGAAGAAACACAACGATACACAGCATATAATCTAAATCTTGTAACTATACATCAGTCAGAGAAGATGTGATTTATTGCATCAAAGATAAAGATACACGAATGAAACCATAATCAAAGTCGCTTATCATTAATAAAACAAAGGAACGATACAACCTTAAGCTCTGACGCTAGATCTTCCTTCGGTGAGGTCGACAGTGGAGAACGTCTCAATGAAGCTCGTCGGAAATGGGACGAAGCTCTCTCTCTTCAGCTTGGCTCTCAAAGGCTGTCTAGTGATAGTCTTCTTGCTACAGATTCAACTCTTAGTACTATTAGGACTACTAGGACTACTAGCTTGCTAAGGGAAAATGGAAGCTTATATAGATGGTGGAAGGGGATTTGGGATCCCTAAAATTATGGGATTGGCCCTATCCTCAAGGAAGCTTCCATGATAGGTGGAAAACCACCTCCCATACATGGAGATCCGGAGCCAAACCTTCCAACTCATTTTAGAGACTCATTCAGGAGTTTGTTGGAATCAAACTTCTGCCATTTATTTTTAAAAAACAATCCTTATTAAGCTTGGCGCGAGAAATACACTGGGACAGAGCACCAGTTGGCATGCCCTCTTTGGTGGATTTCCCCCATTGGCACGAGGGTTGAACTGGATGGTCACGCCAAGGCCAAAAGGTCTATTTTTAGGGTTTTTCATAGGAAACTGTTTTCAGGGGAATGATTTTCCTTGTCAAGCGGGATGCCATGAAAGTGGTTTCAAGTCATGTCACTGCTCACAGGTCATGGAAAAGGCCCTCTAATGTGCAGGATGGGGGATTGCAGGGATGGTGACAAATTACTGTGTAATAGATGCCCCCTAAAGCATGAGGCCCGAAAGAGAAAGAGGGGTGAAATGATTTATGAGAACATGCCCAACTGAAAACACTGTTGTCGAAAAACCTGCGTAGACAAATACAACTGATATCTCAAATACATGATGTGTGGTATGGGCGCAACCATCCATAATAGAGTATACAATAATCAGGATCCAAGGTATGGACGCAGCCATCCAGTAAGGATCAATAAGTAGACTCAGGTATGGTCATAGCCATCCAATCAATGAGTCATGTAACCAATCATGATGATCCAAAAAAATCTGTAGCCTGGATTTCATCAGACAAAACCTAGGGTCTTGTGCTCCATCTCGACCTGAACAGATTACAAGTCCCAACATGTGAATAAGTGAGCTGAAGTTGAACATGAAAGAACATCGTCTGATTAACAGCCAATGATGAAAGTTGTTAACAGATGCAAGAGGAACCACCAATAATGACGATGGCCCTCAAGGTACTAGAGGTACAATCCACGGAATTTGAACAGTGAGCTGGCGTCGAACACTCATAGAATCATTTGATCGAAGGCTAATGATGAAAACCTTGCATCGAATGCGAAGAACCTGCCATTGAGGCATGCAGGCTCCAAGGTACCGGAAGGAAGTCTCTAGATCAGTTTCCTGGATAATGAGCTGAAGTCAACAGGAAGTGACCTTGATCGAAGGTGGGAGATAGTGTTTCCCACATCATCGACACAATACAAAGGAACATGATGTTTGTGAATCAAGATCGGTAGAGAATCAGAGGGAGGTTGAAAACTGTAGAGGCCAACTTCTCTTGAACATATTGGCAGCACAACACTGGATTTGGCAGTATTTGACATCAAAGGATCTGAGTTCATGATGACGTGGTAAAGAGCAGATGAGTGGTCAAAAGGGATTACCCAAACCCATGGAGGCAAGCTGAAAATGAGGTGAGATGTCCCCAACCTGACACGAATGCAGACAAGTGCCATGTTCAAGAGCGACATACTACCGACACGACGATGATACTGGTTTCATTTTTCCCCACCATTTCTGGCGAGTACCCCAATTATTTTTGAAAACAAGCTTGAAGGGGATAGCATATTCTTGCGATATAAGTTTGTCCTTGGGAGAAATCCATCGTAGTAAATTTAATGAGCCCTAGGAAGAAGGAACTTGAGTATTGTCATTATGACAGAATCCGATGTCATCAGATTTTAACGAGTCTAACAAAGGAAGAACTTGATGTCTTTTCATGTTTAGAGAGTTTGAAAAGACAGCGGAAAAGTAAAATCTAGCAGTCCCTTTTTGTAGATAATTCCTCAGATCTGAAAAGGTAGAAAACTATGTCTGAGAAAACCTCTTAGTCGCGATAGGCTAGGGTATTCCTTTTTCATAAATAATATATCCTAGCCCGAAAAAGGGGTAAAATGTTGTGTAACCAGCTCCAAAAAGAGAAGAAAAGAGATATAAACGCCTTAGAAATGAGCCACTTCGAGGGGGCAACCTCCAATAGATTACATAAATGAACAATTCTTGGATGATACAATTTACAAAACCTCCTTTCTATATATAGGAGTCCATGGGGCCATAATGTAATCCTAGTGGGCCACAATGTAATGCTAGCCGACCTAACAATAATAATTTAAGGGCACAATAATAACAATATGGGGGTTACAGGGGTACAATAATAACAATAAGGGGGGCTACACTAACATAATAAGGGGCTATACTATTAATATAGGGACTTAACATGCCCCTCTCCTTCAAACAAGTGTTGTCCTCAACGCTTGATTATTTCGATACGTTTCCTTGCATAAAATTTCATCTCCTCCATGTGGAAATATTCGACAGGAAAGCCTCTTCCACTTGGTCGAGATACTCAAAATTGATCGTACTTTCTTTACTTCTCTTGTTTCTACGATCGTCTACAACTTCTTTCGATGTGATGTTGATCTTCCCGTTGTTTCATTAGATTCTGCACCAAAGTTAGGTTATCCTTTGAGAGTTGGAGAACTTGTTGTTGATGCTCGATGTGATATTCCACTAATTTATCATCCATATTAGCTATTATTTGATCCTTCAAACCATCCAATTTAGCCTCCATTTCTACTTTTAAACCATCTATGTCATCTTCAATTGCTCTTCGTAAGATTGAAACTTGTTGCACTTGGTACCGTAATTTTGATATCTCATACTGCAACTCTTCCTCTTAATGCATCATAGGATAGCTTTTTGAGGGATTAATGGGTATGGAATTATTTTTTGGAGGCATTATAGAACCCAACACTGATAAAAATTCTAAAATATGCCCTTGAAATCAATTCAAATTGATTCTTCAAACAAGACTTATGCAATTCGGAAAAATACACACCTTTTTCTTGCTTTTGAGGAGTTCGATATTGAAATTGGATTATCTCTGTAATTTTAGTCTAATACCTAAAATTCGCACTAAAGTAGCCTTCAGTTCCTCTTTTCAAAATGCCACAGTGTCCTGGGATCGTACTTGGATTCTCCAAGACAAAGTTGTGTCCAATCTCCCACAATGACCTAATTATGGACTGGTTCAGTAGAGTAAAATTGTATGAATTTCCACGTGTCACTTTTTCGTCCTTTGTCTCTGAAATTGATAGCAAAGAAACTAAATTCTGTGTAATTATGACCACTTTTTACGGCACTCCAATCCGATGCCCAGAGAAAGAGTTATTGAAATTTTCCCACGATCAACTCTTTGAGATGAAATTCAGGAGCTTGAAAAAGCACTACCTTCCACAGATCATATCTCCAAAACTATTGGTGGAACCTGCCTTCAAATTTTTTTACCTAATTCTCTCGTATTTCATTTTTCAAGACCATGAATTTCCGTATTCTAACCACAAATGACCGTTTAGGAGCTAAAAAAAGACCCAACTTCAACAGATGATATCTCCTAAAATATTGCGAATCAACTTCTGAAATTTTTATACAAGCTTCTCAAGATTTTGTCAGACCTCAAAAATTTTAAAATTTCTTCCTGAACTTCGGGATAAAAAAAAGTTATAAAGTAAAATGCCACGATGACTCGAGCAAAAGCGAAAACCCCAGAATCCAAAGCCCATGTACCAAATGTTAAAAATCACCCAAAAATAGAAGAAAAGAGATATCGACTCCTTAGAAATAAGCCACTTCGAGGGGGAAACCTCCAATACATTACATGAATGAACAATTCTTGGATTATTCAAATTACAAAACCTCATTTCTATACATAGGAGTCCATGGGGCCACAATGTAATCCTAGCCAACCTAACAATAATAGTTTAAGGGCACAATAATAACAATTTAAGGGCACAATAATAACAATATGGGGGTTACATGGGTACAATAATAAAAATAAGGGGGGCTACACTAACATAATAATGGGCTATACTATTAATATAGGGACTTAACATAAAAATATACTGGGTAGATGTCGTTTCGTAGCATATTTTAACGAGATCAAAATGACCATCGACTCGACAATCCTTTCATGTTTAGAGAGTCAGAAAAGAGCTGAAAGGTGACTCCACTTGGAGGAACGAGTGGTATAAAGGGTAGCAACTGGTTCCGGTAATGGTGGAACTGCTCAGAACACGTAAAGGTTAAGAGGCTAGCTAACAAGACCACTCATTGCAGCGGTTCCTTAGGAACGGGTAAAACAGCCAAGTGAAGGCATATGATTGGCCAAGCAGATAGTGACGATGGAGTGAGAAAACCAAGGCTCATCTGGAAAAACAGGCTGATAAAATTGCAATCACAAGAGGTAAAATGGGAATGGTTTCATTTTTACACAAGATTGAAATCAGAAAACTCTGCTTGAAGTTGGTTTCATTTTTACACAAGCTTGAAACAAAGATAAACTATGCTTGAAACCGGTTTCATTTTTACACAAGCTTTAAATGAAAACAAACTATGCTTGAAAAATTTTACATGCCCCCCAGCACGGTGACTCAATTCGAGGTACATGCCCCCCAAGCTTCAGTCCATATGAATGAAAGATGGAGTGAAGGTTCAAGTTACGAGATCAAGAGAAAGACTCGGCTGGGATTTTACGAGATCTTACCAAAGACTCGAATTGAACGGGAAATTGTTTCATTGTTTTAACGAGGTTGACACATTAAAAGAACTATCCTCAGGACACCTTGTTTCATGGTTTAAGGAGCTTGGCACAAGACAAGGAACTCTGCTCTGACACCTTGTTTCATTTTTTAATGAGCTTGACACAAGAAAACGAACTCTGCTCCGAAGAGCTTGTTTCATTTTTTAAGGAGCTTGACACAAGAAAACGAACTATGCTCCGAAGACCTTGTTTCATTTTTTAAGGAGCTTGAAACAAGAAAACAAACTATGCTCCAAAGACCTTGTTTCATTTTTTATGGAGCTTGACACAAGAAAACGAACTATGCTCTGAAGACCTTGTTTCATTGTTTAAGGAGCTTAACACAAGCAGATGAACCATGCTCCGATGAGCTTGTTTCATTTTTTAAGGAGCTTGACACAAGAAAACGAACTATGCTCTGACAGACCAGGTTTCATATTTTAAGGAGCTTGACACAGGAAAGGAACCATGCTCCGATAGACCTTGTTTCATTTTTTAAGGAGCTTGACACAAGAAAAAGAACTATGCTCCAATGACCTTGTTTCATTTTTTAAGGAGCTTGACACAAGAAAACGAACTCTGCTCCAACAACCTTGTTTCATTTTTTAAGGAGCTTGACACAAGAAAACGAACTATGCTCCGACATACCTCATCATAATGAATAAGAAGTCATATTTTCCAAGAGGTTCTCATCTGATGGGAGAAAAACGTCTCAGAAATCTGGACCCAATGCCCCTAGCACACGATGTACAACGTCACTATCACTGGATACAGGCACAGGATAGGTAGCCACATAATTGACATGCGGCGGGGATGACACAACCGGTAGATAAAGATCCGACAGGGATGAGGGTGGACTAGCTGCCATATTGGGACCAAAGAACGCAAGCTGATCGATGGTCACAATCCGACCGTGGTGCGGAAAACACATCACACGAAGGAGGGAAGAGACAAGTGCTCCCATGGCATAAGTATAATCATGGCCCAGGAGTAAATTAAAGTCCAAAGGGCCAGGAACAACCATCACGTCCATATGGACAGTTTTCCCTCCCAAAGTAACAGGCAACTTCGGAAGGATCCCTAACGGTTGACTAGTTCTTTTGTTAAATGCCAACATATTCTGCGTAAGAGGCATAAGCGGCGGCGAACCAAAATCTTGCCAAGTAGCTGAGGATAGAATACTAATAGACGCGCCTTCATCTATAATAGTGTTGGGTATGACTAGATCAAAGGTTTGTACCGTGATCTCTAAAGGCACATAAGACGGAAGGCGGTATCCTGAAAATCGATTCCAATCAAAGGAAGCGACCAAACTACTCAGAGGGGCTACCATCGAACCGAGATGGTCTTCCTCTAGTGTTACGGAAGAAGAGGGAGCATCCTCCACGACCTCCATCACGGAGTCGGGAGGGGTATCCTTCGGGACCTCCGTCATAGGAGGCGGAGGAGCAACTTCTTGAGGTATAGGGACAGGAGAATCTTTCTCCAAGTCTGAGGAATCTGAAGAAACAAGAAGAACCCGAGGAATATGAGATCCAATCTCGACGAAAAAGACTTGGTGCACCGTAGACAGGGCCAGCTCAACCGATCATATGACCAATGGTTGGTTGAGAACAGATTCCTGAATTTGAATTTCCGGCGGAGCAGGATTGACCAAGGATGACTCTTGACCAATCATTGAATCAACTAGCGGAGGAATCAAGGATAGATATTTGTAACTAGCCGAAAGGCATGGTGTAGAAACAGTCGAGTTGTCCAAAATTTTCTTGGATTCATCCATATACGGACAAAGGTGAATGGCATGGTGCCCTTCACACAACTTACAGGGATTGGCAAGCTTACCGTGCTTCTTAGGAGCCTTACCATCACTAGCTGAAGACATGCGCCCAACCTGACTCCCGGAGGCCAAAGGCAACGACAGACGTCCGTTGGACCATACTTCAAGCACCTTGGGAATGCCAGGGAAATCTCAAAGAAGATGGTTTCCCTGGCACAACATGCAAGGGAATTTGAATTTCCGAGGAGGGTTGGAAGGTTCATCAAGAGGAGATGTTTTAGAAGCAGTAGCTGTAGCCTTAGCCTCTCTCTTATCGTACTTCTTATTCTTATTCTTCCTAGCCACCTGGTTACTCAATTCCAGACTTTCATTAGGCGAAGTAGAAGAGGAGGATGAAGAAACAGGTGAAGAAAGGGAGAGGTCCACCTTTGAATCAACATGTTGTTGTTCAGGTGGAGGAACTGATGGTACGGTGGACGGAACACTTGGGACCAAAGAGGTTGAAAACAACCAAACAGGAGACCCAACAGTTAACCCAGGAAGGGACAACGTTGCGATATAAGGAGCACCAACATTTACAGAAGGAGGAAAAGGACCAGGATTCCCTTTGGAGGGGATTCCTTGGTTGGTGAACTCTGGAAAATATGCCATTGGAAATGGCCCAAAACAACACCCTAAGGAAACCAACTTTAACCAGGAATATTTCGTCGGAAGTTAATTTTTAGAAAATTGAAAAAAAACTCTCCTGTTTCATATTTTAAGAGTCAAGAAACAAGAAAAAGGTGACTCTATCACTTTCAGTTTGGAAACAAGCGTGAAAGGACAAGCGCTTGACGATTTTTTAAAATTTAGGGAGTCAGAAAAGTTCGAAATGACTACTTTGGAAATCTAGGCAGAAGGGTGTACCAGATATCCGTGAACTTCCATATACACCTTGTTTAAAAAATGAAAGAGAAATCAACCAAGGACTTGACATACGTGCAGGTAATCTCCCCGAATGTTTTGTCTGGTGTATCACGGGTATAAGGCGACAGACTCGACTTCCTACGGATAAAGGATAGAAACCTAGTGGGGTCTCCATTTATATACTCGATGGTATGGGGAGCACAAGTCTGTACTAGCACTGTCTAAAGCCAAGAGGCGAATGACAACTACTAGGTTTAACGACGCTAGAACACGTCACTAGCCTAGACCTCTAGATATTTTGTTAATGTTTTAATGCTGCCTTAAGGTAAATTGAATAAATTTTAGAGTTGATCTTCAATTATGTTTCAATTTCAGGCCCTACCGAATGTTATGTCTCAAAAATCCTCTAAATGCACGCTACATGCCACTACAAATCACTTTTTTCAATGAGTAGCTAACTACGGGAAGGTGGAGAGCTTTTTCAAACAATAACAAAATGATCACAGAACAACCACTATTGTCTCTAATGCACGCTAGTGAAACTAAAAGCTTTTCCTTTAGAGTTATATAACACTAATAATGCAGAAATTTTTTCAATTTTCACTAACTAACAAAAATCAAAAAGATATGTTTTTTTATTTTCCAATGTTTTAAGAGAAAAATGAACTAAAAAAAATGAAAACTCATAAAGAGATCAATTTCAGAAACGATAGTGAAAGAGTAAAGACAAACAAGTTCACTCAATACAAAATACATAATCATACCTCAAATTGATGGAGAAATCCCTCAAATCAAAGAGGAATCTCAAAGACCCATACAAACCGTGTAATCTAGGCTCGAAATGAGACAAAGCGAAACTCAAATGACAAAGAGAACAATCACTCAAACAACGCAATAACACAATGGAAGACCACCAAACGAATGCAAGGAAGCAAAAACAAAGTTCACTGAACAAATGAAAACCAAAAACTTCCATGGGAGGCTCAGCACACAATAGCACCTAAATGCCCTAGGGCTAGAATGTAAACCTGATAGTAGAGGGAAAACAACTGGAGGATGGAGGTCACACACAGTCAAACAAGACTTCAGGGCACTCAGGAAGTCGAAAAAGTGACACCAAAACCATAAATCAAGCTCAGAAGGCTAAGAAACAAGCAAACCCTAGCACCATAGAGGATTGGTGCGACTTTCTGGCTACATCTAGCACCAAAACAAGATTGGCGTGGGGGCCTAACCAGCAACAAGCGCCATTTGGCGCGACTGTCAGGTCAAAAAAAGCACCAGTCGAGTTTACTAATGACAAAAATAAAAAAGAGCAAACAGGGAGCAGATCAAGTATGGTGGGGGCTGAACAGAGGTTTTACACCAGAAGGAGGCAAACCAGAAGAGCTGATCAAGTAGACAAAATCCAAAAGCAACCGAAAGAGACAAGACAAACTCGAATCAAACAGTCCCTAGTGGAGTCACCATTTTGTTGGAGAGGTAAATCCCCTCTGCAGACAGAGGCGATCTCTACTAGCCCAGATCGGGTCTAGCAACAATCAATCACGCAGTGACGTAGGTCTCTAGTTACAAAATGACAAGAAAGGAGAAGTTTCCTACCTCAGGTCCTATGGAAGAATGGTGCTTCCCGTCCTTCGCTTTGGCAGATCACGATCCTTTCGCTTAATGCGTCCGAACACCTGCACATGTGTGAAGAAACATAATGATACACATCATAGAATATAAATCTTGTAACTATACATCAGTCAAAGAAGATGTGATTCATTGCATCAAAGATAAAGATACACGAATGAAACCATAATCAAAGTCGCTTATCATTAATAAAACAAAGGAACGATACAACCTTAAGCTCTTATGCTAGATCTTCCTTCGGCGGGGTCGACACTGGAGCACGTCTCAATGAAGCTCGTTAGAAATGGGACGAAGCTCTCTCTCTTTGGCTTGGCTCTCAAAGGTTGTCTAGCGATAGTCTCCTTGCTATAGATTAAGCTCTTAGTACTATTAGGACTACTAGGACTACTAGCTTGCTAAGGGAAAATGGCAAGCTTATATAGATGGTGGAAGGGGATTTGGGATCCCTACAATTATAGGATTGGCCCTATCATCAAGGAAGCTTCCATGATAGGTGGAAAACCACCTCCCATACATGGAGATTTGGAGCCAAACCTCCCAACTCATTTTAGAGACTTGTTCAGGAGTTTGTTGGAATCAAACTTCCGCCATTTATTTTTTAAAAACAATCCTTATTAAGCTTGGTGCAAGCAATACACTGGGACAGAGCGCCAGTTGGTGTGCCCTCTTTGGTGGATTTCCCCCATTGGCGCGAGGGCTAAACTGGTTGGTTGCGCCAAGGCCAAAAGGTCTATTTTTAGGGTTTTTCACAGGAAACTGTCTTCAGAGGAATGATTGTCCTTGTCAAGGGGGATGCCATGAAAGTGGTTTCAGGTCATGTCACTGCTCACAGGTCACAAAAAAGGCCCTCTAATGTGCGGGACAGGGGATTGCAGGGACGGTGACAAATTACTGTGTAAAATATGCCCCCTAAAGCATGAGGCCCGAAATAGAGAGAGGGGTGAAGTGCTTTATGAGAACGTGCCCAACTGAAAACATTGCCGTCGGAAAACCTGCATAGACAAATACAACTGATATCTCAAATACATGATGTGTGGTATGGGCGCAGCCAGCCATAATAGAGTATACAATAACCAAGATCCAAGGTATGGACACAACCATCTAGTAAGGATCAATAGACTCAGGTATGGTCACAACCATCCAATCAATGAGTCATGTAACTAATCATGATAATCCGCAAAAATCCGCAGCTTGGATTCCATCAGAAAAAACCCAGGGTCTTGCACTCCATCTCGACCTGAACAGAGTACAAGTCCCAGCATGTGAATAAGTGAGCTGAAGTCGAACATGAAAGAACATCATCTAATTACTAGCCAATAATTAAAGCCGTTAAAAGATGCGAGAGGAACCACCAATAATGACGATGGCCCTCAAGGTACTAGAGGTACAATCCAGGGAATGTGAACAGTGAGTTGGCGTTGTTGCACTAAAAATTTTCACCTTGACATTCTGCTGACTGTATGAGCTCATTGACACTCATACTTACCTCCTCTGCAAGTCTTACAACCTTTGTTCCTCATTCCAAGCCCTAAAATCAAGAGAAAACCCACTAAAATCTCTGAAACTCAGGGTACGCAGGTAACATGAAGCCTGCCTGCGTTCCTGGCTTGGGTACGCAGGTAATACACTGCCTACCTGCGTTCTAGAACGCAGTTTTCCCTTGTAATGCTTGCCTACCCCCTCCAAAGTCAAAAAGCGAGAAACTAAAGTGAAAAACTTGAATTTTGGTCAATTCTATAAGGTTCTAGATGAGATTTTTTGGTGATGAGTACGCTTTAATAAGGTTCATGTATCCCTCACCTTAAGGAACTAATCCCTTGAGGTGAGGAGCCTATCCATTTGAAGTAGGATTCTATCCCTTCAAAGGTGGAATCCTAACCTCCTCATCTACTCTATAAAAAGAGGCATTAGGTAGCCTCAAAGGGAGTTCAAGCTTTATGTGTGATTGAGTTGAAGTGCTGTTGAGATTTAGACTTCTTTCTACTAAGATTTTGAGAGGAAAGATCACATACCTCTATGTGCTCCTGGAGGAAGAGTGCAAGACTTATCAAAGTAGAGGAGACTCCTGCTTCGAACCTCGGGAAGTCCTATTCAAACATCAAGGCTAACGTTGTAAGGTTCTTCTGTTATTTTAAGATTAATAAAATCAAGTTTTGTTTTTCTCAATAAATTTTCGTTCGATTGTTTATTTCAATAAGCTGTCGTTTGATCATTTATTTCATAGATTCCTTGATCACTAATATAGGTATGTTTTATAATTATTTGTTATACAGGAGCTATTTAATATTTGCTTGTTTCTGATTGCAGGTCGACAAAAGACGACACTTTGTTGTGACGAAGGACGACACTTTCTTGCGACGAAATAGCAATTGTTGCGACAGAAAGAATTATTGTTGCGACAAAATAACTCTTGTTGCGACGGAAGAACTATTGTTGCGACGAAAATAATTATTGTTGCGACGAAAGAACTCTTGCTGTGACGGAAGGATTATTGATGCGACGAAAGCACTACGAACACAAATAAGCATTTGGATCTAAGGTAGGATCGACACCTTCATAGCATTTATTTGTAAAACGAATATATTTAGAGAAAGACAAACTTAGTTTTTTGTTTGTTGCTAGATTGTCTTCTGACACTAGGGAGATCGATCTTGTCCGCAAGATCAATTTATCCAGCCAACAAATTGGCGACTCCACTGGGGAAAGAACTTGTTTTGATTTTCCTTTGTTTTGATTTGAGAAATGCTTTTTCTTGATTTTTGATTGATTTTTATGGGCTTGGGTAACTTAGAATTACTTTGATTTGGAAAGCTTTGAAATATTCTTTGTTTCTCTTGAACTTTTCTAGGGACCGCACATTGTTGTAGACCCTGTTAAAAGTCTTGAAAAGCTTATATTTCTTCTTTTAGTTTTAGTTTAGATTTGATTTAGGATTCTTAGTGTCTGCCCAAATCTGTATGTTTTCTGTCGAAAATCTATTGTGAATGACTCTCATAACACTTTTGTTTTGAATGATTTTCTAGAAGTTTTGCATTTTTAGAGTGGTTTTCACTTTGTCTCTGTAGTGGCCCAAAGATTAGAAGCTTAAAATTGGCATTAGATCACTTTGGTATCTTTTATATTTTTTATGAGTCTGACTTGGTTGTGAAATTCATTCTTTTTTGAGAAATAGATCTAGTTTTCTCTTTGCAAATCTTTGAACAAACTTTGTTTTAAGTTTTGAATTTCATTTTTATAAAACATCTCTGGATGTTTTTGATTTATTTGTTATTCTGGGAAAATGAATCCTTAGTTTACTGAACAACTAAGAAAAAATTTCTCAAAAAAAAATTTAAAGCTTTTATTCAATTAGATTTTTTAAAGTTTGTAGATCTCAAAATTAGTTTTCATAGTTTTGAGTGCTTTTTAGAACTTATAGATCTCTTTTGAAGGAAAATTGTTTTTTGTAGTTTCAGCTTTTGAAAGTTAAAGGGATTTATTGTGAGCATTGATTATTTGTCTCTTTTTGAGATATTGTTGAAAAGACAAAAAAAACAAAAGGATTTTCTTTCATTTATTCTTCATGCTCAAAGAAAGAATTGTCTCTTAAAAGAATTGCATTCTCGAACTCTTTCTTTAGCTATATTTCATTGAAGGAAAAACAAATTGATTGTCATTTTTAGGTGCATTTTTTAGTGTTTTTGGAAGTCGAGTCTTCACACCATCAAAGTTTCATTTCCATACATATTGACTTAAAGAACAGCCCATAAAAACAACGCTTAATTAAAATTGATCTAGTAATCTTTTCATTTCTAGGACTCTTATCACCAATATATCTTAGGCTAGTATCTTGGAGTAGGGAGTAATTAACTCTCCAAGATAGTAAAAACAAACAAGTATATAACTCTTGCGGTAGGAAATAAATCCAATTGTAATTGGTACAATTTGGGAAGCTTCTCTTAAAGGAGTTAATAACGAGATCATGTCTGAACCTTTGAGACAATCAATTATGTTTCATTGGGAAAGATAGAAGATTCTGCGCGCATTATAAATGGTAAACCTCGGATTAATCATTGTCGAGGAGCCTGGGGTCACTTGTTGGTAAACCTCGGATTGACCATGTCGAAGAGCCTTCAAGGGGATTGAGCTTTGTCACTCTGCCCTTGTGCCTGGAATCAGATCGTAGACTGTTCCCCCAGTTGTATTTGTTACTGTTGGTAACCTGAGTGTCCATAAGCTTAAGATTATTTCCTAAGGTGACAGTGAAGGAAAGATCTCACTGTACCTAGAGTAGACATCGACTAGACTCACTTGGACTCTCTGGGGGGTTCTCTTCACTCGAGATGGTTTTGTGAAGAAACTTGTGCCAGTCTGTTTCATTAAGCAGGTTGTCGGGGTAACTGTTCCAACCGCCCTTTCTGTATTAAACTTCTACTAAGTTGAATTTCATCACCAACTAGTGTTTTTAGTACGGGAAGTTACTATTTGTGTGTGGTTTGAACTCTTAGATTTTTTAGGCGTGTGATTCAACTGTTTATTTCTTTAGAAACTTTAGGTGTTTTCATTGAAATTTTCTTTGTTTGCGTGTGATTGATTAGTATTTAATCGTGGAAGAATTACCGAGACAATCCCAGAGACTTCAGGGGAAGCCCTTTGAGTATACACCAAGTCAGCTTGAAGGCCTGCGTGCTCTAGTATCATCTAGTAGCGGTAGAATTAAATCAATAGAAATTGGAAGTTCATCTATAGTTGTTCATCCTGATCATCAAATACCCACAACAGAGCATATTTCTGAACTGATTTCAGTTTCTGAAGTTACTGGCAGTATTTCTCCTTCCAGTGAACTAGCTGACGAACCTAAAATCTCTGAACCTGACACTGAATATTCTGTTTTAGAAACATCCTCAAGATTTAATACTCCAACTTCTAGCGATCTTAGTTCACCTAGGGTAAGAAGTATTGTTACTAAAGATCTTCCGTCTAGCCTCATTTCCATTGAAGAACTTACTAGTGCAGACGAAGAGATATCTCTTCCCGAATCCCCTCAGTCTTTGAATATTAGGGAGCGTGAATCTATTTTCTACAGCCCTATTAGGACTGATGCTTGGTATCTATCTTTGACAAAATTTTTAAAAAACCCGGGTCTTGCTTTTTCTCCACCTCGAATTCCATTTCATCCTACACCCAGAGGTTACTATCCTTCAGCCATCATGGCAGGAGAGTCATCTACGTTTTCCCAATCAACGGAAGCATTTTTACACGGTGGTCCTTCTATTCCTTCGGGATATCAGGCTCTTTCTGGTACTTTTTTAGGAGCAGCTCCTCGACCGATTGAACAAGTATTATCATCTGGTCTTAATGGAATTAAAAATGAAACGTCGAACATAGAGAAAATCTTTATGATGTCTAGTAATATTCCAAATCCTCAACCTCAAGGTGGTCAGTTACCGCCTGGGGGGCAACCTCAAGGTGGTTAGTTACCGCCTGGGGGGCAACCTCAAGGCAGTTAGTTACCGCCTGTGGGTCAAACTCAAGGCAGTCAATTACCACCTAGGGGGAAACTACAGGGTAATTTTTTCCCGGGACAAATTGTAGCACAATATTATTTTGGAGAACAACCTCAAGGACAGTACATACCTCAGGGTTATCAACCTTCAGGGCAGTACATACCCCATGGTCAACCCCAAACTAAGTATGTTCCTCAAAGTCCTTATCAACCCCAGATTCAGTATGCGCCTCAGGGTTATCAACCTCAAGGTTAGTACCCAACTCAAGGTTTTCAACCACCTTCTGGTCAATCATTTGTACAAGGAGCTAGAAATTTACCTCCTAATTATCAACCCTAAGTTCAACTAGGTTATGGTCCTTATTTCAACCTTCTTTGGGACAATACCCCGGAATGAACATGGGGTGGGATCCATCCCAAATTCAACAGACTATGCAACCTAATGTGCAGTTGCCTACTCAACCTAGACAGCCTTTGGTTTCTAGTCCAACCCAACAACCTATCCAGCCTACTGTTTAAATCCCTGCACTTGGTTCTGTTCAGCAGTATGGGCCTAGTACACCTCAGACTCCGCCTCAAACAACTGCAACATCTGTTCAACCTATAACACCTGTTTCTGGAGTATCTGTAGCTCCAAGTTCTTCTATCCCTGCATCCGTGAAAATGCCTCAAGTCTCTGTACCCCAGTTAGGACCTTCAGTTCAGACTTCGATCTAGATACCTACAGGACAAGCTGGTACAAGTACGATTGTCTCCAGTCAACCGCAATTCATGTATCAACTGTACCAAGGACAGTATCAATTCGGTCCTGTTTCACAAAACCCAGTTTATCAGTATCAACTATACCCTGTCTATACTTATCAATAGCCTCAACAACCCCAGTTTGGTCTAGTTAATCCTAGTTTTCCTGGAGGTTATACTATTCCTAATGAAAATCCGATTCCAGGCTATCTTGGATATCCTCCTCCTGGAACTGGTCTTATTACTCAAGGTTTTCATGACCCTAACCGTCAGTTACCATTTATTACAACTTTAGATTTACCTGATTTGACACGCCTTACGAATGATCCAATTTTCTATCATCTGTATTGGCCGCCAATGCTGCATAAGTTACCCAGTGATATACCGAAATTCGAGGGTAAGTCAGGAGAGGATTCATCAAATCACGTTATGACTTATCACCTCTGGTGTGCACCTAATTCGATAATTGATGATTCAATTCGCTTACGTCTTTTTCAACGAACTCTTATTGGTCTTGCCGCCAAATGGTACATTGAGTTACCACGAGGATCTTTTAATAATTTCAGTCAGTTAGCAACTGCTTTCTTAACTCATTTTCAGTTGCCTGTGTGATACGACAATGTCACGGAACTTTTGAATTCGCTAAAGCAATCCACGTCCACATATATTTCTGATCATATTCATGAATGACGATGTAGAATGCATTTAGTGAAATTTTAAATTCCGGATCAAATTTTGGCGGAATGGTTTGTTAAATCATTATTACCCAAAATCACTGAAGATGTAGCTAAGGCAGGAGTTGTTACTGAGGAGCAATTCATTGCTCAAGCTCAGTACCTTGACCTCGTCTATACGCAGTCAGGAACTTTACATTAAAAAATCCCCGATCTTCCAAAAAAAAGGTCAAATAATTGTATCTCCTTCAGGGTCTCATGCCGCTGATAGTATGATTGGTACAGTTAATACTAAAAGCAAGAAGAAATCTTCAAATAATTCTTCTCCTATAATAACTTTACCTGATTCCCTGACAAGAGAATATTCCACTGAAGTTTCTGCCCACATTCATGTTGTAGAGTCATCTATGGCCAAATCTAAATCTCGCGGTAAAAGGAAGGGGAAGAATAAAAAAAAAAAAAAATTCAAAAGAAAAAACAGATAAAACTGAATCTAATGACGAAAAACACAAGCCTCGCTATCCTTGTTTCATTTGCGACGAGGATCATTTTACTAAGGAATGCCCACATCGAGCGAAGGTTGCGAAATTCGTTAAAGGTTCTCAACAGCCTGCTATCTTGAAGGATCCTTTTCCAAATCAAGACAGTAAGATGATTGGTTCCACCTCGAATGCCTCAGAAGAACCTATTATGTTGATGTCTCATGTCAGGATTGTGATGCGATCGCAAGATTATGGTAGTAAAAATCCTATTGGTGGTAAAGAAGCAAATCTTCTAATTCAAACACATCAACTACACCTCCTCTCGTTTCTGATCCACTACAGATCAAGAAACCCAATCCAGACTTAGTAATGAAACCACCTGCTAAAGGTGTACTTCGTAAATCAGCTTTCAATCCACATGTGAGAGCTGCTCAGAATTACAACATTGTTGAGGACTTAGCTATTTCCCCTTCAGCAATGTCGGCTTTGGAAGTGCTACAATCATGCCAAGCACAGCATAAATTACTTTTGTCAGCCATAGGAGCTGTCGATATTCAGGATTCAAATATTATAATCTTTGATTTAGAGAATAGTACACCCCGCCTACCTCATCAAATGGCTTTCCAAATTCTAGTTTTATTCAAAAACAGACTGATCTTTCGGACTGTGATTGATGAAGGGGCTTCTATGTGTATTATGTCGATCCAGTGTTGGAAATCACTTGGTTCTCCTACACTCAATCAGTCTCCGACGATTCTAAAGGCTTTTGATGGCCGAGGGTTCCATCCTTTCAGTATTTTGTAGGATTTACCTATAGGGGTCGAAAGCAAAACCGTAAATCTAGATGTGGAGGTGGTTGATGCCCTTCTAGATTACAACCTTCTCCTGGGTTGCAGTTGGTCTTATGCTATGACTGTTGTTGTTTCATCGGTATTTCGGCTTATCAAGTTTCCACATCAAGGAAAGATCGTCACAATAGATCAGCTCACTTATTTCTCATCCGATCCAACCTCTACAAAAACTATCCAGCACATCGGTAAAACGACTATCCCTTACAAGGATGTTGGGGTAGGTTTGATTAAAGATTCTGGTTTACTAGGAAATTTTTCCTTTCCTTCTCCTAATGTATCGCCTCCTATTGCAAATATTCATATGATTTCATCGAATACCATTACGTTTTATGATCCTTGGATCGTACCTTCGGATTTCGAGTTGGATTCGTTTGATGGCATGATGCCTTTGAGTCCCTTTGCAATTGCATATCAGGCTATACAGTCGCTTTCCAATCCTTCTTCAATTGAAACTGATCCAATGAATGGGATCCATGACGAATCACTTTCTATATCTAGCTCAGCCACAACGACATTTCCCAATCTTGTTCATACTGATGAGAAGATTCGTGAACTCTTGTCTGTTGATGATTTACCATGGGAAGATCTACATCATCGATATTCATTTTTACCTGAGCTGGATCATTTTGAAAATGATTTCGCTTCTATTTTTACTGCTGAACATGTCAAAGAACCGTAGAGTCCGTTGCAAAATCTTGATTCTGAGTTAAATTTGGAAAACATCTCTCGAACGATTCCTATTGACATTTCAGTTGAGCCAGGAATAATTGAAAACACTCATATAGGTGCTTGCTATACGGACAATGAAATCCAAGATTATAAAGCCCTATTTCAATAATTTTGTGACGTGTTTGCCTGATCATATGAGGAAATGCCAGGAATCAATCTATCAATTGTTGTACATGAAATCAAGACTTACCCAGATGCAAAACCTGTCTGACAACGCTTATGTCAGATACATCCGCGAAAAGTTGCTGCTATCAAAGCCGAAGTTGAAAAATTACTTCGTGCAGGTTTCATTTATCCAATTCCTTTAACGGATTGGGTATCGAATATTGTTCCTATTAACAAAAAACAAGGAACGATAAGAGTATGTATCAACTATAGAGATATTAATCGAGCTTGTCCTAAAGACAATTATCCCACACCCTATATTGATCAAATCATTGATTATTGTGCCGACAGTGAAATGTTTTCCTTTATGGATGGTTTGTCTGGTTACAATCAAATAAACATACTTCCTACTGTTCATCCAAAAACAAATTTCATTTGTCCATGGGGGACATTTTCTTATTGAAAACTACCCTTTGGATTGAAGAATGCTGGGGCAACTTTTCAAAGGGTTATGTCTTACGCATTTCATGACATTAAGCACATTGTGCAGCCTTATCTCGATGATTTACCGGCTCATTCATCGCGTAGGGCCGACCATCTCACTCATTTACGAGCTATCTTTATGAGATGTAGGCATTATCGAATTCGGCTGAATCCACACAAATGTGTTTTCTATGTAGAATCGGGTCGATTACTGGGATTTGTTGTTTTGAAAGAAGGCATTCACATTGATTCGTCGAAGGTTGAAGCTATTGTCAATCTATCTCCTCCTTCGACTCTGCGCCAACTCCAAATTTTGCAGGGGAAAGAAAACTTTTTACGTTGGTTCATTCCTAACTACACCGAGCTAACAAAGGGTTTTACCCGGTTGTCGAAACAAAACGTTCCATTATTTTGGGATGAGATCGCTGATCGATCTTTTGATGCACTTAAACATGTGTTGACCCATGCACCATTATTGCATCCTCCCAACTACAACCGGGACTATTTTTTGTACCTCGTCGCCTCTCATTCCACCATTGGGATGATTTTAGTTCAAGAATATGAATTCAGCAATGAACATGTGATTTACTATCTTAGTCGAAATCTGCATCCGACTGAGATAAAGTAAACACATGTGGAGAAATTGGCTGTGGCAGCTGTTCAAACTGTCCAAAGATTTCGACACTACATCTTATTATGCAAAACCACAGTAATTTCTGACTGTAACCCTATGATGTACATCTTGACCAAAAAATTGTTAGGGGAAAGTATTCCAAGTGGATAGTTATCTTGTAGGAATTTGACTTGGAATTTGAAAAATCCAAGGCAAAGAAATCTTTGGTTTTTGCCGAACTGATGTGTGATTTCCCCTCTACTGATATTGAAACTGTGGCGGAGCAACCCATTATAGACAAATCCTTGTTTCTTATCAGTACTCTTGATCCTTGGTATGGGGATATTATTGTTTATCTCCAAACCCAATATTTTAGGCCTGAAATCTCACAGTCTCAGCGATGGAAAATTTGTTTCCAATCCCAACAATACAATATTATTGGTGATACACTCTATCGTCGTAGAGCGGATTCTATTTTCCGACGCTGTCTTACACATGAAGAAGCTGGAAAGGTTTTAAATGACTGCCATTCTGGAGCATGTGGCGTTCATATGTCTGGGTATGCAACAGCCCAAAAGATATTGTGCCCTGGTTATTTCTGGCCATCGTTATTCAAAGATTGTATCTATGCAGTCCGGAAATGCCACAATTTTCAGGTCTTTCATCATAAAATGCGTGCACCACCCGCTCCTCTTCACCCTATAATTGTTGTCGGTCCTTTCGCAAAGTGGGGTATTGACTTTATTACATGTAACCCTCACTCGGCTGGGCGGCATGCATATATTAACCTAGCGATAGATTATTTTACTAAGTGGGCCGAGGCGATGCCTACATTTTCGACAGACGGTAAGACTGCTGCAAATTTCGTGTTCAATCATATAATTGCTAGATTCGGTGTTCCTCAAGCCATTATTACAGATCATGGAAGTCCTTTTTGGAATATCATGATGATTTAACTAACAGATCAACTTGGCCTGCCCCACGATAGTTCTAATCATTACCCACAGGCTAATGGTCTGGTTGAAGCTATCAATAAATTTTTAGTCACTATGATCAGACGACTTATTGGTATTCATAAGTCGAATTGGCATTCCATGTTATTTTTAGCACTTTGGGCATATCGGACCTCAGTAAAAACATCAACTGGTTTCACTCCCTTTCAACTAGTTTACAGTTTGGAAGTTGTGTTGCCTATTGAATGAGAAATTCCGTCATTGAAATTAGCCATAGAACTACTCCTAGCTACGTCTAAAGAGAAGAATAATTTTTTGTACTTGGCTCAGCTAGATGAGAATCGACGAAATGCTACATTAGCAAACGAAGCTCATGTCAAACGAATAAAATCTCAGTACAATATAAATGTTACCCCTCGCAGTTTTTCAGAAGGAAACCTAGTTTTAGTGTACGATGAAGCCAACGATAAGCTAGGGGCTGGAAAATTTGTGCCTATGTGGCATGGTCCTTTCATTGTTAAGCGAAAGCTGGAAAAAGGGGCCTATGAACTGATAGATTTTGACGGTGTCTATTTAGATAAACCCAGAAATGGGTTTTATTTGAAGAAATATTATGCTTAAACTTGGTGTGGAGATTTTTAGTTAGATTAGATTCGTTACTGCTGGTGTGTCTTAGATTAGAAAAGCGTGCCTAGTTTAGAGTGTGTTCTTATCACTATTCCTGCTTATCTGAGTTTTACTCTTGATATTTCAGATGCCAACATCTCTTTAAACCTACATTGGTTTTGCTGATGGTGCTTGTCGTAGTACACGAAACATTTATTCCGCAGCTTGGGTTATCTATTCACCCTCTGACGAGTTAGTATCCATGCATGGGGTAAGCCTTGGTCAAACAACGAATAACATTGCTGAGAATAGTGCAGTGATTGAGTTATTATCTGAATCCATATCGTTTGGGATTCGTATTTTGATTGTTAGGTTGGATTCTGAACTTGTTGTATTACAACTTAACAGGGTTTATGCCATTATAAATCCAGTGTTGTTACGGTTATTCTTAAGAGTTCATCTCTTGGAACGTGAATTTGATTACATTGAATATCAGCATATTCCAAGACATTTAAATACTTTAGCAGATGCAGTTTCTTCCAATATGATAAATAGACATTTGCAATAAACAAAGCAGTAAATTGAACAACATTTAGTAACATGTACACAGATAGCCGATAATAGTGATATATCATAGCATAGAAGTTTTTTTTTCAAATATACATCGTCTTGTGTTGGACGATTTAAAATACAAAAAAATTAGGACTTAGAAAGTGTTGAAAATGATTTTTACTTGAATCATCCCATTGCTCTCCTGGAGGAAAATCCATGTCTTTGTTGCCGCGATAGTTCATCCCGACATATGGAAAATCCTTAATAATAAAGAGTTGGTTTTTCAACCAATGAAAATATGTCGACAGAAATCTAACAATCTCAATGCCCTCAGCATGAGATTGGCAACACGTAATGTTGCATTCCTATACAGTCTAGTAACAGTGAAGACAATAACTTTGAACTCAGGATGGATGATATATATTTGTTTATCCTTGGGGTCTACTCAACCATTGTAAAACTCTGCTTTGAGACTAGCAACAGACTGGCCACTTGGTCTAGTCCCGAATAGAGATAAGTGTCCACCCCTCTTGGACAAACCAATCAAAAAATATATGTCCTCCAGCTTGAATTTGAACCGGTGGCTGTTTATCAAGAAAAACTGGTCCTATGTGTCCCATCTATTCACTAGCCATATCAGGAAATCAACTTGGGCCCTCATATGGGCCAAAATTTATATAGATTACTTGGAGCTTACAGTTTCTGATCAGACGAACGGATTTTCTAGAATCTTCACAGGAAGTTTTTCTTATCCAAAAGCTCTCACTTTTCACTCTGAATTAAAATGTTAAAAATGAAGTTAGAAAAGTCCTTTTTATAATTTTTTTCGAATAAATGAATTCTTAATTTGTTTATTTTTCACTTTAAAAAGGTAATTTGGAAAAAAATTTACTTATCTTAAACATGTATATGTAATTGTTTCGATTTTTTGTGCAGAATATTGGATTTTTCGGTAAAACTGATCATTTTTCAACAAAGAGCATATTTTTAACACTTTTTCGGACTCTTTCAAAAATTTACGAAAAAGCGAAAACTTGGAGTCCTCTTTTAGCTCTTTTCAGACTCTCGAAAATTGAAAATATTGTCGAGCACTTGATTATTCGAACTCTTTAATGTAAATGAATGATCGTCCCGTCAGTATAAGTTTACCCCTTTTATGGACTGAAATGGACTATTTACGAAAAATGTATACGTTGACTAATTACAGTCAATAGAGTTCTCTCCCACATTATTTTATCCTTTTTCGGGCCCGAGAGACTAAATTTATGAAAAAGTACACCCATGGAGTCTTCTTAAGTTTTTTCTTCTGACTCTCTAAAATTGAAAAAACACCGAGTTTCTCCTATATTGGACTCGTTAAAATTTAACAGTAAAGGACCTGTTCAATTTTTAAACAGGAACAAACCACTCCTTCTTAGGGTTCAAATCTTAAACTATGTTGGACTCATTCGAAGGATGAGCTTATAAACAAGCAAATGTTATCCTCCTCAAGCTTGTCAAAAATAAAGAGGTACTTGCCAGAAATGGTGGGGGGAAAGAGAGAAAAACGAACCTGTTTGTTACATTTTGATTATTTAGAAAATCGTTAACCACTCTTGAACATGACACTTTTGTTCACCTGGGTTGGGAAATCCTTTGCCTAACATTTAATCAAACCATATTGAATGTCTTCATCTGGTTTATGGGTATTAGCTTTGGGTCAATTGTCACCAAACCATCTGAAGTGTCGTTATGTGTTCAAGAGGACAGTTCAAACAAACCATTCATCTGCAAAATATCTATCATCCATTTTTACCATCTCTGAGTCAGTCCTTTCTAATATATTTCTTCAAAACTTGATCTATGATTTTGTGTTGTGGGCTTTCCTACGACGGATCACTTTCTATCAACGACAGCTCTTTATCTAGGAAGTTGATCTAGAAATCATCAGTACCTTGAAATCTGCATGCCTCAATGGCAGGTTTCTCTCTTTCGACGACAGGTTGCATCATTGACCTTCGATCGAATGATTCTGTGACATGTTCGACTTCAGCTCATTCATTCACATTTCATGGATTGTACTGAGTACTTTGAGAGCCATTGAAATTACTGGTGGTTACTCTCACACTTGTTAACAATTTACATTATTGACTGGTAATCAAGTGGTTTCTACCATGTTCAACTTTGACACATTCATTCACATGGATAGAATCGTACAGGTTCGAGAAGTGGAAATCAAGACCCTGGATCTAGTTTCCACCATCTAGGCTGTGAGGAATTTTTTTTATTCATTTATACGTCAGACTATTCATAAACAGATGGTTGCGTCCATGTTGTGTCTACATATGTCTATACTATTGATGTATTGAAAATCATTCCTATATCAGAACAGTTTAAATCAGTTTTCTAGTTAGTTTTGATCTAAGTATGGGAATGCCTACCTCAGCGATGATATGATTACATATATATATATATATATATATATATATATATATATATATATATATATTGCATTAATTTTTTAAGGTGTTCCGGGATCGGGGTGTCCACAAGATGATCCTTGAAATGATAGCATTTACCTTTTATATATGACAGATCATCTTCATCTATTCCGTACTTCGCACTTTTAGGGGGGCAATATGTTACACTAAAAACTATCACCTTGACACCGTCGACCGTATGAGCCTGGCTGACACTTCATACATGCCTCCTCGGTAAGTCTTACAACCTTTGTTCCTCATTCCAAGCCCTAAAATCAAGAGAAAACCCACTAAAATCTTTTTGAAAACTGTGTGGCACGAACATGAATCCCGCCCGTATTCTTAGTTTTGGCACGCAAATAATACATCGCTACCTACGTTCCTTAACACATTTTTCCCTTGTAATGCCTGTGTAACCCCTCCAAAGTAAAAAAAGCGAGAAACTAAAGTGAAAAAGTTGAATTTTGGTCAATTCTAGAAGGTTCTAGATGAGATTTTTTGGGGATGAGTACGCTTTAGTAAGGTTCATGCATCCCTCACCTTAAGGAACTAATCCCTTGATGTGAGGAGCCTATCCCTTTGAAGGAGGATTCTATCCCTTCAAAGGTGGAACCCTAACCTCCTCATTTGCTCTATAAAAAGAGGCATTGGGTAGCCTCAAAGAGAGTTCAAGCTTTATGGGTGATTGAGTTGAAGTGCTATTGAGATTTAGACTTCTTTCTGCTGAGCTTTTGAGAGGAAAGATCACATACCTCTATGTGCTCCTGGAGGAAGAGTGCAAGACTTATCAAAGTAGAGGAGACTCCTGCTTCAGACCTCGGGAAGGCCTATTCAAACATCAAGGCTAAGGTTTTAAGGTTATTTTGTTATTTTAAGATTAATACAATCAAGTTTTGTTTTTGTCAATAAATTTTCGTTCGATTGCTTATTTCAATAAGCTTTCATTTGATCATTTATTTCATAGATTCCTTGATCACAATGATAGGTATGTTTTATAATTATTTGTTATACAGGTGCTATTTAATATTTTCTTGTTTGTGATTGCAAGTCAACAAAAGATGACACTTTTTTGCGACGAAGGACGACACTTTCTTGCGACGAAAGAACTATTGTTGTGATGGAAATAATTATTGTTGCGATGAAAGAACTCTTGTTGCGACAAAATAACTATTGTTGTGACGGAAAGAATTATTTTTGCGACGAAATAAATCTTGTTGCGATGGAAGGATTATTGACGCGATAGAAACACTACGACTGCAAATAAGCATTTGGATATAATGTAGGATCGACACCTTCATAGAATTTATTTGTAAAACGAATATATTTAGAGAAAGACAAACTTAGTTGTTCGTTTGTTGCTAGATTGTCTTCTGACACTAGGGAGATCGATCTTGTCCTCAAGATCGATTTGTCCAGCCAACAGGCGTCGAACACCCACAGAATCATTCGATCGAAGGCCAATGATGAAAACCTTGCATCGAATGCGAGGAACCTGCCATTGAGGCATGCAGGCTCCAAGGTACCAGAAGGGAGTCGCTAGATCAGTTTCCTGGATAATGAGCTAAAGTCGACAGGAAGTGACCTTGATCGAAGGTGGGCCATAGTGTTTCCCACATCATCGACACGAGACAGAGGAACATGATGTTTGTGAATCAAGATCGGTAGAGAATCAGAGGGAGGTTGAAAATAGTAGAGGCCAACTTCTCTTGAACATATTTGCGACACGACACTGGATTTGGCTGTATTTGATATCAAAGGATCTGAGGTCATGATGACGTGGAAAAGAGTAGATGAGCGGTCAAAAAGGATTACCCAAACACATGGAGGCAAGCTGAAAACGAGGTGAGATGTCCCCAACCCGACACGAATGCAGACAAGTGCCATGTTCAAGAGTGACATACTTCCGACACGACGAGGATACTGGTTTCATTTTTCCCCACCATTTCTGGCGAGTACCCAATTATTTTTGAAACCAAGATTGAAGGGGATAGCATATTCTCGCGATATAAGTTTGTCCTTCGGACAAATCCATCCTAGTACATTTAATGAGCCCTAGGAAGGAGGAACTTGAGTATCGTCATTATGACGGAATTCGATGTCATCAAATTTTAACGAGTCTGACAAAGGAAGAACTTGACATCTTTTCATGTTTAGAGAGTTTGAAAAGACGGCAGAAAAGTAAACTCCAACATTCCCTTTTCGTAGAAATTTCCTCAGATCCGAAAAGGTAGAAAACTATGTCTGAGAAAACCTCCTAGTCGCGATAGGCTAAGGTATTCCTTTTTCATAAATAATCTATCCCAGCCTGAAAAAGGGGTAAACGTATACTGGGTAGATTTCGTTTCACAGCCAATTTTAATGAGATCAAAACGATGTTTACCCGGAACATTTTCGTTGTTTAGAGAGTCAGAAAAGAGCTGAAAGGTGACTCCATCTAAGAGAACGAGGGTGTGGGCAGGCGTTCGGGTCCGTGAAGGTGGTCCGCCCAAAACAAGAAGTTGCTAAGAGGTTTGCCATTGCCGCTCACCTCATCGCAGACCTTAGTAACCCGTAAAACAACCAAGTGAAAGGCATATGATCAGCTGATCGGCCAAGCGTATAGTGACGATGGAGTGAGAACACCAAGGTTTGATTCTGGCAAGTAAACAAAGCTGATAAAATGGAAATCACAAGAGGTAAAATGGGAATGGTTTCATTTTTACACAAGCTTGAAATCAGAAAAATCTGCTTGAAGTTGGTTTCATTTTTACACAAGCTTGAAACAAAGATAAACTATGCTTGAAATCGGTTTCATTTTTACACAAGCTTGAAATGGAAACAAACTATGCTTGAAAAATTTTGCATGCCCCTACCATGGTGACTTAATTCGAGGTACATGCCCCCCAAGCTTCAATCCATATGAACGGTAGATGGAGTGAAGGTTCAAGTTACGAGATCAAAAGAAAGACTCAACTAGGATTTTACGAGATCTTACTAAAGACTCGAATTGAACGGGAAAGTGTTTCACTATTTTAACGAGGTTGACACATTAAAAGAACTATCCTCAGGACACCTTGTTTCATGGTTTAAGGAGCTTGGCAAAAGACAAGGAACTCCGCTCTGACACCATGTTTCATTTTTTAACGAGCTTGACACAAGAGAACGAACTCTGCTCCAAAGAGCTTGTTTCATTTTTTAAGGAGCTTGACACAAGCAATCAAACTATGCTCCGAAGACCTTGTTTCATTTTTTAAGGAGCTTGACACAAGAAAATGAACTATGCTCCAAAGACCTTGTTTCATTTTTTAAGGAGCTTGATACAAGAAAACGAATTTTGCTCCAAAGACCTTGTTTCATTGTTTAAGGAGCTTGACACAAGCAGATGAACCATGCTTCGATGAGCTTGTTTCATTTTTTAAGGAGCTTGACACAAGAAAATGAACTGTGCTCCGACAGACCTACTTTCATTTTTTAAGGATCTTGACATAGGAAAGGAACCATGCTCCGATAGATCTTGTTTCATTTTTTAAGGAGCTTGACACAAGAAAAAGAACTATGTTCCAATGACCTTGTTTCATTTTTTAAGGAGCTTGACACAAGAAAACTAACTCTACTCCAACGACCTTGTTTCATTTTTTAAGGAGCTTGACACAAGAAAATGAACTATGCTCCGACAGACCTCATCATAATGAATAAGAAGTCATAGATTCCAAGACGTTCTCATCTGATGGGAGAAAAACGTCTCAGAAATCTAGACCCAATGCCCCCAGCACACGATGTACAATGGAACTATCACTGGATACGGGCACATGACATGTAGCCACATAATTGACATGCGGCGAGGATGACACAACTGGTGGATAAAGATTCGGCAGGGATGAGGGTGGACTAGTTTATATATTGGGACCAAAGAACACAAGCTGATCGATGGTCACAATCCGACCGTGGTGCGGAAAACACATCACACGAAAGAGGGAGGAGACAAGTGCTCCCATGGCATAAGTATAATCATGGCCCAGGAGTAAATTAAATTCCAAAGGTCCAGGAACAACCATCATGTCCATATGGACAGTTTTCCCTCCCAAATTAACAGGAAACTTCGGAAGGATCCCTAACGGTTGACTAGTTCTTTTGTTAAATGCCAACAGATTCTGCGTAATAGGTATAAGCGGAGATGAACTAAAAGCTTTCCAAGTATTTGAGGATAGAATACTAATAGACGCGCCTTCGTCTATAATAGTGCTGGGTATGACCAGATCAAAGGTCTGTACCGTGATCTTGAAAGCCACATAAGATGGAAGGCGGTATCCTGCAAATCGATTCCAATCAAAGGAAGTGACCAAACTACTCGGAGGGGCTACCATCGAACCGATATGGTCTTCCTCTAGTGTTACGGAAGAAGAGGGAGCATCCTCCATGACCTCCATCACAGAGTCGGGAGGGGTATACTCCAGGACCTCCATCATGGGAGGCGAAGGAGCGACTTCTTGAGTTATAGGGACAGGAGAATATTTCTCCAAGTCTGAGGAATCTGAATAAACAAGAAGAACTCGAGGAATATGAGATCCACTCTCGACGGAAAAGACCTGGTGCACCGCAGACGGGGCCAACTCAACCGATCCTACGACCAATGGTTGGTCAGGAACAGATTCCTGAATTTGAATTTCCGGGGGAGTAGGATTGAACAAGGATGACTCTTGACCAATTGTTGAATCAACTAGTGGAGGACTCAAGGATAGATGTTTGTAACCAGCCGAAAGGCATGGTGTAGAAACAGTCGAGTTGTCCAAAATTTTCTTGGATTCATCCATATACAGACAAAGGTGAATGGCATGGTCCCCTTCACACAACTTATAGGGATTGGAAAGCTTACCCTGCTTCTTAGGAGCCTTACCAGCACTAGCTAAAGATGTGCCCCCAACCTGACTCCCAGAGGCCAAAGGCAACGTCGGACGATCGTTGGACCATACTTCGAGCACCTTGGGAATGTCAGGGAAATCTCGAAGAAGATGGTTTCCTTGGCACAACATGCAAGGGAATTTGACTTTTTGAGGAGGGTTGGAAGGTTCATCAAGAGGAGATCTTTTAGAAGCAGTAGCTGTAGCCTTAGCCTCTATCTTATCGGACTTCTTCTTCTTCTTAGCCACCTGGTTACTCGAATCCAGACTTTCACTAGGTGAAGTAGAAGAGGAAGATGAAGAAACAAGCGAAGAAGGGGAGAGGTCCACCTTTGAATCAACATGTTGTTGTTCAGGTGGAGGAACTGATGGTACAGTGGAAAAAACACTCGGGACCAAAGAGGTTGAAAACAAACAAACAGGAAACCCAATAGTTAACCCAATAAGGGACAACGTTGCCATATAAGGAGAACCAACATTTCCAAAAGGAGGAAAAGGACCAAGATTCCCTTCGGAGGGAATTCCTTGGCTGGTGAACTCCAGAAAAGTTACCGTTGGAAATGGCCCAAAACAACACCCTAAGGAAACTAACTTTAACCAGGAATATTTCGTGGGAAGTTAATTTTTAAAACATTGAAACAAAACTCTCTTGTTTCATATTTTAAGAGTTGAGAAACAAGCAAAAGGTGACTCTATCACTTTGAGTTCAGAAACAAGTGTGAAAGGACAAGCGCTTGACGATATTTTCAAATTTATGGAGTCAGAAAAGATAAAAATGACTACTCTAGAAATCTAGGTAGAAGGGTGTACCATATATCCGTGAACTTCCATATACACCTTGATTAAAAAATGAAAGAGAAATCAACCAAGGACTTGACATACGTGTAGGTAATATCCCTGAATGCTGTGTCTGGTGTATCACGGGTCTAAGGCGATAGAATCGGCTTCCTACGGATAAAGGATAGCAACCTAGTGGGGTCTCCATTTATATACTCGATGGTACAGGGAGCACAAGTCCATACTAGCGCTGTCTAAAGCCAAGAGGTGAACGACAGCTACTAGGTTTAACGACGTCAGAACATGTCACTAGCCTAGACCTATAGATATTTCGTTAATGTTTCAATGCTGCCTTAAGGTAAATTTAATAAATTTTAGATTTGATCTTCAATTATGTTTCAATTTCAGGCCCTACTAAATGTTATGTCTAAAAAATCCTCTAAATTCACGCTACATGCCACTACAAATCACTTTGTTCGATGAATAGCTAACTACGGGAAGGTGGAGAGCTTTTTCAAACAATAACAAAATGATCACAAAACAACCACTAGTGTCTCTAATGCGCGCTAGTGAAACTAAAAGCTTTTCCTTTAGAGTTATATAACACTAATAATGCAGAAAAGTTTTCAATTTTCACTAACTAACAAAAAGCAAAAAGATTTGTTTTTGTATTTTTCCAATGTTTTAAGAGCAAAATGCACTAAACAAAATGAAAACTCATAAAGAGATCAATTTGAGAAACGATAGTGAAAGAGTAAAGACAAGAAATTTCACTCAATACAAAATACACAATCAGACCTCAAATTGATGGAGAAATCCCTCAAATCAAAGAGGAATCTCAAAGACCCATACAAACCGTGTAATCTAGGCTCGAAATGAGAGAAAGTGAAACTTGAATGAGAAATAGAACAATCACTCAAACAACGCAATAACACAATAGAAGACCACCAAATGAATGCAAGGAAGCAAAAACAAAGTTGACTGAACAAACGAAAATAAAAAACTCCCACGGGAGGCTTAGCACACAATAGCACCTAGATGCCCTAGGGCTAGAATGTAAACTTGATAGTAGAGGGAAAACAACCGGAGGATGGAGGTCACACATAGTCAACCAAGACTTTAGGGCACTCAAGTAGTCAAAAAAATGACACCAAAACCATAAATCAAGCTCAGAAGGCTCAGAAACAAGCAAACCCTAGCACCACACAGGATTGGTGCGACTGTCTAGCTGCATCTAGTGCCAGAAGAGGATTGGCGCGGGGGCCTAACTAGTAACAAGCGCCAGTTGGCGCGAATGTCAGGTCAAAAAACGCGCCAGTCGAGTTTACTAATGACAAAAATAAAAAAGAGCAAACAGGGAGCAGATCAGGTATGGTGGGGGCTGAATAGAGGTTTTACACGAGAAGGAGGAAAACCAGAAAAGCTGATCAAGCAGACAAAAGCCAAAATAAACCGAAAGATACAAGACAAAATCCAATCAAACAGTCCCTAGTGGAGTCGCCAGTTTTTTGGAGAGGTAAATCCCCTCTGCGGACAAAGGCGATCCCTACTAGCCTAGATCGGGTCTAGCAACAATCAGTCACGCATTGATGCAGGTTTCTAGTTACAAAATGACAAGGAAAGACAAGTTTCCTACCTCAGGTCCTATGCGATGGTTGTCGAAGGAAGAATGGTGCTTCTCATCCTCTGCTTTGGCAGATCACGATCCTTTTGCTTAGAACATCTGAACACCTGCACATGCGTGAAGAAACACAATGATACACAACATAGAATCTAAATCTTGTAACTATACATCAGTTAGAGAAGATGTGATTCATTGCATCAAAGATAAAGATACACGAATGAAACAATAATCAAAGTCTCTTATCATTAATAAAACAAAGGAATGATACAACCTTAAGGTCTGACGTTGGATCTTCCTTCAGCAGGGTCGAGAGTGGAGCACGTCTCAATGAAGCTCATCAGAAATGGGACAAAGCTCTCTCTCTTTGGCTTGGCTCTCAAAGGCTGTCTGGAGATAGTCTCCTTGCTACAGATTCAGCTCTTAGTACTATTAGGACTACTAGGACTACTAGCTTGCTAAGGGAAAATGGCAAACTTATATAGATGGTGGAAGGGGAGTTGGGATCCCTACAATTATGGGATTGGCCCTATCCTCAAGGAAGCTTCCATGATAGGTGGAAAACCACCTCCCATACATGGAGATCCGGAGCTAAACCTCCCAACTCATTTTAGAGACTCATTCAGGAGTTTGTTGGAATCAAAATTCCCCCATTTATTTTTTAAAAAACAATCCTTACTAAGCTTGGTGCAAGAAATACACTGGGACAGAGCACCAGTTGGCACACCCTCTTTGGTGGATTTCCCCCATTGGCGCTAGGGATGAACTGGCTGGTCACGCCAAGGCCAAAAGGTCGATTTTTAGGGTTTTTCATAGGAAAATGTCTTCAAAGGAATAATTTTCCTTGTCAAGCGGGATTCCATGAAAATGGTTTCAGGTCATGTCACTACTCACAAGTCATGGAAAAGGCCCTCCAATGTGCAGGATGGGGGATTGCAGGGACGGTGACAAATTACTGTGTAACAGTAGTGCAGTCCCTTATTGTTGTTAGTGTAGCACCCCTTATTGTTATTGTTGTGCCCCTATAGCCCCCATATTGTTATTATTGTGCCCTTATATTATTATTGTTAGGTTGACTAGGATTATATTGTGACCCCATGGACTCCTATATATAGAAAGGAGGTTTTGTCATTTGTATCATCTAAGAATTTTTCATTTACGTAATGTAAAGGAGGTTTCCCCCTCGAAGTGGATTATTTCTAAGACATTGATCTCTCTCTTCTTCTATTTTTGGAGATGGTTTCATAACATTTGGTATCAGAGCTTTGGATTCTAGGGTTTCACTGCTCCAAACAGGTCATCGTGGCATTTTTGTTATAAAAATTTTTCTACGAAGGTTCAGAAGCTAAAATTTTTACCACAAGAATAAAAAATCTTGAGGAACTTCTTGTAAGACATTCATATATTGGTT
This sequence comes from Pinus albicaulis, assembly GCA_034641835.2. Taxonomy (NCBI): domain Eukaryota; kingdom Viridiplantae; phylum Streptophyta; class Pinopsida; order Pinales; family Pinaceae; genus Pinus; species Pinus albicaulis. The sequence continues at coordinate 217,332 of JAXQQM020063003.1, read as the reverse complement.
CATAATATGTTCAGAGATATGATCTGTGGAAGGTAAGGTTTTTTCAAGCTCCTAAATTTCATCTCAAAGAGGTGACTGTGGGAAAATTGTCATAACTCTGTCACCCAGCATCAGATTGGAATTCTGTAAAATGTGTCTGCAAGTACACAAACTGTAGTTTCATGTGTATCAATTTAAGATCTTAAGGATGAAACAATGACACGTGGCATGCCATACAAGTTCTCTCTACTCAACCAGTCCAGAATTAGGACATTTTGGGAGATTGGGAAAAGTTTTCCTTGAAGAATCCAAATCAGGTCAGACCTGTGGCATTCGAAAAAAGATTTAGATGGATAGTATAGGACCAAATTTTAGATATTGAAGATCTGAAATCACAAAGATAATTCAGTTTCAATATCGATCTCCTCAAAAGCAAGAAAAAAGTGTGCATTTTTTTTCCTTCGAATTGCATAAGTATTGTTTGAAAAATCAGTTTGAATTGATTCTAAGGGCATATTAAAGAATATATATCAGTATTGGGTTCTAAAATCCCCCCTAAAAATAATTCAACACCCATTAAGCCTTTAAAAGGCTCTACGATGACTCATGAAGAGGAAGAAGTGCAACATGACATATCAAAATTACAAGAGAAAGTGCACCAAATTTCACTCTCACAAAGAGTAACAAAAAATGAAATGGAAGTTTTGAATAAATTCGTGGAAGCTAATATGGATGGTTTAAAGAAAGGCGTGGAAGTTAAGATGGATGGTTTGAAGAATGGCATGGAAGCTAAGATGGGTGGCATGGAAGCTAGGATGGATGACATGGAAGCTAAGATCGATGAAAAAATGAAAGACAACATGGAAAACATGAAGAATGATCTAAAAGAAGACATGGAAGGTTTGAAGGAAGGTTTGATAAAGTTTATACAAGAAATGATTCTTGATGGCGAAAACATAGTATAGTAAAATCATGATGAGAAAAAAATAAATGTTAATCATGATTTCATAAAAATTAATGTTGGATGGAAGAACCAACATATTCTAAAGATGGATATGACGAAGTTTGATGGCAAGGATCCCGTAACATGGATACAACGGATGGATAAATATTTTTATCTCAATAATGTGAAAAACACACAAAAGGTACACATTGAAACTTTCCATTTAGACCAAAGTACATTTGTATGGTATTGATGGCTTTGCTCCCGTAAAACAATTGTCACTTGGTCAATTTGTACAAATAAAATGATAACACATTATGAGGATAAAAAGAGCAACACCTTCTTTAGCCGATTGATAAATCTCAAACAAAATGGTTCAGTGGTGGAGCACATTAAGGACTTCCAAAAATTGAATATAAGGGTAGCTAATATTCCATAGGAACACATGATTGATGTCTTCATAGGGACTTTAAAGGATAACATGCATTATGAGGTTCACCTTTGGGAACCTGATTCATTGGAGAAGGCATTTAGGTTGGCAAGAAAAAATGAATGTAAACTTATGGCGACAAGGAAGCCTACCACTGACATCTATAAAGATGGAAGTGTTGCTACTCTTAGACTTCCACAACCTATAAGGTTGACAACACAACAATTGGAAGAAAAAAGAGAAAAAGGGATTTGCTACAGTTGTGATAGAAAATACACTAAAGGTAATAAGTGTGCTGAGAAGAAATTATTTTACATAGATTGTGAAGAGGAGGAAGAAAATGAACAAGAAACTTCAAAAGAAGAGGATATACACCAAGAACCAACACTAGAAGAAGAATAAATGAGTCTGACCATATCGTGTAATGCATCAGGAGGAATTACCACTTCTCAAAATCTTAAGATAGAAGGCCATATCAAGACGAAAAAGGTAATGTTGTTGATTGATTCGGGTAGTACCCATAAAGGTAAGTAGCCAAGGAATTGAATTTCTTCCTATACCCAACACCAGAATGTCATGTGATGGTTGCAAATGGAGGAACTATAAATTTCTCTGGAAAATGCCATAATATCAAGCTAACCATGGGGGAGTATGTATTGAATATTCCAATGCTTTCCATTCCAATGGGAGGTTTTGATGTTGTACTAGGAGCACAATGTTGGCCGGATAAATCGATCTCGTGGACAAGATCGATGTCCCTAGTGTCATAAGACAATCTAGAAACAAACGAACAACCAAGTTTATCTTTCTCTAAATATATTCATTTTACAAGTAAATTCTATAAAAGTGTCAATCCTACCTTAGATCCAAACTCTTATTTGCAACCGTAGTTTTTCCGTCGCATCAATAGATCTTCCATTGCAACAATAGTTCTTTCGTCACAACAATAGTTCTTCCGTCGCTTGAAAGTGTCGTCTTTAAAGACCTGCAATCACAAACAAGAAAATATTAAATAGCACCTATATAAAAAATAATTATTAAACATACCTATCATAGTGATCAAGGAATCTATGAAATAAACGATCAAACAACAGCTTATTAAAATAAACAATCAAATGACAAATTATTGAAAAAAACAAACTTGATTGTATTAATGGTGGCTTGTAGATTTCTCTGGTGTAGATTTTTAGAATCAAAGCTCGGAATCTCCACAGTTCTTATTTTTAAGTCTACGTTTCGGGTCTAAAATAAGACCCATCATCAGGACATTCTTGCAAAAAAGAGAGACAATGAGTGATGAATAAATAGTGGAAAATGACAAGAAGGAGAGCCGACCAACAAACAACTAAATGTTTTAATTTCTAAAAAAATTCAATTATTATTAATTAATTAATTTTTTATTTTATGATGATTTTTAGTTTATTTTGTTTTATAAACGTATCATAATTATTTTTAATGATGTTTTGAGTTTACAAGCTAAAAACGTTTAAGATTTTCGTAGATTATTTATGAGTTAAGGCTTGTTTCTCCTCCTTTATTCCTTGGCTAATTGTGCTTCACCACGTTTCTTTTGAAATTATGCCTCCTCCTTTTGGCTCATACGCATGCAAATTTTTTTTTGAATCATTAAGAATCCAAAAACCCTTGTATATGACTTTGTTAACATTTGTTTCCACTTACTTCAATTACAGAAGAAGCTTCCACCTGATCTTTCATCCCTCTTCCCTATATTTGTGACATACTTCCAAAAGGAAGAATCGTTAGTATAATTATACCTATTTTCTCTCTTATCTCCAGTTCTAGACCTTGATCTAGAATGACTTGGGGGTCAAATCGATCAGACCAGTTGGTTTCTCCAGTTCTGATAAAATTGGTCTTCCCCCGTCATCTTTCCCTTCAAATACTAGTTCTTGAGAGTTTTCCTACTATTTATCTTCTTTTTTCTTTGATAAGAACATTTTTATGCTGTGGGAAATAGTTCTCAGGTTTCTTGGAATGAATTTGGTAGAAAACTCTAGGATCCTAATGAATTAGTGTGGATTGGAAAATCTACAATTTTGATCCTAACCAGAAACTTGTTTGCCACCCTAGTGTGGCAAATATAGTAATTCTGTCTAAGAGTGATTTTCAACATTTTCCAGGTCGATGTGGATTTTTCCTCATTTTTTACAACTAATTATCTCATAATATGGGTTTCTTTTGGATTTTGTTCTTCAGTACTAGAGACTTGGAGTGTGCACCATCGTCGTACCTTCATACTGGACTACATCAAATTGAAATTTTTTGAAGAAATATTTAAAGTGTTAAGGGGACTAGCTATATTTTATTTAGCATTCCCATCCACTTGATCATCTCCAACATCTATATCGTGTACTTCATGGTTCAAATATTCCTTGCCTAATCATGAAATTAACATTATTCCTTTCTATTTGTGTTGGGTTTCTCATCATATTTTAGATATAATTTTCAGCACTTGTAGATGTGAATTGGTTAGAAATTGTTGTGTCAAAGGAATTCAAAGAATAATCTATCAACATCTAAATCAGATAGGAGGATTCCAATCCTTCATATCTTGACATATGGATTTTATTAGAATATTTACCAAATTTACTACCAAAATATTCTTTCACATTGTAAGAAGTCTAAGAGATGGGATAAAAAATGAGGACATGTGATTCTTACTGAGAATCAATGTTCATGTCACCCTAGCTACCTCCTTCCAGTCAATCAGTATTTTATATGTTTATAACTACTTCCTTTTGGGAATTCACCCTTTCTAGAAATGTTTCTGCCAAATAATTCACAACATAACTTATCCAAATAATTTGTCCATTTCTTTATTTAATCCCGTTTTCCCCTTTCTTTTCAAACCTTTGTTTCTGCCACTATCATCTTCTCATCTCTAATTATTTTATTGATTTATTGTTGTATTTTCCTACAAAAAAAATTTGCAAACTAAAGAAGTTGAGAGGAACTATATATTGTGGCACTTTACATAAATATCCAAGGCCTACTTTAATAGTAACAAGTAGTTTCACTATCCTAATGAATTCTTCATAATCCTTCTATAATTTTTATCCAGGGATATAAGAAGATTAGGTTCAACCTAAAAATAAGCTGCTAATGATCTCCTAGGCACATTGATTGATATTTTAATACCCCTGTTGTAGGTATTTCCTCTTTCAATAATGCTTATTTTTGGCTCTCAAGTCATCTCTTGAAACATATTAAATCCTCCTAATTTCCATGTTGGATGAACAGTTATGCCAAGGTCTATAGGATGCTAGAACAACTAGAAGTTGAAGAGGTTATACTATCATTAGGTCATTTCCAGATATTAATTCTACCCTTGCCACTTGTATTCTCCTCTCGTTGGAAATTATGCCCCAATCATTTCTTCTCGGGATAGGCAATATTTAAATGTCTTGTGTTGTTGCTTCAATGGTACTGTAGATGCTTAGGGGTAAAATGCAAAAGTGGTAGCTGGAGTAAGATCCCGCTTGGGCCTTCTTGAGACCAAAGGCAGACAGTCATATTAGCTACAACATTCACAAAGATAATACATGCATGTTCATACTAATGTTTGACTTACAAAGTGAAGTATTGAAGGATTACCTCGATGTATAAGGCAGATTTGTTGGAGACCGCAATGCAGTGTGGTGGAAGTCCTCCTCACCGATTCCAAGTCAGAATCCTGCAAACAAACAACAAACTAGCGTAATATTCACAGTATTATCATGAAAAACAATCAAACAAGTATATAATCAAACAATAAATAATGTAATTCTAAGCCACTTATAACATGTATCTTAAGAAAATAAGTAAATAGATGGATCAATAAGACACCAACTGGATGAAATAGAGGTAGTTCCATTATTTAAAGAAGGAAGATTACAACTATCAATTTGATAAATATTCCCTTAGTCCTCTAACTCCAAGCTCTCTCTCCTCAACATACAAGTGTGACGATGCTTAGGCCAATAGTTCTCAATGAACCAAGACAACCATGAAACCTCACACTCAACAAAAAAATTTCACTCCTCACACAATCAACCTTTTGAGCTTTGACAATGAGCCCTAGCCTCCAATTTATAATATTTTGGGAGGGTCAACCTTTCCATTCTTCTCCATTAGTTTGAATAGGGAAAAATCTATGTTTTTTCCATGATTTTATAGCTTTCTCCCTCTTTGGATGCTTAGTTAGGTTTAGAAATGTCCAATCAGAGGCCTGCACTATAGGTTGCCCGCTTTTTGGATGGACTCCTTGAGAAAAAGTCAGAAATTTCAATCAGTTACTACAGAATTTGTCCAACATGGGTAACGTTTCGCTTTAGGCGAGGAAATGTGTTAACCTAGGCCTTAACACTCCCTTAAAGAAGCAGGGAAGCATTATAACTTGACCTAGTAGTCTTTGGGGTGCGTTACCTTGGCAAACTAGGTCTCTATCTAGGTCAATTTATTCCTTCCATGTGTCCTTCTCCTCTGAGCTGATGAGGAGGTCATTTGTAGTGTAACAGATGCCACCCTAAAGTTTGAGGTCAAATACTAAGACGATGGCTAAAATACTTTATAAATGTGTAGTAGAGAGAGAGGAGTTGGAGGACTGAGGAATACCTGAAACAAACAACATATGTAAAAAATATAAATATTTCTCCTGATTCGGGCATTCCCATGCTCAGTACTTGTATCAAAATGATTTCTCCAGGAAGCAATATTACCAATATGTCCACCAATAGGCACAATGTGGAAGCTTGTGTCATGACATGATCAATCTGATAAGCTATCTCCAAAAGTAATATATGTAGCTTGGGAGAGGAAAAAAGGTTGAATGATGTAAGCCTCAACCCAAGGTCTTGGTCGCCGCTTCTCTAAATTTCATATTTTTGCACATGTGAATAAAGGAGTTGTAGTATAACATGTGAGAAATCGTCTGATTAGCATTCAATGATGAAAATTGTTAACATATGTGAGGATGGCCACGGATAAGGATGATAGTCTCCAAGATGCACAATACAATCTAGTGAGTGTGAATAAATGGTGTTGATGTCGAACACTCGTAGAGTCATTCGAGTGGGAGCCAATGATGAAAACCCCCAATAAAACACAAGGTAACCTGCCACTAATGTTTGCAAGTTCCACGGTACTGATATGTTTCTAGATCAACTTCCTAGATAAGATGTTGAAGTCGATAGGAAGAGATTTTTCAAAAGGAAGGCAATGAGGTGTCCTACATCAGTTGACACAAAATGGGAAAAGGATGACTTTGTTTTGAAGATATTCAAGAGAAATGGTACAAATTTTGAATGGAAAAATAATTTTGGCATATGATGGCTTGGTTGATATAGAAATGAGTAGATAGTGTGATCTCTTGAACAATATAAGGCACAACAAATAGGGTACCAGGAAACTTAGACTCATGAACACCAAAGTGTGTTAGGTTTCACCAATGCAGGGACATCGACATACGAAGGCTAAACTCATAGAATGGTAGGGTTTGGCTAAATGTGTGAGATTTTTCTGAGGAGTGCCATGTTCAAGGTTTTGTTGCCAAATCGTCTTTCAAAAAATAAAAGAGTGAGTATCTACTTTGTCCACAATTTTCCCCATATGATTAGGTTTAACGAGTCTAGAAGGGTAAAATCGGTGATCTTTTCATATTTAGGGAGTCTAAAAAACATCGTAAAAGACAACTCTAAGGGGGTACCTTTGTCATGGTTGATGACCAGGTGCGACAAAGGGATAATAGTATGATTGACACAATTTTCTGTTAGTTAGTCCATTGAGTCCGAATAAAGTGATAAACCTATGTTCAATGGACGTCTACCTCATTTTGTTATGGTACGAGGAGATGGAGTAAACTCAATATTATTCGTGAAGTTTTAAAGAGACGGATGAAGAAAAACTCGATCCTCTTCATGAAATTTTAACGAGTCCAATGAAGAAAAACTCAGTGTCTTTTTTTGTTTTTAAAGAGCTAGAAAAATATGGAAGAGAATGGCTCATAGTCTTCATCATGGTATTTTAACGAGCCCGAAGAAGGAAACTTGGGGATTTTTCAGTTTTATGATCTAGAAAAAAGTCCCTAAATAGAAGGCTTGTTGCTTCTTCATGTAATTTTAACGAGCCCAAAGAAGAGAAATCGAGGTTTTTTGGTTTGAAGAGCGAGAAAAATACCATAAAAAGAATGCTCTAGACTTATTGATCTCTTTCTCTTCAATATAAGGATCTATGCCAGATATTTACTCGTAATACCAAGTGAAAACATCGTGGAAATCCTTAAAAAGGGATGTGAAGCACGCAATTTCCTCCAAGTTGCAATCTGCTCTAATTTGTATGTTTTCCATGATACCTGTTTTGACTGAGATATCTATGAGCACGGTATTTGAAATATTTTCCATATTTCCTTCCGCATAGATATTTTGAACAGTCATATATGCGGATGGAATGATCTTAGGTGGGTCAAAAGGCGAGATTTGTATATTGTGTCTGAATAAGACATCGAAGCGCGATGGTGAAACTCTCCCCAAGGTCGTTCTTCTAGAGACATGATCTCTTGGATAGCTTCTTCCGAAGGTATGACTTCATTGAGGAGATCCTTATAAGTAAAATTGTTTGGGTATGGTGGTACCATTGGTCGAAACCAAAGCAGTGAAGTGTTTAGATGCTGATTGGAAGGCTTGATAAGCAAACTCAGCCGATGATAGTGGCATTTGATCTCAGTAGGAATCAATTTCTAAAGGTGCCGGAAGGATCCAGGGGTCGATAGAGCCATTTGAGATGGTGACTATCATTGAAACTGTTTGTGGAACCTCAGGCGGTGGGAGAGGAAAGAAACCCATAAGGGAAGATGCCTTCAGAAGACCAATATCGATGTTGACGTAAGAGTCAGGAAATCCTCTTACTAGGGGTACAGTTCTGCTAGGTAATATGGAATAATATGGGGTGTAGAAGGATAACGGGTCCACTGTAACTATCTTCCCACCCAAAGGAAAAATAATGAGTCGGAAAACCGAAGAGAAAATGGCAGTCATTACATAAGACCAACTGTGACCCAAAAGGAGATTATAGTTGAGATGACGATCTATGAATTCGATGTCCACAATTATCATTTTCCCACTAAGTGTAATGGGGTAGCTAGGAAGGTAGCCTTTTGAGAGGAAGGTGTGACCATTGAATGCTTTGAGGAATTCAATGGTGGAGACAAAGAAGAACCCAAAGTGAGCCAACACGTAGTTGACATTACACAGGTCGAAGCACCTTCATTTATGATAGTGCGATGGATTGACCTCCCTTTCGACACAACCTGAACCTAGAAAGCATGCTGGTGTGAAAGGCAAGGTTTACGCTGATGGTGTTTACGCCAAATCTTCTACAATGTTATAGTTATGGGCAACATGTGCAGAGGTGTTATGAGTTGTGGGTCAAAGGGTTCCTTTGGGGGAATGAATTACAGGGTCAAAAATAGGCCTTTCGATATGAAGATCGTTGGGCGGTGGTGGATTCAAACTTGAACCAGGTTGGTGAGCATAAATGACTAAATTTCCATACTTTTTGGCTCAGGTTCGAAGTTCAACAATATCCATGCCATAAATGGTGGATGATCCTTCACTAGAAGGATGAGTGCAAGCATTTCCCCTTTGCGGGTGTTGTGGTGGGTTTTCAAACATGTGTTGTTGCTGCTGTGGATTAGGGAAAGGGTTGTGAAGGACGGCAGGTGTCTTTCCAGAATCCTTTTACGTGATAAAATCTGTTCATTCCTGCAACCAAGGACATTTATATGTCAAGTGGTCCTCCGCACAAATCTTGCAAGGGAATATGACAATTTTGTCTTTCCCTTTTTAGTTTTAGAAGTGTTTCTCTGATTTGGATTATTCCGAGTGTTGGGCTTCTCTTTAGAAGGAGCGATATTTTTCTTATTCTTATTGTTCTTACCGCTAGCTATTTGTGTAGGCTTCATAAAGTGTACCTTAGAAGTGGGAAGAGTAGCTGTTTGGGTAGGGGCGGTGGTAGTCGAAGATGGTTGGGAAGCATTCCCACTGAGTTTTTTTACATCAACACCAGAAGTTGTGCCAACGAGGCTGTCGAAATGTGCTCTGGGTTGTTGAGTAGTGGGAGGATTGAGGTTGCTAGGGGCATGGGGGAGTAACTCATAAAACATGCTAGATTGTGAATATATGAGATCTAGATGTTGTGCACAATGAATAGATTGGTCCTTTGTGACCGCAATAGATAGGCAAATGTCCTTAGCAAGGGGAGGCAAGAGTGACTTACAAAACAAGTTCGATAATATATGATTCAGGTTTGCCGCTTTGACTAGCCTTCACCTATGTCTCCATTCAGGAATGTGATAGGAGATGTGGGTGATGTTATCTTGGCACACTGAGGTTAAGAGTTACGTTTCAGTTTCATATCGGATAGCTAGTTGAAAGTTATTAATAAATTCCATTACTAAGGCACCAAAAGTATTAACTGAAACTCATGGTAACTTATTGTACATTTTGGCAGTGTTTCCCATGAGAGTGTAGGGAAAGAGCCTGAGCCAGCTACTATCACCCATCATGGAATTAGAAATAGACCACAAATGAAAGGTAGTGATATGTGTAGCCAGATCCTCCCCTTGTTTCCCTTAGAACTTAGGGATATTTGATGGAACCTTATGTGGTACAAGAGGCCAAAGAGGGTTACGATTGATGGGATCATTGGTCAATTTATATAGATCAGGGATTTCTAAGGCTTCCAAGAATGGAAATTGCATTTTTTCCCTTGATCTAACCAAGGAGGTGTTGGTTGACCATTTGGACTGTATGGTCCTCCCATCAAAGTGTTTCCAATGGGATAAGTAGGATTCGTCTAATAATAATTTCCAGCTATTGGAGGTGTAGGAATTTAAGGTTGTTGTCCATAGGGGATATTGTACTGGGGGAAAAATGACCAGTTTCCCCCAGGGTAATAGTTTCCCCCTTGCCCCAATTGGTTTTGGGGAAGGGTCACCCAAATAGCTGCGATAGATTTTTCTTGTGGCATACTACTAGTCGCATAATTTACCATTGTCATAGACCCCACACCATAAAGTTTACCACTAAGAGGAATGGCATTAAAAATTGATGGACCTTATTTTCCCTTAGAATGTAGGGGCACAGAAGTGCCCCCTAGCATGTAAGTGATGGTAACACTTCCCCCCTGCATAGTAGCCGAGGGGTTCCAACTCAACAAGGGATTCCAATCGAAAGGGTTGCTGAAGGGAACCGAAGTAGTGTTACATGTTATTTTGTCACCATGACATTTGATTGTCTATATAAGTTCATCACTACCTATATTATTCTCCCTTATAAGTAAAAAACCCCAATGTTCCTAAACCAAGTCTTGGAATTGGAGAAAAGCTCATTAAAACCCTTAAAAGTCTAACTCCACACTTTTCCTAGCTATTTCCTATGGATCCGTAGATATTTGTTCTATAGCCCGTGGTACATCCTGCACGTTCTGCTTATAAAACCTACGGACCCCCGTAAATAGTCAAATAAAGGAAAAAGTAAGTTTTAGAAGCCCAGATGGACGAATATTCTCCCAACTAGAAGCTTCTAGAGGCGTGATCAGTTCGAGCTTTATCCCTCCACTCATGAAGCTATAACCCTCCACTCATGGAGCTTAGCCCTTTGTCTATGGAGCTCAAATCCCTTCAAGGGAGGAATCCATATCCCTCTTCATGGAACTAAAACTACCTCCATTTCCCTATAAATTGAGCTCATGTTTTAGTCTCAAGGGTAGACTTAGCTTGTATAAGGTAATTTCTGAAGAAATTCAAAAGAGAACATACTCTCTACAATATTTGTTATTGATATGAGAATGATCACACACTCATGTCCATAACTTCATGCTAGTTCAGAGAGAAGAAGGCTTGTCAATCTGAAGGAGGAACGATTGTTCAGGACCTCGGGAGGAACTTGTATGACATCAAGGCATCAGTTTGTAAAGTTACTCTTTCATTCAAGATAATACATATGGATATCCTTTTCTCATTGAGTTGTTCTTGTGTCTATTTGAATAATTCAATATTTAGATTCCTTGATCACAAAGTTATAGTAGATGTTCTAAATTATTATATGTTGCAGGTGATTTTAATTCTTTTGTATGTCTTTGATTGCAGGTTCTACTTACTGAAGAAGTCTCTTTGGAGCGATTGGATAAAATACTGCACCAAATGTCAGATTTCAAGGTAGGATTATGTCCTCTTTCTTTGTTTATAATAATTCTGAATCGCATATAATCTAGAGAAAATGATTTACAAATGGATGTTTGTTTCTAGCTATCCATAGAATACTAGGGAGATCGCTCTTGTCCGCAAGAGGGATTAATCCGCATAACAAAATGGTGACTCCACTAGGGATTATAACTTAGTTTTCCTTTTTATTTTTCAGTTTTAATCTTTAAGAGTTTTCAGATTTTGATTAGTCTAAAACTAGGTTGGGCAGATAACTTCTGAAAATCCCTGAAAACAAAAGTTGATTTTTTATTTTTTTTGTACTTTTCCTGGCCTCCGCGGTTTTTATTTAAAAACAATGTGGTAGCCTCCACAGTTTTTAGTTCAAAACAGTGCGGTACCACTATGTTCTTCATTAGAACCTACGGACTAGTGGATTTTTTTTTTTAAATTAAAATTCTCTTTTTAGGAGCCAGATTACCAGATTATCTGTGTTTGCCCCAATTTGTCTTGATTGTCGAAGTCTCATGTGTGAATTTCTTTTAGAAAATTTTGCGTTTGTGTGATTTTTCATATGATTTGCATTTTATGAGTGCGTGTTTACCCTACTTTCTTGCTGCTCCATATAAGAAAATTACATATACCTTAACTTACCGGTATCATGTTGTTTTCTTTCTGAGCCATTAGAACTTGTTGCAAACCTTACTTTTATGAAAATTGATTTCATTTTCATTTGCAAATTTAGAAGAGATTTTAGCTTACTAAAGCCTGATTTTCACACCAAACCATCGTTGGATGTTTTCATTTCTGCTGCTATAAGTAGAAATTCTTCTTGGTTCGATCACAAACTAAGAGAAAACGTCCTCAAACTTTCTAGATAAATTTCAACATTAGAATTTTTGTTTTGAATTTGAATTTTATGTTTTTAGGAGTTTTAGATATGGTTTTATTTTTGGAAATGGTTTGTTTTATGATTTTTAGTTTCTAATCTGATTGATAAGGGATTTTATTTCAAATGAGTAATTGATCATTTTATGAAATTGAGTTTCCAAATAAATCGTCTCACTTTTCATATAGATGCATTTAGCATATTTTTGAGTTGGGTCATAAAACATCATTGAATTTTCACTTCCATACCTTCTGTCTTAAGAAACAACCAAATTAAAAACAACCCTTTAATAAAGTCAATCTAGATATTTTACATTTTCTAGGGCTATTTTCCACCAACACAGCTTAGGCTAGTGTCTTGGAACAGGTTGTATTTAACATTCTAAGATAGTTCAAACAAACAAGTAGCAATCTTGCGGTAGGAAAAATCCAATTGTAACATTTGTTCTCTTGGAAGCTCTTCTTAAAAGAGTCAAGCATGAGATCATGTTTGAACCAGTGAGGTAATGGTACCTATCTCATTGGGAAATATAGCAAATGTGCACGTATTGAAAATGGTAAACCTCAGATAGACCATTGTCGAGGAGCCTCAGCTCACTTGTTGGTAAAACTTGGATTATATCAAGGAGCCTTCAAGGGGATTGAGCTAGTTACTCTACCCTTGCGTGTATATCGGATCGTAGACAGTTCCCCCAGGTACATTTTTTCTTGTTGGTGACCTTAGTGGTTATAAACTTTAAGATTCTTTCCCAAGGTGACAATGGAGGGAAGGTCCCACTGTACCTGGAGCAAACGTCGACTAGAATCACTTGGACTTTCTGGAGGGTACTCTTCACTTCGAGATGGTATAAGTGGAGAGACTTGCACCAGACTATTTCATTAAGTAGGTTTTCGGGGTAACTTTTCCAACCACCATTTCAACATTACAATTCTATGACGTTGGATTTCATCACCAACTAGTGTTTTTAGTGTGGGAATATACTATTTGTGTGTGGATTTCTCTCTTAGATTTTGTAGGCATGTGATCAATTTGATTGTTTCCTTAGAGAATTTAGGATATTTTTTTGAAATTTTCTTTGATTTCGTGTGTTAAAACTTTTAATCGTGGCTGAATTACCTAGATAATCACATAGAATGCAGGGGAATCCCCTTCAGTACACAACAAGCCAGTTAGAAAAAATTAAGTCTGAGAAAGGACACACATCAGGGACTGGATCAACTGAACACGAGGAAACATCACTAATTATTCATCCTGATTACGAAGTAGATCAACCTCAAACAACATAGAGTTCTCAAAGAAAACTTACAATTTCTGAACTAGTTGGACTTGCTTCCACAACTAGTGAATTATCAGTTACTGAGCCTAGCATTTCTGAACAGAAACTGAACCTGCTACGTCTGAGCCTACTTCAGATTTCATTACTCCAACCCTTGGTCGTCCTGATTCACCAAGAGTGAAGTTTCGCATCACTAAGAACCTTCCTCCTAGCCTCATTAACATTGAAGAAGTTACTGACATAGAAGAACAATTTGTTCTTCCTTCACATCAGGAATATTTAGATCTTAGGCCAAGTGAATCGATTTACTATAGCCCTTTCAAACAAGATCCTCGGTATTCTCAGTTAACATACATTCTACACAATTCTGGTCTAAACTACTCGCCACCCCAAATTCCTTTTTACGCCATACCAAGAGGTAATTACAGACCTTCATTAAACACATTTTTTGAGTCATCCATGTTTTCTTCATCACCGGAATCATATTTGTATGGTGTTTTGTCTGTTCCTGTGGGATACCAATCACTTTTTGGAACTTTCTCAGGAGCAGCTCCTTCTCCTGACAAATATAACCCATCACCTGGTCCAAATGAATCACATACTGAAACTTTAATTGTGGAACACGTTTACATGATGTCTGGACACATTCCTAACCCTGACCCTCAAAGTAGAAACTTACCGCTTGGGGGGCAACCTCAAGGTAGTAATTTACTGCCTAGGGGGCAGCCTCAAGGACAATACATACCTCAAGGATAGTACATACCTCAAGGCCAGTACATACCTCAAGGACAATATCGACCTCAAGGACAATACTCAATTCAGGGTCTGTAACGTCTTCAAGGACAGTACCCTATGCCAGGCCAACTGTCTTTCAAAGGAAATTAGCCTCCTTTAGGGCCATAGTTCTACCCAGAATAACAATTGTTTCAGGGAGGTCAATATTTTAGTGGGAATTATCCAACCAACTATCAAACATACATTCCAAATTATCAACTTGGTTATGGTCCATGTTATGCAACACAACCTTCAATGGGACCTCCTTATCCTGGAGTAAACACGGTGTGGGATCCATAAAAAACTCAACAGAATTTGCAACCTAACATGCAAGTACCTTATAATCAACCTTGTTAGCCAATTGGTTACAATAAAATCCAAAAACCTATCCAACCTACACTTCAAGCTATACCACAGGTATCTGCAACTAGTACAGTTCAGCATCTTGGTCTGAGTACACCTAGAACTCCACCTAAAATTGTTGCACAAACTTTTGTTCAACCTACCACACCTATCCCTAGAATTTCTGCAGCCCCTATTTTCATAGCCCCTCAAGTATCACAACAAATCCCTGTAGTCACTGCTCAACAACTTGGACCCACAGTTCAGATGACTATTCAGATTCCTACGAGACAACCTAGTACAAGTACAATTGTAACAAGCCAACCTTAGTTCATTTATCAACCATATCAAGGGCAGTATCAATATGGACCTATAGAACCAAATCCAGTATACCAACATCAACCATATCCTAGTTACATGTATCAGATACCATCTCAACCTCAATATGGTCTAGCCAATCCTGGTTATCCAGGAGGTATTCCAATCCCAAATGCACAGGCTATTCCAGGATATCCTGGATATCCTCCTCCTGGTACTGGTATAGTTCCACAAGGTTATCAATTTGATCATCAGGACCCTAACCGTCGGTTGCCATTCACTGGAAATTTGGATTTAACTGATTTGTCATGCCTAACGAATCATATAATCTATTATCTTTCGTATTGGCTGCCAATGCCGAATAACTTGCCCAGTGATATTCCTAAGTTCGAAGGTAAATTAGGAGAGGACCCCTCAAATGATGTCATGACTTACCACCTATGGTGTGCATCCAACTCTTTAATTGATGATTCCATTCAATTACAACTGTTTCAGAGAACACTGATAGGTTTAGCTGCAAAATGGTATATTGAACTACCCTGTGGCTCATTCAACAATTTCAAAGTGTTAGCGACAACTTTCTTAACACATTTTCAGTTGCCAATCAGATACGACAATGACACAGAACTCTTGACTTCATAAAAACAATCTACGTCTATGTACATATCAGATCACATACATGAATGGAGATGTAGAAGACGTTTAGTGAAAATATTTATTCCGGATCAAATCTTGGCATAATGGTTCATCAAATCGTTACTTCCAAATATCACTGAAGATGTGGCTAAGGGAGGAGTTGTTACTAAAGAACAAGTCATTACTCAAGCTCAGTACTTAGACCTTGTATATACACAATCTAGTACTTTATATGAAAAAAATTCTGACTTACCACACCCTAGTCAAATAACTGCGACTCCTTCATGGTCTCATGCTGCAGAAAGTGTAATTGGTTTAGTTAACACAAATAAGACTAAGAAGAAGTCTTCAAAAACTACTTCTCCTATCATAACTTTACCAGATTCACCGAAAGGAGATTCTTCCCTTCAAATTTCTTCCAAAATTCATGTTGTAGATTCATCTATAGCTAAATCTAAAACTGGTAATCAGAAGAAAGGAAAGAATAAAAGAAAATAGAATACATATCCCACAGAAAAAACTGAAAATAATGAACCATCTAATGATAAACGAAAACCTCATTATCCTTGTCTTATCTGTGACGAGGATCACTTTAATAAAGAGTGCTCGCATTAGTCTGAGGTCTCTAAATTCATCAAAGGTTCACCCACACCCGCTGTCTTGAATGATCCTTTTCCTACTTAAAATAGCAAAATGATATGATCTTCTTCAAATTCATCGACAGATATTTTAATGATGTCTTAGGTTATGGTTGCAATGCGATCGCAAGACTATGGAAGTAAAAATCATATAACTAGTAAAGAGGTAGAAAATTCTGATTCAACACCAGCTACATCTCCTTCGATTTCTGATCCGCTTCATATCGAGAAACCTAATCCTGATATAGTAATTAAACCTCCTGCTAAAGGTGTTCTTCAAAAATCAGCTTTCAATCCACATGCGAGAGCTGCTCATAACTACAACATTATTGAATACTTGGCGATTTATCCTTCAGAAATGTCGGCCTTAGAAGTGCTACAATCATGTCCAGCACAAAGGAAATTACTTTTGTCAGCTATTGGAGCTATAGATCCTCAAGATTCTAACCTCATGGTCTTTGATCTAGAAAATTTTACACCGAGACTCCCTCATCAGATGGATTTTCAGATTCCAGTATTAGTAAAAAACATACGAGTTTTTCGTACTATAATTAATGAGGGGGCATCCATGTGCATAATGTCATTAAATTTTTGGAAAACCCTTGGTTCTCCGACACTCAACCAATCTTCGACAATCCTTAAAGCCTTTGATGGAAGAGGATTTCATCCATTTGGAATTTTACAGGATCTACCTATAGAAGTAGAAGGTAAAATTGTTAATCTCGATGTGGAAGTTGTTGATGCCCCTCTGGATTACAAACTTCTTTTGGGTCGAAGTTGGTCTTATGCCATGACTATTGTCATTTCATCTATCTTTCGGTTAATAATGTTTCCTCATAAAGGAAATATTGTGAAAATCAATCAGTTGTCTTATTATTCGTTCGACCCGGCTTCTATAGATAGTATCCAACATGTTGGAAAATCGACTATCCCATATGAAGATGTTGGTGTAGGTTTAGTAAGGGACTCTGCTTTAATGGGAACTTTCTCTATGCCTCCACCCAACGTACCACGTACCATTGTCAACATCAATATGATTTCATCAAGCACTATACCATTCGATGACACTTGGGTAGTGCCTTCATAATCATAAATGTATTCTTTTAATGGCGAGATGCCTTTGAGTCCTTTTGAGATGGCATATGTAGCATTATAGTCATTTTATAACACACTTTCAACTAATATTGATCCAATGAATGTGATCAATGAATAATATTCTTCACTATTAAGCTCAGCCTTGACATCAATTTCCGATCCTTTTTAACAAGTGTTTCATACTGATGAAAGTATTCGAGAATTTTTTTCTATGGATGCATAACCCTGGGATGATCTACACCATAGATCTTCATTTTTACTTGAACTTGATAGGTTTGAAAATTATTTTTTGTCTATTTTTACAATTGATTATGTCAAGGAACCACAGAATCCCATATCGATTACAAATTCGGATTCTGAGATTAATTTGGGAAACATTTCTACAAATGTTCCTATTGACAATTCAGTTAAACCTAGAATTGTTGAAAACATTCATATAGGTGCTTCTTGTAAGATTAATGAAATTAATACATATAAATCCCTATTTCAAGAATTCCGAGACATATTTTCCTGATCTTACGAAGAGATACCAGGAATCAATCCAAAGATTGTCATTCATGAAATAAAGACATACCCATATGCAAAGCCTATTAGACAACAATTACATCCAATACATCCGCGAAAAGATGCTGCTATTAAAGCTGAAGTTGAAAAAATATTGCAAGAAGGATTTATTTATCCAATCCCGTTAACATATTGGGTATCTAATATAGTTCCTGTTATCAAGAAACAAGGGACTATACGAGTATGTTTCGATTATAGGGATATTAATAAATCATGTCCAAAAGACAATTATCCTACCCCCTATATCGACCAAATCATTGATGATTGTGCCGGAAATGAAATGTTTTAATTTATGGATGGATTTTCCAGATATAATCAAATAAACATACTCCCTGCTGATCAACCAAAAACATTATTTATATGTCCTCGGGGAACATTTTCTTATTGCAAACTACCTTTCGAGTTAAAAAATTATGGTGCAACTTTTCAAAGGGCAATGTCTTATGATTTTTATGATATCAAACATATTGTAAAGCCTTATTTGAATGATTTAAATGCTCAGTCATTACACAGGGAAGATCATCCTACTCACTTACGAGAAATTTTTATGCGATGTAGGCATTACAAGATTCGTTTGAATCCGCACAAATGTGTTTTTTGTTTACAATCAGGATGACTACTGGGATTCGTTATTTCGAAGGCTGACATTTGTGTTGACCCCTCAATGCTTGAGGCCATCATAAATTTACCTCCTCCTTCCACATTTCGTCAACTCCAAAGTTTGCAAGGGAAAGCAGAATTTCTGCATAGATTTATCCCGAACTATGTTGAGTTAACAAAAGGTTTTACCCGGTTGTTGAAACAGAATGTTCCTTTTATTTGGGATGAGATTGTTGATCGATATTTTGATGCTCTAAAACACGCGTTGACCCATGCACCATTATTACATCCACCCAATTACAACTAGGACTAATTTTTATACCTAGCAGCCTTTGATTCCAGTATTGGAATGATTCTAGTTCAAGAGGATGAATTTCAAAATGAGCATGTGATTTATTATCTAAGTCAGAATCTGAATCCAACCAAAATTAAATATTCGCATGTGGAGAAATTGGCCTTGGCAGTAGTTCAAGCTGTCCAAATATTTCATCACTACATATTGTTAAGAAAGACAACTGTGATATCTAATTGCAACCCGATGATGTATATTTTGACAAAACAATTAATCGGGGGAAAATAATCTAAATGGATTGTTATCCTACAAGATTTTTATTTGGAATTCGAAAAATATAAATCAAATAAGTCATTGGTGTTTGCAGAACTTATGTGTGACTTTCTCAATACTGAGACAGAAACTATGGTAGAGAATCCCATTGTAGATGAATCTCTGTTTCTTATCAGTACATTAGATCCATGGTATGGAGATATCATCATTTATCCTCAAACCGAAACCTTTCACCCCAACATTTCACGCTCAAATCGATGGAGAATCCATTACCATTCTCAGCAATACAATATTTTTGGGGACACACTTTATCGTCGTGGTTCAAATTCTATTTTTCGACATTGTATAACTCACGAAGAGGCTGAAATAGTTTTGAATGACTGCCACTCTGGAGCGTGTGGTGGTCATATGTCTGGGTATGCCACAGCCCAAAAGATATTGTGCGTTGGTTATTTTTGGCCATCATTGTTGAAATATTGTATTATTATGGTCCAACAATGCCACAACTGCCAAATTTTTGATCAAAAGATGTGTGCACCTCTGGCTCCTCTTCACCCAATAATTTTTGTTTGTCCTTTTGCGAAATGGGGCATTGATTTCATTACATGTAACCCTCACTTGACCGGGGGGCATGAGTATATTATTCTCGCTGTCGATTGCTTTACCAAATGGGCCGAGGTGATGCCTACATTCGTGACAGGTGGAAAAAATGCAGCTGCGTTCATATTCAATCATGTGATTACTCATTTCAAAGTACCCCAAGCTATTATCACAGACCATGGGAGTCATTTTCGAAATATAATAATGACCGAACTTTCTAATCAACTTGGCCTGCACCATGATAGCTCTACTCCATATTACCCGGAAGCTAATGGTCAGGTTGAATCCGTTAATAAAGTATTAACCACCATGATTAAACGGACTATCAGAACTCACAAATCTAATTGGAAGACCATGATTTTTTCGGCACTATGGGCATACCGAACCTCAACAAAAACTGCTTCAAGTTTCACTCCTTTTCAATTGGTTTATAGTTTAGAAGTTGTGTTACCCATTGAATGCAAAATACCGTCACTCCAATTAGCCATAGAGTTACTACCAGCTACCTCTGAAGAGGAAAAACACTTTTTGCACTTAGCACAATTAGATGAAACTTGGCGCACCACTGCATTAGCTGTCGAGGCTCATAAGAAATGTGTGAAATTTCAGTGTGATCAAAGTGTTACACCTCATGTTTTTTCAGAAGGTGACCTAGTCTTAGTATATGATCAAGCTAACGATAAGCTAGGTGCTAGGAAATTCGAACCAATGTGGCATGGTCCTTACATTGTTAAGAGAGTTCTTTCCAAAGGGGCCTATGAATTGAATGATTATGACGGGGTCTCTTTAGATAAGCCCAGAAATGGTCTTTATCTGAAGAGATATTATGCTTGATTCTCATGTGAAGATCTCACTTATATATTAGTTAGTTTTTAGATAGTGTGCCTTAGATTAGATAAGTGTGCCTAGTTTAAGTTTTCTTTTACAACTACTATAACTACTTATCTTGATTACTCTTTATATTGCAGATGTTGACATCCCTTCAAACATACATTGGTTTTGCTGATGGTGCCTGTCGTAGTACACGAAATATTTCTTCCGCAGCTTGGGTTAGCTATTCACCCACTGATGAGTTATTTTTTATGCATGGGGTAAGCCTTGGTCAAAAAACGAACAATATTACAGAATATAGCATAGTCATTGACTTATTATCTGATTCCATTTCATTTGGTATTCGAAGTTTGATCATTAGTTTAGATTCAGAACTCATTGTATTACATTTAAACATATTATACACAATTAAAAATCCAGGGTTATTAAGATTACTTTTGAAGGTTCGTCTCTTGGAACGAAAATTTGATTACATCATATATCAGTACATTTCAAGAAATTTAAACACATTGGCCAATGCATTAGCTAATCGTGTTCTAAATAGACATTTGCAACATTAAAAAAATAAACCAAAACAACATTCGATACATGTTGAACAAGATACTCAGAGAAAGTAGTAATATCATAGATAGGTTTGTTTTAAAAAAATATTACATCGTCTATGATCATAGGTTCAAACACCTTATGATCTGATAGATACTTATACAAAAAAAAAAAAATATGTCAATCCACAATGATCATCCACTATCTGTGATGATGATCATGGTAGTAGACTATGGCACACGCCACCTTACGCAGGAATCTCCTAAACTGTCCTGGTACTATTGTAACATGTCTCTGAAGCCAGATAGGAATGTCATATTCCCCTCTCTTGGGAATATATATGGTTATCCTCTCCAAGTTGTGTTCCATATCAGTTGGGATCTCTGTTTCCTGATTGTGTGGTGGTACTATAGGCTCTGCTTGCCGCCTTTCAAAGCGGCAGAGTGTAGCTGGTTGTCGTGGACCAAAATTTGCATTTAAAATTTTTTTATTAGCTTTGGATGGTAAAAAAACAAATAAAAATTAGAATTAAAACACATCAAAATGGTTTTCTTACCTAATTCATCCCATTGTTCCCCTGTGGGCAAGGACATCTCAGGATCACCTCTGAAATATATACCTGCATAGGGGAAGTCTTCAATGGTGAAGACTTGATTCTTTAGCCACATAAAGTATGCCGGAGTGAACCGAACCATTGAACTTCGATTGCCACCATGGCGGGCCATTCATGCAACCCAACGTACCATTCGAGGTTCTTGAGGTTCCCCACAATCCACTCGAATAAGCTGAGGGGCAAGAAGTGGGATTCTATCCAAAGCAAAAGAAATCAAAATGGCGCCATAACCAAAGTTTTTTAACTTTTCGTTCTTTACTCTGGTTAGTTGGCCTTTCATGTTGGCCAATACCCCTTCGCACTATCTGAATATGGTTCCTCTGAAACACCCTATCGCGATCTGCATTTGAGATTTAGTGGCTACATGTGGAGCCGCACTTCCACACAACCTTGTTACCGTGAATGCAATCACTTTAATATCTAATTGTAAGATAGTTCTTATGTTTATGTGATTATCCTTTGGATCTGCCTCATCCTTGAAAAACTGTTGTTTGTAGCTAACAATGAGTAGGTGACCCTGTCTAGCCCCAAAAAAGGATATGTTTTCTCCCCTTCGGGACAATCTAGTGAGAAAATAAATATCCTCGAGCTTGATTGTGAGCCGATGGTCACCAATGATAAATCATTGATCTTGAACATCCCACGTGTTCATTAACCATGTCATCAGCTCCACCTATGCTTTCATACCCTGAATCACCCATAACTTATATAAACCACAATTTTTTAACACTCGCATTGTGTGAGAATCATTCATGGCTTCATTTTCTATAGCCTCATGATCAAGTTCTCTCCACTCTAGCATGGTGAAATAGTCTACAAATAAACACATTTGAAGGTTAGAAACCATTGGAATGAAAAAATTTAATCATTTCTAGGAGAATTTGTAGATTTTAAAACGCTCACGGTGCCTCCGCATTTTTTATGTGGAGACAGTGCAGACGTCCACACGGGCTCTACACAAAAACCATGGTAGCCCGATAATTTTCCTTTTAGGAAATTATCGGGGTCCACAGGTAGCGCGCGCATGACTTGTAGGCCTCCGAGGGCGCAATTTTGAATATAATTTGTCCCTAAAAAATGAAATGAAGGAGAAAAAAGAGAATTGAAATAGATAGAAATGAAGAGTAGAGTGATGTTGATTACCTAGCTGACAAATCACGAATTGAATAGACGGTTCTCTTGATATTGGTTCTGGAACATTTTTTCCAAAAGCTCTCAATTTGTTGCTCTAAAGGTAAAAGGGGAAAATGACTTTGTTAAACTCCTTTTTATAGTTTTTGAATGAATAAAATTTTATATTTTATTTATTTTTCACTTAAAAAGGCTATTTTTCAATATTTTTACTTCTTTGGATCAGGTGTGTTTATTTTTCTGAGTTTTTGTGCAGATTACAGGTTTCTGGTGAAAAAGAATTATTTTGATGATGAGTATAATTTTATCACTTTTTCGGGCTCTTGAAAATAACGAAAAAGCGAAAACCTGGAGTTCTCTTTTAAGCCCTTTTCAGACTCTCTAAATATGAAAATATTGCCGAGTGATTGACTATTCGAACTCGTTAAAGGAAATGAGCAGTCATCCCTTCAGTATAAATTTACCCCTTTTCCGAACTGAAATGGACTATTTACGAAAAAGGTATACGTGGACTAATCATGGTCAACATAGTTCTCTCCTGTATTATTTTATCATTTTTCAGGCTTGAGAGACTAAATTTATGAAAAAGAACAACCATGGAGTTTACTTATGTTTTTCTTCTGACTCCCAAAAACTGAAAAACACCGAGTTTCTCCTATACTATACTCGTTAAAATTTAACAGTAAAGGACCTGTCGATTACAAACAGCACCGAACCACTCCTTAGCATTCAATTTTAATACTAAGTTGGACTCATCCGAAGGATGAGCTTACACAACAAGAAAATGTTATCCTCCTCAAGATTTTCAAAAATAAAGAGGTACTTGCTAGTAATGGTTGGGGGAAAAGGAAAAAAGGAATCCAGTTGTCACCCTTGTTTTAAAAGCAGTATACCACACTTGAACACGACACTTTTTGTCACACTTGTACCTGGGTTGGGAAAATCCTTTGTCTAATAGTTAATCAAACCACATTGAAAGTCTTCAACCAGTTTCTGGGTATTAGCTTTAGGTCAATTGTTACCAAGCCATCTATAGTGTCATTATGTGTTCAAGAGAACGTTCAAGTAAAGCATTCATTGCAAAAATTTGTCTCCATTCGCGTTGACCATCCTTGAGTCAGTCCTTACAAATATTTCTTCAAAACTTGATCTAATGGTTTTGTGTAGTGGGCTTTCCTACGACGGGTCACTTCCTATCGATGACAACTCATCATCTAGAAAGTTGATCTTTCCCATGGCAGGTTTCTTGCCTTCGACCTAAGGTTGCATCATTAACCTTCGATCGAATGATTCTGTGAAGTGTTCAAATGAAAATCATTCATTCACGCTTCGTGGATTGTACTGAGTACTTTGAGATCCATTGTCATTATTGGTGGTTTCTGTCACACTTGTTAAAATTTCACATCATTGACTGGTAACCAGCCTAGATCCTATTAAAAATTAAATTAACTGAGACAAATTACAGAAAACACACATAAAAAACTAGACACCAAATATTGGCAGAAAAGGCTCGAGCCTCACAACTTCCTCACATATTTTTCTCATTATTAAAAGAATGTAATTTTACAATTAAATAGATGAGGAGACAGTGTGTCAAGATAGTACGTGCTATCTTGAACACCTTGTTGAGATAATTTCTCAACCAAACATACACCAATATAGGAGCTACCTAAACTAACTCCTATCTTAGAGGAACAGACCAGGAGTTAGGCACAAATTCCTAACTTGTAATATTTAATTAATTAGTTTATTTTTTGATTTATTATTGTTTTGTGAGATAGGCTAACATTCCCCCCTTAAATAATAAATACAAAATAAGAACGAGGAACCATCTTCCAAGTTCTCATGTTGATCCTCAAAAACATTGCCTGAAAAACCGCCAAAGCTGGATGCTGAAAAACTGCAATCTGAACAGACCATGAGTCAGCCACATGTCTGATTCATCTCTAAATTTCACTTGAAAACTCCATCACGTGCCAAGTTGCAAAAGGATCCATCTGTCCTTTGTGTGAAATCATCATCCTTTTTCCATTGACAAAATTTGTTGAATGTCCATTGGTTGATGATGTCAAAAACAACTCACTGTTGCTTTTGTTATGTTGAAAACTGCTCACTGCTTCTTTATTGTTGACTGCCAACTGGTGAATTTGTTGATGCCCTCTGGCTATGGAAGCTGCCCACTGGCTGCTTTTTTTGGTTTTTTCGAGACTTTCAGTCTCACAACCACTGTCAATTTCATTGAAATCCCCCCCCCCCTTTGTCAGCTGAAAGGAGAGACACTTCTCTGGAAGGTTTTCCTGAACTCCCCCCTTCAGGTGTAGGAGATTTACACTGTTGTACTCCCCCGCTCAACTGCATGATAGTACCATCTTATTTGCACTGTCGGCTGCACTATGTGTGATTGTATTCGGTTGTAGAACTAAGAAAATATTTTGATTGTGGATGACCATTTCCAAGGATCGATCCATTCATAATGTATCTTCAATCTGGCTGATTGTTGTTGGTTCTAAAATTTCTCTGAGTAATTATTGGGCTTGCCAAAATGGTGACAAGGATGGAGATCAAAACACTGATCCTCCATATGACCTATTCTTTGACAATGAGAACATGTCAGTTTGATTGCAACTTCGGGTTGCGTGCATTTCTGTTTGTCTCCAACTTTTTTAGAACTTGCTGAGGTGATTTGGTTGAGAAATCCTGCACTGATGAACTTAATTGGCTTGCAATAATCTGGGATATGCAAGTTGATGTCATGTTTGACATATCCTAAGGCTCGTCGATTCTTGTTATTTTGAATTTCTTCCCATGGCTTGATGATGGGCTTGGAAGAAATTTGAACTGGAACAACTTCGACACTTGAAGCTGTTGGATGAATGACGTATCATCTGGATGGTTCAAAGACTTGAAATTATCACTCTTTTCTTGCAACTCATTTCTTTGTAGTTGCGACTATAGTTGAAGAAACTCAATAGTTTCATTTGTTTGTTGTAGATGCCATGAAAGATCAGCAAGAGTTTCTTTGCTGATGTGCACCATGTCTTCATCATTGGAGATGATCAAATTCTAAAGAATTTATAACAAATTAATGTGGTGTGCCATCTAAACTCGCTCTCTTGAATTCAGGCTTTCTTGTCACAGATGTCATGCTTTGAACTGTTTCACTTGATTTGGTTACTTGAATGATAGGCTCGCTTGCTATGTGACTTGAATGGCACACTCGCTTGATTTGTTGCTTATTTCACTTGCTTGGAACACTTGCTAGAATTGTAAAATTTCCTTGCTTGAAATCTTGTATTCACGCTCTCTTTTCTTGAACGCTCTCTTGACTTGTTGGATTACTTCACGCTCACTTGAATGAATAGTCACGCTCGCTTGCTTTAGAATTTTTTGGATCTCTTTCTTGGTGAAACTTGTTTCTCTTGTTTCAAGTTTACTGGAACTCACGCTCGCTTGCTACAAATTTGTACTGATATGATGAAAATTTCTTGAATGAATACGCACGCTCGCTTGTAGGATATGTGAACTTGTTGCTTGTTTTATTTAGAGTTAAAAATTGTGAATTCACTTGATTATTCTTAAAGAAAAGGTGTCGAACACTGTCGAAAATTTGCCCAAAAACACTTAATGATTTTAATGACTAACTAGAATGAATTCAATTTGACTTAATTTGACTCAATTCAAAACTTGGGTGTCAATTTCAACCGAGAATTCACCCTTACAATTCAACGGAATTTGAGTTTGATTACAAGTTCAAAAATGTTGATGTAGACTGTGCTCTGAAACATTGAAGTTTACAGATTCATTAATTTGACTGCAGTGATGTAGACTTTTCTTTGAAATGCTAGAGTTTGCAGGTACATGAACTTGATTGTATTAAGTGAAGTTGATTGTTGAGGGAGAATGCTAATGCTAACAACTTTGATTATTTTTTATAGTGACGCAAATGCATGTGTTGAGCTTAATTATCCTTCCTTGTAGCTACTTTGTTACAGATGTTGTGCTTGTTTTTATTGAACTTTATGTATGTGTTAAATGAAATCATTTATGTGTCAAAACTAGACACAAATCAAAAGCAACAACATGAAGCATGAACCATCATCAACACATTATTCATGTACCTAAGATCCCCTTATTAAATTTCGGGCGGATCTAGGACACAATCACCACAAAAAAATATATGCTTTATTAAAATTTGGAGTACATAATCGTTGAGCTTCACAACATCTTCATGGAATCAAAGTTCCAGAACTTCTTGAAAAAATGTCTTCAAAAGCTGACTCAACCTCCTACAACAATGAGCTTTCCTTTGAAAAACTGATCACTCCAAATTTACAAGAAATCAATCCTTATCACTCCACAAAATGACTTTAACATTCAACTTATCACTCCAAGAATTATAAAATTTTAATGCACCTTATCACTCCAATTTTTTTAAAAAATCACCCTTATGAAATAAAATATATTCTCCTTATTACTTCAAAAAATTACAAAGAAGCAATCAAAATTGTGAAGAATCCACATTACTTAATCAAAAATAAAATTTCACACAACTTTACTAGAATTTCATTAACACCATCACTGTGTTATCCTCCATGAAATAACAATAAACATTATGATTTACCTTCTACGGCCATAGCACATTTACCGCTGTTCTCTTTAGTTTCAAATCTCCACCATCTTCAGACCTTTCAAAATGAAGCCTCATCCATCAATCCAATTATTTCATTATCAACAGATATATTCTCTCCAAAGCTGTGTGAAAACCCCTGTTGGTTTTCAAAACCGTCTCTACACCTTTTCACGCTGATTGCACAATCTTGAACAACATGTGAGAAGAAAAAAAAAACTCAATAACTCAACCATATAATTAAATTAATTTTCTCACCAAACTTCAAAACAATAATGCTCCTAGCATAGGCTTTGTGTCACTACAATTCTCAAATACCACATATTAAAAATTAAATTAACTCAGACAAATTATAGGAAAAACACATAAAAAACCAGACACCAAATATTTGCGGAAAAGGCTTTAACCTCACGGCTTCCTCACATATTTTTCTCATTATTAGAAGAATGTAATTTTACAATTAAATAGATGAGGAGACAGTGTCTCAAGATGGTACGTGCTATCTTGAACACCTTGTTGAGATAATTTCTCAACCAAACACACACCAATATAGGAGCTACCTAAACTAACTCCTATCTTAGAGGAACAACCCAAGAGTTAGGCACAAATTCCTAACTTGTTATATTTAATTCTTAACTCTGGATCTATCAAGCGCTGAGAGGGATCAAATCTCTTGAGGTGCAAACCTCTTTTTTGAGTGCAAAAATTGAGGAAAGGTTTTCACCTTGAGAGATTTGATCCCTATCAGCGCTTGATAGATCTGGAATTAAGAGGGATCTAGGCTAGTTTCAATTGTGTGCCGTCACAAAAAATTTGTAGAACATCTAATTATTTTGATCATTTTAGATATGCTAAAAATATCTAAGATTAATGATGAAGGATGAGACAGTTACTAAATTGAATGATGAAAAATGATGAAATTAAAATTTTAAGTGCAAAGTGCCAATGTAACAATGTTAAATGATAGAAAATGTGATTAATAAGAATGAAGTCAATTACAAACAATCTTCATTGCGATCAATTTGAAACTATTTTATTTTATTGTTCTTATTGTCACACATTTAGTTATTCTCTATTACCGTGTTTGAATGAAAAGTGACTAACAATGTTGAATGATGGAAAATGGGAATAATAAGGATGTATCCAATTACAAATGGTTTATAGTTTCAAGAAGAAGACATTTCAGGTAAGTGAAAATTTTATTTAGGATGAAAATTCAAGTTCTGTATATATGGTTGAATTATTGCAACACATAAGTCAATTCATGCCATGAATAATGTTTATGTGCTCACACTATGAGTGCGTGTGTATGTTTTGGGGGTGAGATAGAGATATATATGGAGGGGGGGATAGAGGGGAGAACAGAGATGAAAAGACAGAGTGGGGAGGAAGAGATATAGATATGGAGAGAGAAATGTTAGAGAGAGAGAGAGTGTGTGTGTGTGTGTGTATGTTTGGGGTGTGAGATAGAGAGATAAAGAAGGAGAGACAATGGGAGGTAGAGATATAGATGGAGGGGGCAGAGATGTGCTTACACTGAAATCAATTTGCACAATTAATTTAATTACTTTGAAATTAATGTACATCATACATATAGTTGCATCAAATCAGAAATCAAAATATACACTAAAATCAATGCATCTAGTGCAAACAATCAAATAGGATTAGAAGTAAACTTCTACACTAAAACCAATGCATCTTGTGAGAACAATCAATAGGATTAGAAAGAAAAATCTACACTAAATTCAATGCATATATTGCAAGCAATCAAATAGAATTAGAAACCAATATCTACATTGAAACCAATGCATAGAGGGGAGAAGAGAGATGCAAATAAAGGGTGGGGTGGAAGAGATATAGATATGGAGAGAAAAGTGTTAGAGAGAGAGAGAAGGAGAAGAGAGAGAGAGGGAGGATAAAAGGGAGGGAGAGAGAGGGAGAGAGATATATATGTATGGAGAGAGTGTGTGTATGTTTGGGGGGTGAGATGGAGAGATAAAGAAGGAGAGACAATGGGAGATAGAGATAAAGATGGAGGGGGAAGAGATGTGCTTACACTAAAATCAATGCACATTATTAATCTAATTAATTTGAAATTAATGTACATCATACATCTATTTGCATAAAATCAGAAATAAACATCAACACTGAAATTACTGCATCTAGTGCAAACAATCAAATAGGATTAGAAAGAAAAATCTACACTAAATTCAATGCATCTATTGCAAGCAATCAAATATGATTAGAAATCAATATCTACACTAAAACCAATGGATCCAGATTCCAGTGCAAGCAATCAAATAGGAGTAGAAATCAACATTTGCACTGGAATCAATGCATCTAGTGTAAGGTATTAAATAGGATTAGAAATCGACATCTACATCGAAATCAATGTGTCTAGTGCAAGTGATCAAATACGATTAGAAATAAATATCTACACTGAAACCAATGCATCTAGTTCAAGAAATCAAATAGGAGTAAAAATCAACATCTAATTAAAATAAATGCATCTAGTGTAAGGTATTAAATAGGATTAAAAATCGACATCTACATTGAAATCAATGCATCTAGTGAAAGTGATCAAATTGGATTAGAAATAAATTACTACACTCAAATCAATACATCTGTTTTAGTGAAAAACCAAAATATTCATGACTTTCTAGATTAAAATTCTTTTTCTATATGTGCCTTTGTGTCCAACTTCCATTCTGTGTCTATCTCCCTCCCTCTCTCCCCTATCTCTCTCTCTCACAACTCCCTTTCTTTATCTTTATCTTCTTCCCTCTCCCCCCTGCCATCTATATCTATGCCTCCCTCCCTCTCTCCTTATTTGTCTCTCTATCCCACCCCCTGAAACACATGGCATGATCTCTCTCTCTCTCTCTTCTTCCCTCTTTCCCCTAAGTCTATATCTCTATATTCCTCTATCTCTCCTTCTTTATCTCTCTATATCATCCTATATAAATTATCTCTCCATATCTATATATCTATCTATATATCTATCTCTCCCTCTTATTGTCCCTCTCTATCTCTTCCCCTTCTCTCTCTCTCTCTCTCTCTCTCTCTCTCTCTCAGTCCCCAAAAATACACACTATCTCTCTATATCTATCTATACATTTATCTCTCTCTCCCTCCCTCCCTATTCCCCCCCCTCCCTCTTTTTTCTCTCTCTTTGTCTCTCTTCCTCTTCTCTCTCAATATCTATCTGTCTTCCTCCCTCCCTCTCTTTTACTCTCTCTTCTTCCATCTCTCCCCCCTCCTTCTATATATCTATCTCCCATTTTCTCTCCTTATCACTGAAAAAACATACACACTCTCTCTCCCTCCCTCTTCCTCTCCCTCTCGCTCTTCCTCTTCTCTCTCTCTTCCCCTTCTCCCTTGTCACTCCCTCTCCCTCTCCAACTTTCTCTCATTTTCTTTCTTCCCCTTCCAACTCCATCTCTCTTCCCCTCTCTCTCTCCTCTCTCTTAAGTCCTCTCTCTCACTTTCTCGCCCACCTCTCTCTGTCTCTCCCTCCCATCACACAACAATGATAGAATATAATGTTCAGATGTTTCCACTATTTAGATTGAGAGATATACTTATATTTTGTTTTATTTAGGTGAAGCCTGCGGGTCAAATATGGTATTTGACCCATGGTATTTAGCCCATGGTATTAATAATAATTTGTTACATGTTATTTGGCCCATGGTATCAATAGAAATTTTTTACATGGTATTTGGCCCATAGGCTTCACCTAAATAAAACGAAATATAAGTATATCTCTCAATCTTACATGATTTCCAGAATCAATAGCTTGTCAACTTTTACCTTTCCATTACAAATATATTGAGCCGACATTTAAAAAGTTTACAAACTTTCTTACATTACATATACAGATTAATATGAATATTACATAAATAATATTAAGTTGGCCCATGGTATTTGTCCCATAGGCTTCACTTAAATAAAACATCCCTTTTTAGTGTCCTTAAATATAAAGTTGATTATGGAGTAAATATAAAACGAGTGTTTATTTATATATCACACCTCTTCTTTATTTATATTTATATTTATTTACCATACCTATTTATTCCTGATTAATATTTATTTATTTAAATATGGTATTTGACCCATGGTATTTAGCCCATGGTATTAATAATAATTTGTTCCATGGTATTTGCCCCATAGGCTTCACATAAATAAAACGTTTTTTGAGTTTTCTTAAATATATAAGGAGGTTTATGGAGTAAATATAAAAATGGGTTTTATTTGTTTACCATACCTCTTGTTTATTTATATTTATATTTATTTACCATATCTTTTTGAGTGTTCGTAAATATAACTTTGGGTTAAAAAGTAGGGATAATTATTATAAATATATTGGTTACAATTAAGCCGAAATTACAAAATGTTTACAAACTTTCTTACATTACATCTGCACATCTACTCTATACTGGACTGTAGAGCACCTCTCGACGCAATCAAGTGGTTTCTACCATGTTTGACTTCGACACAATCAATCACATGGATGGAATCGTACTAGTCTGGGAAGCGAAAATCAAGACCCTGGATCTAGTTTCCACCATCCAGGCTGTGAGGAGTTTTATTATTCATGATATAGTATACTACTTATGATATATGTCTGCATCCATACTGTGTCTACTATTGATGTAATTTTAAAATCATTTTTGTACCAAAACATTTAGTTAGTTTTGATGTGAGTATGGGAATGCCTACCTCAGCAATTATATATATATATATATACATGTTTGCATTGAATGTTTTTACAGGTTTTCGACCAGTGTGTTCACAATCCAATCCTCGGAATGATAAAGCACTTCACTCTTCAGAACTACCTCAGACTTTGCACTTTAGGGGGCAATCTCTTACACGTTATTTTGTCACCATGATATTTGACTCTTTATATAGGTTCATCACTACCTATATTATTCTCCCTTAGAAGTAAAAAAACCTAATGTTCCTAAACCAAGTCTTGGAATTGGAGAAAATATCATTAAAACCCTTAAAAGTAGAACTCCGCACTTTTCCTAGCTCTTTCTTGCGGATCCACAGATATTTGTTCTATAGCCTGCGGCACATCCCACACATTCTTCTTACAAAACCTGCGGAACCCCGTAAATAGTGAAATAAAGGAAAAAGTAAGTTCTAGAAGCTCAACTATACGAATATTCTCCCAATTGGAAGCTTCTTGAGGCGCGATCAGTTCGATCTTTATCCCTCCACTCATGGAGCTTATCCCTTCGTCTATGGAGCTCAAATCCCTTCATGAGAGGAATCCATACTCCTCGTCATGGAACTAAAACTACCTCCATCTCCCTATAAATTGAGCTCATGTTTCAGTCTCAAGGGTAGACTTAACTTGTATAAGGTAATTGCTGAAGAAATTCCCAAGAGAACATACTCTCCACAATAGTTATTATTGATATGAGAATGATCACAAACTCATGTCCATAGCTTCATGCTAGTTCAGAGAGAAGAAGCCTTTTTAATCTGAAGGAGGAACGATTGTTCAGGACCCTGGGAGGAACTTGTACGACATGAAGGCATCAGGTTGTAAAGTTAGTCTTTCACTGAAGATAATACATATGGATCTCCTTTTCTCATTGAGTTGTTCTTGTGTCTATTTGAATAATTCAATACTTAGATTCCTTGATCACCAAGTTAGATTAGTTGTTCTCAATTATTATATGTTGCAGGTGCTTTTAATTCTTTTGTTTTTCTTTGATTGCAGGTTCTACTTACTGAAGAAGCCTCTTTGGTGCGACTGGATAAAAGACTGCACCGAATGTTGGATTTCAAGGTAGGGGCATGTCCTCTTTATTTGTTTATAATAATTCTGAATCTCATATAATCTAGAGAAAATGATTTACAAATGGATGTTTGTTTCTACCTATCCGTATGATACTAGGGAAATCGCTCTTGTCCGCAAGAGGGATTAATCCGCATAACAGGTGGCGCCAATTGTTACAGGTCAATTTGGGCATCATCCCCCAAGACTTGGTCAAATAGGGAATCATCTCCCAAGACTAATATGAATAGGGTCTATCATCACCTAATTCAGTTGCTATATGCCCTAAGAGAAGGCATTCCATTGACGGCTTCAATTGTGAGATTTCCAATATTTTAAGTATAGATTATATAACCCATTGACTCATCAACGCTCCTCTGCGTGGGCCTAAGTGCACTACAATGCACTTACCCCAATGCAAGGGTGCACAACAATGCACTTCTCGACACTTAAGGGTGCGTGGGTCTCCCAAGAGTGAAATCATCATTGTTCCAGGAATCTCCACATTTCCAGTTCCTTCTAGAAGAGTTCATAGGCGTCATACTTCGAATACAAGTGTTCATCCATCACCACTGAACTTGGAAACATGTCTCCCCTATTATTATAAACCCATTCAATTCCATTTATTGAGAAACTACCTTCAATTTCCCTATAAATTTAGCACTCATATAAGTCCTAGGGAGGGAGAAATTTGTGTAATGTTATGTTGTTTGATTCTCAATTGATGAGAGCTAGAAGTATTGTTATGCTGTTGAGATGATGCTTGGCGTGATGAGGATGGAATGAATTTGGAGTAGGTTGAAGATGAATCAATCTATTGGTTGTAATCTTCTCCTCCTACTTTCTTAAAAAAGATATCTGTTCATTTTCTCATATGTATGCTTATATCTTGTGAATTGCATTCTCAATCATGTATCTATTCTCAGATGAAATTGGTTCGATTTGGTTAAGATAAGTAGATACTTGTATATTTGTATGTTGTTTTTTGTTCTCTGCCTTTGATTGCAGGTATCTATTTAGCAACTTTAGTTGGATTGAGAGTGAGGGCAACAACGAAAGGAGAAAGAGAGAGAAAGGATCGAAAGTGGTTTTATTTCCTTTCTGTCTATCTATTTGTCTTAGAGAAAATAATAGTTGTTTTTCTTCTGTTATTATGAGTGAAGGAACACCACATTTAGGGAATCTAGTTTATCCATAGGTTAGAATTCCGTATAAAAAATTGGCGACTCCACTGGGGAGAATCCATCATTCCTGGTGTTTATGTCTCTATTTACCATCATCAGTAGACTTTACTTTATCTTATAAGACATTTGAATGAAAAATTTTCCTTAGAAGTGTGTTTAAGTCGCTTGTTTTCCAAACTTAGCTGCGCCCAACACACTATTGGCTAGGGTACAGTGCATTGCAAAGCACTGTCTCCCTTTCAGGGGTGCACTGAAATGCACTGACTGCCCTTACAGGGTGCATTGCCCCCTTAGTGAGCTAAATTCCATCAAAATTTGTCTTTGCATTCAGTTTCAGCCAATTCTCTGTTGTATTCTCAGTGTTTGATTTCTCTTAGAGACAATTAAAAATTACTTATTCTTCCTCTGAATTTTTTTTTGGCTCAATCTCTCATTAGCTATTTTGTTTATCATTGGAAAATTAAATTAAAATTTGTTAATTTTTGCATTAGATCAATTATGTTTTCAAAAATGAAAATGTCGTTCCCTTCTTCATTTCCTACAGGAAAATTGTCATTTCATTCTTCATTTTCCGAAGAGAAATTGTTGTTCCATTCATTGTTTCTCAAAAGAAAACATGTCTTTGATTTATTTTTGCATTTATTTTCTTTTTACTCATTCAAATTAAAGGAAACTGAAAAGAAAAACATGCATGTGCATTTAGATATTGTGTGTGTTGCATAGGAAAATATTAGGGAAATCTGCATTTAGTTTGTGCTCTTTGTTGTATGCTTAAAAAATAATTGCTCTATCCCTTAGTAGCTAGGATTTTCATTGAAAATTTGAATTGGAAAGTTTTCTTATCATATAGTTTGTGTTTTTAGGAACTTCCCATTACATCACGCGGTGAACCTCAAAGATAAACTTTTAAACAAGATCAACATAAAATTCACCTCAATCAACTTAAGGAAGCATTGTAACATTAACGATAACACTTATAAGGTCTAGGCTATAGACATGTTCCGGTGTTGTTAAACATAATAGTTGTCACTAACTTGACTGCGATACATTCCAAGTGTGAAATCCCACTCCATGTGCGTAAGTATATAAGATCTCGTCCATGTACCTTCGGGTATATAGGGCGGTGTTCTAGTACAAAAATTATAAGGGGGTGCTCTCACTGTGTGGTTTCACATTAAACAACGCTAATACAGACTTGGGCCTCCACATACCTTTGGGTATATTTAGAAGGAAAACTTTAGGTTGCTTACCATCCATAGGTAACTGAGTCAGATGCCTTGTACCTTGTGATACACCGAATATAAAATTCGGGGCGATTGCCTACCCATACATCTTGGTTCGCAAGGAGTTATTCTGTAGTTCGTAATTACATGGTAAACCTTTTGCCTAGTATCACCCTTTTATTTGTTTATTTTTTTTTGTAATAAAATAAATTAGTGATCATGGAAGAATAACATCCCTTCCCTCGTCATTAGTGTAGAATAGCACTTAAACCACCTTTACCACCAGAAGCCATTTCTATTCGCCGAAGGCGACCTCATTCTCTTGAAACTAGTACCATCAGTACCTCTAGTGTGTCATCTTCATCACATCTACCAGAGTCATCTAGAGATGTTTCTACACATCCCGATTTATATACTATTGTATAAATAGAGTCCTCACAACTACCTGTGGAAACTGTACATATAATCAGTGAGACCATACCTCCAAAACCCAACGTTGTTCAGCTGGAAGTTGATTAGTATCCCATCGTTCTTTTACCAGAACATCTAGATCCCGAATTCGAACAACTGGAAGTTGTTCCTGTATCAGTTTCTCCTCAGTCAATCGTAGCGAATGATTCTTCCCTTTCACGTAGTCAACCACCTGAAATATATCTCGAGCTTGACGGTGAAATTCTTCCACCTGGTTTGATTTCGATTGAAGAAGAACCTCAACAAGAAACATGCCCTTCAAATCCAACTTATTTTGGGTCAGGGCTTTATCTTTACGATTCTATTCCTCGATCGACTTACACTACTTCTGTTGATCCTGTTTCAATTCAAGTTCCTGTAGATCCTATAGGGTATACACTAGGTCATTTGACCATGGCTTGTCAACATCTATAGCTTTATGATATGTTATAGTTGCAACATCATCTATTGTTTCTACTCCGTCGATGTTTACAACGTCACCCAAGTCACAAATGTATGGTGGTCCTTTCATCCCACCGGGTTACCAATCATTATCTGGAACCTACTCTAGTGCATCCTCAAATCCATGGACTTCACCCATGTCATCTTCTGGTATTTTATATGGTACATATATGATGAGTATTGGATGTTTGGATCTTTTATACACATCTTCAATGCAACATCAAGCTGGTCCATCTGGGTATATTCTATTCAGTTCAATCTCGACTAGACTCGCACCATTTGGAAAACAATATATTCCATCTTATTGTACTCCTCATGCTGGGGGGAAACCTTTGGTCACCTATTTTGACAATACTCCATCGTTTTATGGTCACCCAAATGTTGGAATGACTATTTTTCAGTGGCAACCTATCCTGCCTGTTCACCCACAAATAATTGTGAATTCATATCAACCGGTTCAACCTATTGCACCTACATCTACCCCACCTGTTAATACTTCATTACCCATTTTACAGGATGATTTGGTT
The DNA here is from genome assembly GCA_034641835.2 of Pinus albicaulis. Taxonomy (NCBI): domain Eukaryota; kingdom Viridiplantae; phylum Streptophyta; class Pinopsida; order Pinales; family Pinaceae; genus Pinus; species Pinus albicaulis. The sequence continues at coordinate 180,103 of JAXQQM020063003.1, read as the reverse complement.
GTACCTAAACTATCTCAGTAGGGTCCCTCAACCCATTACCCTCAAGTTTTAGGCCTCCAGACACCGACTCCCTCAACTGGTTTACAACAACCACCTGTATCTGGAATATTTAAATCACAGACTAGATTACCCTTTTATGGGATGTCACAGGAACCTACTGGTTTTACCTATTCACAATCAGGTCCAAAATATTTTGGTTTGGGCTATAATATTGGTGGGAAATCACCTTGGCAAGCACAACCTCAAATTCCACAATAATAATTCTAGCAACAAACAACTTACCAAGGTCTTGGTCAACAAATCCCTCGAGGATTTGGTCATCAAAACAACCCCTATCTGGGTTACCAGCAGAAAATGCCTTATGATGGTGCTCAAAGGCATGTTTCACAAGGAATTCCATCATATCCTGGTTATGCTCAACTTGAATTGAATTGACATTTTCTCTTTAACGCAACTTTAGAATTACCTGATTTAAACTGGCTTACCAATGATCCCATCATCTATTCTCCTTGGTGGCCAATGATACCACATAAATTACCCTCCAACATTCCTAAATTCAATGGAAACCATGGAGAATACCCATCGATGAATGTTATGACTTATCATATATGGTGCTCGTCAAACTCCTTAAATGATGACTCTCTTACACTACGTCTTTTCCATCATACGCTTACTGGTCTGACAGAGAAGTGGTACATTGAACTACCACGAACTTCATTTGATATGAAAATGGAACGAAATTTTTTACCAATTTCAAATAGACAACTGCTACTCACATTTCTGATCATATTCATGAGTGGCGTCATCGTCATAGAATGGTCAAAACATTTTTTCCTGACCAGCTCCTCACTGAGTGGTTTATTAATTCCTTGTTGCCATCCATCACTGAGTACGTAGCTAAGGGCATAGTCGTCACTGAAGAGGAGGTCAATGATCATGCCCAGTACTTAGATTTGATTTATACTCATTCTGGCATGCTCAATGAGAAAATTCCAAACGTGTCGTGATCAAATTTTATTGTTCCTCCTCCTTATGGTAAGGACTCTCATGCCAGCGATGGTATAATCGGTTCCAAAAACACTCACAACTCTACTGCATCTGATCCTGCACCTTCTTCCGAAATTCATGTAGTGTAATCTGACAAAGGAAAAGTGACAAGCAACCCGGAAGCAAGAAAAGGGGACATCGAAGAAAAAGAAAAATTCAACCCCGCATGAACGATCATCTGATCACCAATCTGAAAATTCTAAGAAACCTCGTTACCCTTGCTTGATATGTAATGAGGAGCACTTTTTTCGAGAATTTCCTCATTGTGTCAAAGTCTCAAAATTTCTTAAGACGTCGACTGCATTTGCTGTGTTGATAGATCCTTTTCCAAATCCAGACATAAACATGGTTGCTACGGATCTCGCTTCGAGTTACCAAGTTCTTATGCTATTTGTCACAAAGCCAAAACCTAATGTTTTGGTGTCTACCTGAAATAAATTTTACAATAGTCAGGCTATTGATCAACTTACTACCTCGACCATGATTTTCTCCACTGAATCAATTCCGCCAACTGTTATTCTAGAGTTAACAATAAAGCCACTGAAGGGAGTTGTCCAGAAATCAATGTTCAATCCTCAAGCTCGAGCAGCTCAAAATTATAATATAGTTGAAGATATGGCTCAGTCACCTTCATCTATGTCGACTCTTGTGGTATTTCAATATTTTCCCTCCCAGAAGCAAGCTTTGTTGACGGTAATTTGTGGAATTGACCTGACAGATTTCAATCTTGTAGTCTTTATTCATACGGCCTATGTGCCACAATTACTAGCTAAATTAGCATTCTCGATCCAAGTAAATGTTCTAAATCACCTCATTCATTGCATTATTATTGGTGAGGGAGCATCTAATTGTATTATGTCTCTAGATTGCTATAAGTCACTTGGCTCGCCTTGCTTATCTCAATCACCTACGACATTGAAAGCTTTTGATGGTCGTACATGCTATCACTCCACCAGATCTCTAAGGCTGAAAAATAAATCCCAATAGAGGTAACCAGAGACCAATATTTTGGCCTGGTAGATAGCCCTACCAACCAGAGAGGGCTCTCTCCACAAATCACAGCCAATAGGGCTAGGTGAATTAGGGTTTTAGGCTAGGTATAAGTGTAGAGGTTTGATTTGGTTGAATTGCGTTGCTGGATGAGGATCAGGTCAAAGAGGCTAGGTCAAGTAAAATAAGATTAGGGTTGCAGAGAATCAATGGGGCAAGGTAGGTAGAAAACCTAACACTTTAGGGTTACTTGAGTGGGATGGATCAGATAGGTGAGGTGCTAGAAATAGCAAGGCTAAGCATTAATTCTTTCTACACCGAAGAAGATGGACAAACTATGAAGGATTTCCAAAAATAGAGCATGAGAGATGTATTTTGTTTATCAACTTAAAAAATAGCATATCATAGAAATGAAATGGATCATGAAACAAAACATTTATACATAATGAGACATAAGAAAAACAATGCTAAATTCTCATACCACAAGTATCCCACAGAAATAGCTGCAACCTTTTCATTAATTTCCTGCCAAAATTGATTACACTAGAGTCTCTCATCAATGCCTTAACATCCAACATTTTTAAACCTGTGAAATGACTGAAAAATACATGATATAGGCCTCAAAAAAACTCCTCCCAGCCTCAGGGGTCGAATACATGAGACAAGAAACTCCACCAAAAACTGAGTTGAATACCTAGAGTGTAGGGTGGTCAAACTGACTCACCCCTCACTTTTTGCAAATTGATTCATTACACATCATCATGAGTTTTCACCTAATGTATTTACTCTAGGTAATAGTAAAAAAATGAAAATTACATTTACATCATCAATTCCATTAGTAAAATCTTGATTTCTCGAGATGAAAATCAAATTTGTAGAAAAAACAAAGAAAAATCAGAAAAATTCAAGTGCGCCCTCAAAATGCCAAGTGCGCCCTCCAACTTGCAGCTGCATTTTGGATGGGTTCCCAGTGTCCAAATTGAGCTCAGGATAAGTCATTGGAAATTATATCATGTATAATTTCCATCTCTATGCTTGGTTTGTAGAATGGACTTGATTTGACCCCTCAAAACTTTATTATCCCAAGACTGCTTAGTGTGCAGCGCCAAGGTGAAAAATGAGGCAGAACTGTTGTTTTTAGGGTGTTCTTTTCACTTTTTCACCTGCGATTTTTCCAAAAAAAGTTTAGAAAAGTTGTTTTATTGCATGTATTCATCATTATGAATCTAATGGTAGTCTTCTTATGGCCAAAATATGCCTCGAACAAAAGAGAAACGCCTAGGGTGTTGCGCGCTTGACAGTCCAGTTGTCACAAGACTGTCTAGGATTGCTGAAAAAACACAAAAACTTCAAAAATTACACCAAAAATTTTCAAAATTGGTGGAATGACAATTGATCATGTGGTTTAGGCATGGATTGAGGCCTCAAAAAGTTTATCTGGCCTCCTTTTATTTTCTTTCCCTTTTAGGGCTTCAATCTTTGCATTAGCTCTTCTAATCTTTGCCCTTGCAATTTTGTCTCTTTTGGCATAGTACTTGGCCATACTTATTTGAATGTTATTGTCTTTGTTTGGTTTCTCCAGGAGCTTCCTAATATGTTGGTTATCCTTTTCAAGCCATTTCTCCTGGTTCTCATTAGTTATCACTGCAAATTTCTTATTAAGAGTGACCTCATCTGCTAGTTCTATTTCTTTCTGCCTTTATAGTTCTAGGGATCTTTTCAAACCTGTAGTCCTTTGCCTTCTTCATGGAACTTTTTCTTCTGGCTCATCTAGGACACCATATGTTTCTAGTGTCTCTAAAAGCAGTACTTTAGCTTTTTCTTCCTTTATTTGTGTTGTGATGAATTTCACCTCATAAATGAGGTTCTTTGTTTTTAGATGCTGGTTCTTCTACTGAAGAAAGTTAATGAAAAATTTAGAACTGTAAATATTAGTTTGAAGCTCACTATTCTTGGCATCTTTTTACTTGATGACTATGCTAATGTTCTCATCCTCATCATGCTCATCTAGGTCAATAAGGTTAAAATCCTATTCTGTCTCATGGAGGTACTCCTCCTCATGTGTGATCTCTGCTTGAATCTCTGGCCCTGTCATATTTTTCTTTCCTTTTTCTACGTGCTTTGTTGATGTAGAAGGAAATGCCCCTTCCAATATGTGTGGAGTAAACACATTACTATGACCTCTCTAGTATTTTTTTTCCAATAGCTCTATCTCAGCCTGCTCAGTCTGTTGAGGCTCTCTGATCTCAACTTTGCTAGGTGACCTAATCTTAGTGTGAAATGGTGATGATGGTGGCGAAATGGGTGAAGGAGACTGATATGATGAGGATGAATGTAGTGTGGGCTGAGATGGAGGAATGGATGTGGAACGATGAGATGGTGAAGGCACATCTTGTGCATGTTGAATAGATGGATTAGTGAATATGTCATTAGCTATGAAAGTACTCCATGAAATGTTCAGTTGTTTGAGGTGATGGAGGACTCTGAAATTGATGAAGGAGTGGTGAAAAATACTTTTCATTTGGTCCTCATATTATCTCTTTTGGAAAATATATGCCATCTTGTCAATGGTCCGGAAGAGGTAATAAGGTATGTTGAGCATCTTGACCCTTTTGAAGTGCATATGTAGTCGGATATGATAGTTGTAAAGTATAGAGAACCTACCTTCAAAAGAAAATTATTTCATGATTATTTTCATCATGGGGGCATATCTATCCAAGAGGTAAGAGAAAGGAAAAACCCTCTTTCTTTCATTCTTGTACCTAGGTTTGATGTATGGCTCATATTAGTGCTCCTCCAAGTCTTTTTGCTTGAACCATTTTTCACCAACATTTTGGATTCAGGTGGTAGCTGATATGATGGCAGTGGACATAGTGAAAGTGGAACTAGAAAGGGTTACCTGGTTTTCATGGAGATTAGAGATTAATAGTCTGCTCAAAAAAGGATGGTGTTGGACCCTTTGAATTTTCTCACAGAATTAAAAACATCCTACATGCTTAAAACATGTCACAGCCATGGGAGATGCCATGAGCTCCCTGGTATTTGTTGGCTCAAGTCTAAGGATTCTCCCTCCTTTGTGTGGCATCCTCTCCTCTCTTTCTTCTCCCTCACTGTAGTTTTTGTGTTCTTCTTCCATGTTGTATTAGTGTTAAAACCCTAGGGAGGTGTAATGGAATGGAAATGAAGTTTTGGGGAGTGAGGAATGAAATAGGTAAATTTAGGGAGATGGAGGAAGGGGTTTATGATTTGAGGGAAGTGACAGGGAGTATAAATGTTATGGGGTTTGGGATAGGGAATTTTATTATAGGTTAGGTATTTTTGGAGCCTAGGAAAATGAGTAGCCTAGGTCTTAGGGTATTGGGAATAAAGAGATTAGGGAATTGGGGATAGTGATATAGGGGGTGAGAATAGGGTCAATTATGATGTGGGAAGGGAATGAAAGTCTTAGGTAGTGAGATTGAAATGTAATTTGGGATTTGAATCTGATACTAGGGTTTCAAATTGAATAAGACACCGAATCCTTTTAAACAACTTCAAACACCATTGAATTTGCACTTAGGGAGAAGAGGTATGACTTAATTACACCTTACTTGCTTGTTGGCAGGGAAAATTTTAGGGGCTAATATTCGCAGATGGGTTAATTTTCCATGATTTTTTGAAATAAAAGATTCACCAATTCCGATTTTTTCCTAAAATTTATTTGCCTAAATTAAAAAAAATAAAAAATATTACCTTAAAAGTCACCAAAATTTTATACAGACTATTTAAAATCATTAGAAGTTGGAATATTTTTGCTAAAATATCACCAAGAATTTTATAGTTTTCATATTGTGGATTAGTAAGATTCGCCAAGGTTTCTAATCTTTAATATAAATTTCCATCCTTAAAATTTTCCCTGCTTGCTGGATATCAAGGAGAAACATTGTTGAAGGACTAAGGCAATGGCATGGTGTTTTGAAGCTTGCTGAGAATTTGTTGTGGAATTTAGGCAACTTCACAATGCACAACACAGGTGTGCCATCATTTTTCCAGGAGCACAACATTTAATGCATGTGCACAATGTAACACATAGGAGCACCCTCCTTCTGTGAGGAGCGTAGCGCTGGCTGTCTTTCGAAAAAATTTTCCTTCTTTATTGGATTTTCGTGATTTTGGTGAGGTTGATCGATGATGGAAAGAGAAAATGAAGTTTGAATTTATGTCCTTTGGGTTTAAATACTTTTTGGGATTTGATTTTGATGACTTTAAAACCCACTTTTTCAATTTTCGATTTCACTTTAAAAACCTTGCAAATTACCCTTTAACTCTATCTTGTTTGTTGTGCATATTGATCATGTTGGAGTGGAAACTCTTCATACTTTGAAGTTTGATGTGTTTGGAATATGGAACTGAGTTTGCAGCTTTGGGAAAATGAGTAGTTATTACATATAATGGACATAAAATTACATAAATAAAAAATAAAATTACATCTCTGTATTTTGGAATAAAATTAAATTTTGGAATGAAACTCACACTTGAAATCAAAATTAAAACTTTGGAGACCATATTTACATGCTTTCAATTCCTCTTTAGATGGTAAAGGGATATTATTTAGATCACTCTCATACATTTTCTGACCTTATGAAATGAAATGGTGTTTTATTTGGACCTCAAAGAATGAAACCTAGGGAACTAATGAAGACTATGAGTGACCAAATTTCATGGTGACTTGACTGACATAATGAAATGATGAAATGGAATTTGATGACTGGAGTATGCTCAGAAATACATGAAGGTGGCCCAACAAGTATGAATTTTTGAGGAAGAGTGAAATTGTTTTACTAGGGTTACCATTAGTGAGTAAATGTTTTGCATGACCTAATGGAATGATAAAAAAATTATGAGTGGGACTCCTAAAATGATATGAAAAGGGGATTTTGATCACTGATGACAAGATGCAAATACTGACACTAACCTTTTCCTTATTGGGGATGATAGCTGTGAAAGAGGTTTCAAGAACCATAGAACTCTTGATTTTGCAGATTAGTGCCTTATCCATTGGGCCAATACGATCAAAAACTCAAACAATAACATGACTAAAAACTAATAACTCAAAAGAATAAACTAACTCAAGAAAAACTCAAATGAATTAAAATTGACTCAATATTGACTTAAAAATAACTTAAAAAGATGCTCAGAATGGAGCTTATTCAACAAACCCTACTCTAACTGATCCATTCATCACCTGATCAAGTGAAATGGAATAGCCAATGCAACCATGTTAGCATTCTGGTTGACATTTCAATTCTCCACAAGTGACTTCTTATGAGCAAGAAGACAGAACTAATGAAAGGAAAATCCCATGAAAACTTGTAATCAGATTGAATCTTAATGAAATTGCAAAGAATGAGCCCATCAACTGACCTCAAGAATGCTGCAAAAGGATATTCATAGGAATACATACTGATTTCCATCCCATATAATACATTACTTCTATATTCTAGGCAGCCTTCATGACATGAATATGAACTTTCAGCTTTACCCTTAATTTCATGATATGGCTGCAGATGTTCAGATGAGATTTGTAATGAGACTCGTGCTAAAAATGGCAAAGAACCTGACAGTCTTGTTGGTGTCCCGTGTTTTGATAGTTTGGCAAATCAAAAGACAAGGCAACATCAGAACCAATATTTAGAGTTCCAGGATCTAGTCCTCCTGTTCTCGGAGAGGGATCTCTCAAATATTTTTTTTGCAAAGGTTTATCTTGTGTGCTTAGAATATGGATTTTAGACTAGTTATTAAGTTCAGGTGTTTGTTTGTTTGTTTGGTTGAATTGATACAGCAGAACATGAAAGGTCTAGGAAAGATATATAGAATGGAGAAACATCTGGTTCATTGGGAAATGGGGTCAAAAGAGGTCACGACATACTCATAAATGTATATGGGATATCAGAGGGCAAATCTAACTTGGCCGCAAGATCCTTTGGTTTTGGAATGAGATGGACGTCAATGATTTGGAAAGAGAATTTTAATTCTCAATGAAGGGAACTTGAAAACATCACTTGAACAATAAAGAAATATTTGATACACAGGGCTAAACATAAATTCTACAAACATCCTTTAAGCAAATAATGACTTCAAGACAACTTTCAAAATGAAATCGAAGATTCAGGGAACACCCTATTTCCTCAAAGATTTTATTTTAAATGATTTTAGAAAACATAAAATATTCACTCATAACTGCAGTCATAGAAGAGGGAACACCTAACACATCTATGATTACAAATATAAAGACCTTCAAGGCAACTGTTTAAGCAAGGACAAAGGGCAAGATCGGAACAAACCTCCTTGATTCACTATAAACAAGAAACTTCAAAGGGAGACTTCAATAACAGTTTTTAAGTGGCAGCAAGCAAGCAGGGAAAACCATAAATCATGCTGATGTTGGGAAGAATACTGAGAGGGGGGGTGGGGGGGGGGGGGTGAATCAGTATTTAGGACTTACTCAAACTTTTCCTTTTTCATTCTCTAAAAACCCATATGCTACTTTGCTGAAGCCAACTAGCATATACACATGGATATCCTTCATAAAACTCGCGTATACACAGAGATCTTATTATGCCATTAATTATTTACTTAGATCTATGCATCATTCATTCATCAGATGTTTAGATAATAGTAAGCATGTGCAGTAATAACAGAATAAACCATCACACATAAGCAACACACATGAACACCAGGATTTTAGGTGGAAACCCAAGTCGGGAGAAAACCACCGCTGCCGTTGTCTCAGCCTTCAATATTTTATTATAGAGAAAACATCTTACAACCATGTATTGGCGCAGACTCATACCAGCACGCAGGCACCCACCTGCAGAAGGATACAACCTTCTCTCGTTTACCAGCCTCTCCTGGAAGGGAGCTACAACCCCCTGCTCTCGTTTACCAGCCTCTCCTGGAAGGGAGCTATGACCCCCTGCTCTCGTTTACCAGCCTCACCTGGAAGGGAGCTACAACCCCCTGACTGAAGGCTTCAACCTTCAGCACCTTTGTAGACCACGGTTCATCAATTTTCATACTGGATCCAACCCACAAAATTAAGCTCAAGGAACATTCATCAAACCAACAACTTGCTCTTATAGCAAGATAATCAATATTCGAACAACCCAGATCATCATTGACAGATAGCAGTAGAATAGCAGAACAGATCAGACATTTCATACCACATACTTTAGCAAAACCTAAATTACATACGTGCTTTTTATTCACTGAACCTGTGTATATACGCGCTTTCACAAATACCAACCTGCGTATACATCTGCACACATTTCAGAGCTGACTTCAATTCTCATACGCGCTTTTGCTGAATACAAGCCGCGTATATATGCGCTTCCTCCTCGAAGAGCCTGTGTATAGATCTTCAGACATTTTAGGGCAGTGCAGCTCTCCAGAATAGATAAACAGCTCAGATCTTTATTCTTTGCTTCAGCTCAGATTCACTAGATCACAGATGTAATAATTCCATAAACAGATCCAGAAGATACATATGCATTTCAGATCTAGCGATCCCTCTTCATCGTTTTCTTCATAGGTGCATCATAGATTCAGATCTATCATCAAAATGTTACCCTTTCCATTCAGACATACTTTAGAGTGAAGTATTCATTCAAACCCAGACTCATGTATGCCCCTTTGCACAATTAATTTCTTCTCCTTATATAGATTTAGCCTTTGTTAATACCATGAGCCAAAACCACATCACTTCCAATGGTATTCCTGGACGGGATCTCATAGAAAATCCAGCGCTCAATACAATGGGTCTGTTAGTTCTCGAATCTGCCTTAGGCTGAAGGAAGGAAAAACTCAAGATAACATCAAACCAAGCTCAGCCTCGTAGCTAGCCCTACGAGGACAGGAGAGGGCTCTCTCCGGGTCAATCTCAATGAAAATATTCAAAAGGGGCTTGAGATGACGATAAAAAAAACTGATCTTAGGCTAGATAAACAAATAGGAGGGTTTGATTTTGATTTTTAGGGGTTTTTCTTGAAAAAATGGAAAACAATTTTTGGGCTTGGGGATGAGACCGGACCTTGCAGAGTTCAAGTTGGGGCAGGGTAGGCGATGGATTTGATGTCTAAGATTGAATGAATGGATGGAAAATACTGCTAAGGAGATGAAGAGGGCAAGAGAGTACAAGGATCCTCTTCAAACTGACGAAAACATATAAAACTAAACAAAAGTCTAAGCCAGAGCACTAGCAAATCAATGAATTCTACCTCGAATACTCATTTGTTTAATTCAGAAGCATAAAGAAGGATGGCATACATATAACATTAATGAAACTTACAATAACATGAGAAGAAATATCATCAAAACTCAGAAGCCACAAGGATCCCAAAAAGTGTTGCAAAACTCTAGTCTTTCCTTTGCCAAAAATTGAAATATGGATGTACAATGGAGTGCCAAATTTTTCCCAAGAGTCCAACCCTGAAAATGCCTCAAAAAATACAATATATAGACAATTCTAACCCCTTCCCATGCCTCTATGGGTCGAGCTCATGCTTCTAGGAGCATTTTGAACCAATTCTAAACAAAGAGCTAAAATCTAGGCAGCCAAACAACTTGCCTCTGTATGCTAGGAAACTAATCCATTCACTTGATTTTCACTTTTAGGTGAATGAATCATCTAGAACAATTAAATACATGCCAAAATTACATCATGGTTACCAAATGACATCAAGCTAGATCAAAAATTAAATCAAGAGGTGAAACTAGTCAATATTGGCCGAATTTCTGAGCTGGAAGGTGAAAAATAGGCTGAATTCCTCTATGCGCCGCGCTCCAAAGCTCTATGCGCCGCGCTACTTTGGACTTGCTTTTGGAGCACTTATCGAGGCCCAAATTGAGCTCATGATAGCTCGTTGAAAAGCCCAGGATGTCTTCTATCCAATACAAGTGGAATGTTTCAATTTGGAGCTCATTTGCCCCTCCAAAACTTCAATCTCCCAAAAGTACTTCCTGCTGGTGCAAAAGGTGGCAGAAAGGTGATTTTCATGGTGTTTTTGGCCCTTTAGGCAGCCCAGAATGTGATGAAATGCTTCGGCCATTCCTGAACATACATAATATATCATGAAAAACCAAAAAATGCAAATTTTTCCTCCAGATCATGTCCCAATCATAAGCGTGCGTCGGGTGGCACGACGTGTCGGGCGGAAAAACCTGTTTTGCAACCAAAAATTTCAAAATGACAAAATCTTCTCCAAATTTGCTGAAATTTGGAGTGAAGGTCTCCCATCATATCTCATGCTCAGTCAAGGAAGCTTCAGCCAATATTTGAAATGGATCTTGCCTTTTCCGAAGTTTCAGTGCTTTTTCCAGCCTTGCCTTCAAGATCTTCATTTTTGCTCTGCAAATGTGCGTGCGGGCCCAATAGTGATTCTTCATATGTCTAAGCATGTCTTTGTCCCTGTTGGCCTTCTCCAAGATCTTCTCGAGATGAATGTTGACATGCGTAAGGCAGGTCTCTCGCTCAAATGGTGTTATGTCACCTGGTCTCTTCCGGGCCAATGCACGGTCTTCACGGATTCGCTGCAACTCTATAAGTGTGTGCTGATCCTCCAGTTTTTTATTGCGATGCTCCAAATAATCTATCACCCACTGAGCTCTCTGCAACTTCACGGTCAAAGTATCAATCTCAGCCTTTTGCTCCTGGATGATCTCTTTCAGCTTCGAGCTAGGAGAGCTCGTATCAACATCGATCAAAACAAAATCAGTATCTCGGCCTCCCGAAGGGCCCTCATCATGCATAGGTTTCTTGCCTCTATCCTCAACCTGTACCTGTGCTGATGTCGAAGGCGAGACCCCTTCCATGCCATGTGGAGATAGTACTCGCGCTGCTGATGAAGATAACGAGACCCCTTCCACCCTTGGTGGAGATAATACTCGTCGTGCTGCTGCAAATAAGGCTCTGTGGCCTCTCTGATATGTCACTGCCACTGGTGCACTGATAAGCTCAATCTCAGGAACATCAAACTGGTGTGAAGGCTCTCCCTCATCATGAACTATCTTGGGAGGAGGCTATGGCGCTGTAAAGAAGTCACGGGAAATGAACTCATCCCATGCGATGCCCTGCTATGCGAGCTGATGTACCACCATGATTTTGATGAGCGCGTAATGGTAAATGTTGTTATAGTGCTGCGCTGGGGTCTTCTTCTGCACAAGGACTGTCATCCTCTCTATGTTACGGTACATGAAGTATGGAATTCTCATCAACCGTACTCTCGTGAAATGCATTAACAGCCTAATGTGATATGCATACAAGCGTGAAAAGCGCCCTTCACAATTGAAGTACCTAATGATAAGTTTCATCAATGGTGCGTACTCATCCTTCAGAAACCGGAATGGAAATACCCTGCTCAGCTGCCTCAAATATCCGGGTCTGATGTAAGGCTCATAATATGATCTATCCAACTGTTTTCGCTTATTCCACTCTTCACCGATGTTTGGTATCCCGGTCGCCTCAGAAATAGTCTCTGGTGTCAAAGTGAAATTCACTCCAGCAAGGTCTACACGACCATTATGCAAATGTAGGACAAATAGGCGAGCTAACTCATGATGATGCTAAGTTCGGGCAATCATCTCACAATACTGGAAACATGACTGACGCTGAAAACAATCCATTGCAAGCGGGCAAGCCTGCAATTGTGTCAAAGAAGTGGGTTCTTCCCTGACATGCCTGCCACTTTTGTGAGATATCCTTGGCACATTAAGCTCGGTAGATGAATCACTGTCCTGCTCATACCCCTGCTCATATGGTGAATCTGTCTCTGACATGGTGCTGAAATGTATTTGTCAACTGTGTGCTTGGTTAATCAGAAAATGAGAAATTGGTGTATTTTGTTTCAATGCCCAAATGTGTCACATATATGAGAGGCTGCAAGGAAATGTCAAAGTGAATACAATGGACTGTCAAGTGACTTTGGAATGGACAGAAATTTACTCACTGCTTTGGAAAATTTTGAGATTAAACACCTTTAAAAATGGTATGGGAATGGGTGATAGTGATGGGACTTGTAATGTGATAGAAACAAGAGTTAATCAAATGGAAATCTGTAAGTACAGTCAAAGACATGAAAACAGACAATGAATCTTGTGGAAACTTAAATTTTTATCAATGAAGGGAAGGAGGTAACAAGTGATAGGGTTTGGGATTTCACATGGGGATAAAAAGGGTATAGGGATATGGGATAGAGGAATAACAATGGGACTATGGGACTGTAGTGTATATTGTGAAAAGCTAGCAGTGACAACAATGACAGTCAATGGCAGGAGCATACATATCAATGAAATGAGAATTTAAGCACCAAAATTCACGTTTTGAACCACCTCCTTTTAAACCCTTGGGAGAAAATTTAGATATGGATATAGGGTTAAATATTTCACCATTCAAACACTAACCTCTTTGCTTCTAAACCACAGCACCATAGTCAAAAATCATTGAGCAGGCTTTAACAAACTTACTTGAAGCGGAAAAATGCTTGATTTGAAAAATCACAGAGTATTGATGAATTTCAGGTTGGATGGCTCAACGCGCCGCGCGCAGACCCAATGTGCCGCGCTAGTTAGAATTCACACTGTAAAATTTGACCCAATGCACCGTGCGCATTCTATGCGCCGTGCCTCTTTTGTGTGCGCCGCGCTCAGACTTTCAACACAGTCACGACCTCTTTCAAATTTTGTTCGCTCTCCAACCTCAAATTTCGAATTTGCTATGAGATTTTATGAATGTTTCTTGATGCAAATGGTTTATATGACTTTGAGAAATATCTTGCAAGAGATGGCTTTGATTTTTTCTTCCTCCAAAAACCCATTTGTAATGTTTTTTATTTTGGCACTTTATCATTTAATGAAACTTCTGTCTTCTGCTTTTTCACTGATTTTTTGAATTTGAAATGATGAACTTGGTTGTTTTTTTGCAGGGATGTTGGCGTTGATATTTGGAAAAGGAGAACTAGAGTCTGCTTTTAAGACTCCATGGTGAAAAAATACATGATTATTACAAAAAAAATGAATTCGACAATTTCTTATTCAAAACAGAGTTTTGAACAAGAAATGTCTTTGAATATATTTTATGATGAAATTTGGAATGAGAACTTCTTTGAAAACCATCCTCATGGCCTGCGGGCATTTATTAAACATGTCAAAATACTGACCCGTAGACTCAAAAAATAAAAGGCTCTTTTTGACCAAAATAATCATTTATGACTGTGAATGACACGAACTGAACTTTGATGAATTTTGAGGAGTTTTAACCAACCCAGTAGGTACAAGCATGAGGGAAAAAAAGAGAACCAAACCCTTCCGTCAGTCAGTGGCATGCCCCTAACGGAATGCAGTGAATGAGCGAAATGGGACACCTAAACAATGAAATTCAAATAGAGAAATGATCTCTGACGGAGGGCTGTAAAGTCTGACTCTAACAGGGTCAATACCATGGTAGTAACCCCTGGTTTTACACATTTAGAGTGCAATTGATCATACGTGACTTGGCACGTACTTTTCCACGTGCATACACACCTTCTCCATGACAAACCTGCGTATGCCTTGCAACACACCTTTTTCATCATTATTCTTGCACATACTGATATTTCTTTCTTCTGCAACTTCTGTACTACTTGTAGAACATCAGATTTACATCATTAATAAACTTATCAAGCATCAAGAAAAACTTCATTAAGTAGGTTGCCATCATCTTCATTAAGTGGGTTGCCATCAAGGACAACACTCTACATCATATTGCCAACAATCTCCCCCTTTGGACGTGATGGCAACCACGATGTTGTTTGATCACAACAGATAGATACATTAAGCATAATGATATTCTCTCCCTATTCAAACACCATGTCACTCTCCCCATTTGACATCAAGGGAAAAAGGCGGATCAAAACCAACACAAGATTTTTCCCCTCATGTAGAAAGAAGAGCATTGTAGAACTGATGTACACTGAAGTTACCATGCTCCCCCTAAATTCATGCTGAATGTTCAAACATATTTTCCAATGAAGTACATGACTCTATGACCTTCCTATCACCAAGGACTCATACTTACATCAAAGATCCAACCAAGTGGATTTACATAAGAGACTCAAGTACCCAACCAAGTGGGTTTACACATTTTGACTCAACTACCCAACCAATTGGGTTTAAAAAATGAACAAGTCCTTACATGACTGAATATTACAATTTTACATCATAGGTCTCATCATGACCTTTTCATCAAATTACAAATATGACCTTTTATGACCACTACCAAGAAGACCTCAAAAGAGATCATGTTTTAGAACCATCATAATGCCAACAATGCATTATACTCAGCAAGTCTAATGCTCCCCCTGAAAAATGTACATCCAAGCATCCTTTCCATATGACCAAGGCTCCTCCTTAGCTTGTGCAGCCTGAACACTTTCAACAGCAAGTCATCAGCAAAAATCTCTGCATGATCTGTCCTTATCTCTGAATCATAAGACTTCTATCTCATCCATGTGTGAAAGCAAGGAATACTCTTCAGCAAAAAGCAAACAGGGCTCATTCATAATCTCATCATAATAAACCATGTATCATTTCATCATCATTTAGACCTAAATAATAAGTAGATACAGTGCCAATAATACAATCATTAATAGTCAGACTGATGCTCCCCCTGAACCTGTGCTCATGTTCTTGAGCTGTCATACTATTTTTCTTATCATAAATGCATACGCGTCTGTGTCCACTGGAACTCGCGTGTATACGTGACTTTAATTCATTAAACCCGCGTATGGAAAGTGAAATGCTGAAAATTTCACACTCCTTCTTCTCCCCCTGAATTTGTACCACCTGTACCTGTCTTCTTCACAACAGATGCACTTTCAGAAATGAATATAACCATAATTACCAAAGCAACCATGAGAATCATCATACATTGCTCCCCCTGTGATGATACATTACTAATCTCTATAATGTATCTCACATCATTCCTGCAGTCATTATGAGAAGTAAGCTTTAGAAGCAGATGACTGCAGTAGGGTCAATATTCCCTACGTTTCTGACCGGTCCTCCTTCTTTTTCCAGATTTTCTTGAACTTTCTTATCGTGTGCTGGAAATTGTCCAATTTCTCAGATCTGTTCATCCTGCATTCTTTTTCCACATGTCCATACTTGTTACAATCATAACATCTTATGTGACCAGAAAAGTAAGCATAAGGATCATACTGTGTTCTTCTATTCTTTCTTCTATTGCAATCAGTTGCTTTATGAACAAACTTGCTGCATGAAAAACAATATCCCTTAAAGAAACCAGAGTACCTTTCTGTATAGAATCTGTTTGATTGTGACTGAAACAATCTTCTTCTGCAATTGGCTGCATCATGTCCATAATTATGACATTTAAAGCATTCAACATTATTGAATGATTTCCTTTGAGTGTTCATGATTGTCGGTTGACTTCTTGTTTCTTTCAACTCTTCAGGTTTTGCATTGACATCCTTTGAGTCTTTAGCACTTCCTTGTGAACTAGATTCTCCTTTAACAGTTTCATGAAAACCAAGACCAAGTTTAATAGCAGGTGATCTTTGATTACTAAGAATATTGTCCAGAATCTTAGTATTATCTTGAAACCTCAAGAGTTTATCCTTTTCTTCTAATTTACCTTTAAGAATGTTTACCTCAACCTGCAATTTTTGGCATTGCTTCATCATGCTTTCTTCAACCCTTTTTCCTTATTCTACTTGATCATTCAATTTTAAAATTTCTTCCTTCAACCAATTTTCTTGTTCTTCACATGTTTGTAACAGCTCTTCATTCTTCTTATTTGATTTTTCCAGATCTTCTTTGAGAGAGATGATTTCAGCTTCAAGTACTTCCCTTTCAAATGATAGGGATTCTTCATTCTTCTTATTTGATTTTTCCAGATCTTCTTTGAGAGAGATGATTTCTGCTTCAAGTCTTTTACTTTGATTGGTTGCATGAACATACAACTTTTGATACTTGTCTATCTGTCCATTCAGTATTTCTTTCTGTTCATTCATTCTAGAGATCATATCTTTGTAGATAGATTCTCTCTTATGAAATTGATTCCAATCATTGCTTTCATCCTTGATCTTGAGATTTTCTTCTAGACTTATACTGTTACTTTCACTATCTTCACCATTACATGTACAAGAATATGAATCACAAGAACAACAATCAATACATGTTTCCTCTTCTTCATTTTCTGCTGCGCATGTTTTCTAAGGTATATTCTTTCTTTGAGTAGCCTTCTTATTTTTCTTCTTTGCCATGAGAACTTGCAGAACTTGGTCAGAATCTTCTTCATCCTCATTTGACATTTCATCATTATTTTCATTTGCATAATAACTCTTTCTATTTTCAAATTGTTTCCCTTTATCATGATTTTCTTCATAAGGACATTTAGCAGCATAATGACCAACTCTTCCAAAAGCAAAACACTTGAAGGGAAGCTTACCTTTGAATCTTCCGGTTCCTAGTTGGAGTCTTCTCACAAAATTTTCTTCTTCTTCTTCTGATATATAATTTGATTCCTTGACATCTTCCTTTTCTTTTCCTTTTGCACATGCCTTAAAAGCAGCTTCTTTGATTTGAGAGGGACCTCCTTGTCTCATTTCATAAGCAGTCAGGATACCATGTAATTGAACAATAGTACGAGTTTGTAGATCTTGCCTTTCTTCAATAGCTGATACTTTAGATTCAAATCTTGAAGTCAAAGATCTTAAGACTTTTTCCACCAGAGTAGTATCGGTTATGGATTCTCCCAAAGTTCTCATACGATTTACAATATCATCTAGATGTAAAAAGAAACTGGCAATACTCTCATCACTATGCATCCTTAAATTTTCATATTCAATTCTGAGAGTTTGGAGTTTTGCACTTTTTACCTTTGTATCTCCTTCATAGCTCAGAATGATTTTGTCCCATATTTCTTTTGCTGAATTTAGCTACATCACTTTAGCAAATTTTGGTTCAAACAGGCTTCCTAATAAGACATTGATGGCTTTGGCATTGATTTCATATTTCTTCCTTTCTGCTGCATCAGTAGGAATACTTGCCGGATACTGATAACCTTCTTCCACGATTTCCCATACTTCTGCACCAAGACTTTGCAGATATGATTTTGTTCGTATCTTCCAGAATAACAGATTATTTCCATTGAATAGAGGTGGCCTTATAGAAATTACCCCTTCATGACTTCCCATTTCGACGGATCTCCTTCAAGCGATCAAGCTTCTGCAGAAGGACCTGCTCTGAAACCAATTGTTGGGAAAAATACTGAGAGGGGGGGGTGAATCAGTATTTAGGACTTACTCAAAAATTTTTACTTTTCCATTCACTAAAACCCATACGCTACTTTGCTGAATCCAACTAGCATATACACGCGGATATCCTTCATAAAACTCGCGTATACACAGAGATCTTATTATGCATTTATTTCTTTACTTAGGTCTATGCATCATTCATTCATCAAATGTTTAGTTAACAGTAAGCATGTGCAGTAATAACAGAATAAACCATCACACATAAGCAACACACATGAACACCAGGATTTTAGGTGGAAACCCAAGTCGGGAGAAAACCACCGCTGTCGTTGTCTCAGCCTTCAATATTTTATTATAGAGAAAACATCCTACAACCATGTACTGGCGCAGACTCATACCAGCACGCAGGCACCCACCTGCAAAAGGCTACAACCTTCTCTCATTTACCAGCCTCTCCTGGAAGAGAGCTACAACCCCCTGCTCTCATTTACCAGCCTCTCCTGGAAGGGAGCTATGACCCCCTACTCTCGTTTACCAGCCTCACCTGGAAGGGAGCTACAACCCCCTGACTGAAGGCTTCAACCTTCAGCACCTTTGTGGACCACGTTTCATCAATTTTCATACTAGATCCAACCCACACAATTAAGCTCAAGGAACATTCATCAAACCAACAACTTTCTCTATAGTAGCATAATCAATATTCGAACAACCCAGATCATCATTGACAGATAGCAGTAAAACAGCAGAGCAGATCAGACATTTCATACCACATACTTCAGCAAACCCTAAATTACATACGCGCTTTTTCTTCACTGATCCTGTGTATATACGCGCTTTCACAAATACCAACCCACGTATACATCTGCACACATTTCAGAGCTGATTTCAATTCCCATACACGCTTTCGCTGAATACAAGCCGCGTATATACGCGCTTTCTCCTCGACGAACCTGCGTATAGATCTTCAGACATTTTAGGGAAGTGTAGCTCTCCAGAACAGATAAACAACTCAGATCTTCATTCTTTACTTCAACACAGATTCGCCAGATCACAGATCTAATCATTCCATAAACAGATCCAGAAGATACATATACATTTCAGATCTAGAGATCCCTCTTCATCATTTTCTTCATAGGTGCATCATAGATTCAGATCTATCATCAAACTGTTACCCTTTCCATTCAGACATACTTCAGAGTGAAGTATTCATTCAAACCCAAACTCATGTACGCCCCTTTGCAAAATTAATTTCTTCTCCTTATATAGATTTAGCCTTTGTCAATACCATGAGCCAAAACCACATCACTTCCGATGGTATTCCTGGACGGGATCTCATAGACAATCCAGCGCTCAATACAATGGGTCAATACCATGGTAGTAACCCCTGGTTTTACACATTTAGAGCACAATTGATCATACGCAACTTAGCACATACTTTTCCGCGTGCATACGCGCCTTCTCCGTGACAAACCCGCGTATGCCTTGTAACACACCTTTTTCATCATTATTCTTGCACATACTGATATTTCTTTCTTCTGAAACTTCTGTACTACTTGTAGAACATAATATTTACATCATTAATAAACTTATCAAGCATCAAGAACAACTTCATTAAGTAGGTTTCCATCATCTTCATCAAGTGGGTTGCCATCAAGGACAACCTACGCATCATGTTGCCATGGTGAAACCAACTATTGAACCAAAAATAGCGAGCATGAGAACTAACGAGAGAGATTAAAGACTCTAAAATACTTCAGCAGAAGAAAACATAAAATAGTGAAGGATGAACATGTCTAAGGTGCTTCCAGGAGTCATTTCTTAGCCTAAAAATTTCAACCTACTGTAGTAAGAAGTTATGGAACATAATGAAAACAGGGGAAAACATAAAACAGTTCAGAATACTTCACCAACAACCAAGCTCATGGATCCAATGATAGAGCCTTCTCAGTCACAAGCATGCAACAATATCTCTGGGCTTCCAAGACTTCAATTTCTTCTTCAACTTCAATAGACTATGTATTTATTTCAGAGAGTTTCAATATTACAACTAGTGATCAACCAACAACCAACCAACAACTTCTCATATTCTCCAGTAATATTTATAGAAGAATGAGGAGGTGAAGATGGGGTAAAATATCTTCTAAGTTCAATCAATATAGTGCACTGTCTCTCGGCCTTTGAGGGGCTCAATAGAGAAGTTATTGATATTTCCCCTGTATTAATTGGTTTACATTAACTATTAGGCTTTCTGGAAAGAGTTTGTTGACTTCAAGGCTTCTTGTTATCTTGGCAATAACTTCTGCTGACAGTTCACAATAAGTTCCTTTAGTTGGAATAACTGTTCAGCTGTACTGATGCAAAATATCTCCTGGTCTGGTAATAACTTCGGCCTCCTTTTGATTGCTTTGAGGCTGCAGGTGGCTCTGAGGTAGCTGGGGGATTCAATTAGCCCCTGATGTGGCAGCTTATGCTTTATGTTGATAAAAACCCTTAAGATTGTCTTGAAACTGTATTTTAATTTTGGATTAGGCTTTTGATAAACATTTTTAGCCATGATCCCCACAAATATGTCTTCCATCCTCTATCCTAGTTCATTTTGATCGTCGTCACTGATACTCTTTGACTGTGCCCGATTCATGGTTTCTGCAGGTATGCGAGGTTGTGCAGGGTTATGTGGCATCAATGCTTCATGGATGATTGATGAAACATGGACTTAACACCTGCAAATTTTTTCCTTTGACAAACCAAAGGTGGGAGGATCATCACCCTCCGCCTTTGAATGTTCTTCAGACATAGTGAAAAAACCTTTGAACCCTGCAAAACATGAACAAAAAATATAAAATCCATGCATTTATAGGTTACTGGTTCAGAAGGCACGTGGAGAGAGCGTGGCCGTTGGATGGCATCATCCAGCGGTCAAGATTTGATGGGAAGGCAGAAGAATTGTTTAAAACAGAACCGTCGATCGTGCAAAGATCGACGGTCGGGAGCGAAGAAAGGAAAGTCAAAGCGGAACACGTTGACTGGGCGATGAATCAGGGCGGTGGAATATGGGTCATCGATTTGCAGATCAAATTGACGGTGGAGATGCTGTTACCACTGCGCCTTAGCCCAGTTAACCGTCGGGCATCTTCGATGGGCGATTGCCGTTGGATGGCCCTCCCCAGATCGGACGGTGTACAGCGATATCGTGCTGGGTTTGCTACTGAACTTTAATGCGCGATGGGGGGCAGTTTTCAAACAGTGCACGAGACGCATGTCATGCGATAAATGGCATCACTGGTGATCAGGAAAAAACTGCCCGTGATCAAAAGCAGTGCTATGGATACCGCACGGTTTTGGCAATGGCAAGTGGACAGTGGGGACCACTAGGCTGATGGACTCTGCACCGTCGATTTGTAGATCAGATCGACGATGGAGATTGATTTGGATTTTGGACTGGTGGGAAAATTATGATATAATAGAAATCGAAAAATTAACATAACCAAAGGTTTATATTAATTTACAATGCGGCTTGGCGCTCGACTGTGGGGCCACAGGTTATATGGAAAGCCATATGACCGGGGATTGTGGATGAGGGCTAAAAGGCATGGGGTAATGCAATAAGCGCATAGAAGACTTAGCGCTCGGTTCTGGCACCAGGGCCTATGGAAGGGAGGGGTTTAAGAACTTAGCCCAAGGGGGCTTGAGTCTGTAATAAGAAAAAATGGGTTTTTATGCAATTTTCAATGCCTTTCAAAGGATTTGGAGGATTTAAATAAGGAAAAAAAGCCTTGAAACCTTATAAAGGGGATTCTGATGAAGGGGAAAGGGGAGAATCATGAAAATGAGGGTTTTTCATGGGAGATGAGGGAGTAAAATGAGGTTATTTTCAGAAGTGGAAAGAGGAGGAAACATGGAGTTTGCAGCAGTTTTTCTTCATGTAATGACAACAAAATTTCTGAGTTGCAAAGGGGAAAAGCAATGACGATTGTCCAAAGACAGGATATTATCAGAAATTCTTTAAGCATCAAAAATTTTTAGCAGTGAAATTTTTTCTTGAAGGCTATCCAAAATCATTTAGCCACCAGTTGATATGACAGAATTTATGGGTGGCTAATAGTGGCTCCACTTGGGGATGGTGCCTTTTTGAAGGCATCAAGAATTTCAGACTTGGATTCTCTGGGAGGCTGATAAGTTGCCTCATCTATTTGGTTTCCTTCCTTTCTGTGGATGATCTTCTTTTGCTCTGAAACATATTAGCATTCATGAATCAACAATGGACCTTCATCAACACAACCTGTCTACCTACCCAATCCTACTTGATCTAACATTTTTCTTCTTTTAGAGTGCATTTGGATTGGCAAACTCATTTACAACATTTTATTCTTTTGAAAGTAGGAAAACTAATCTACTTCTATTCCTTATTTCTCCATGGACTCAGTTTAAACGGTTGAGCCCATATGATTCTCTACCTAGTCTATTGTCTGTTGGAATTAAACTGTCCAACAGACTTTATTCTCTAAATTCTACAACAGAAATTTTAAAAAGCATTCAAGTCAAGATTAAGCTATTTGACTTGATGCTGATATATGGCATAAGAACAACCACACATAGACATTATTTTGCACAAAATTTAAAAACAAAAATGAAGGCTTGAGATCTAATTTTTCAAAGAACTTCCTTCCTCTTTTACAACTCTGTTCTTGAATTCGTTTGAGTTGTTTTTTGCTTATCCCCTGGTTCAGATTTTGAGCTAATTAGAACTAGATTTACCTCTTATTTGACTTAGGATTTGGAACAGACTTGAGTCACTCTCTTTTCTTGGAATATTTAGGTTCGGATTTTGAGCATATTTGAACCTTTGATTTCTATCCTAAACTATCTACTGATAAGCCAAGATTAAACAGTTTGGAAAATCAAATTCACTATCCTATCAGTAGAAAATTTAAATCTAATTAGTCAAGATTAGGTTGTTTGACTGATTAGAAGTGTGTTTTCAGGAGTGGCATTTAAGCTTGCACACTTACAGATTTGTTTCTCTTTTTTGTTATGGGGCTATACCTTTCTTGTTTTCACAATTTTCCCTCTTTTCTTTCTTTTCTTTGTTTTTGTATTTTTTATTTTCATAACCTTGAATAAAATGTTAAGACTATGATATTTACAAAGGTAAAATAAAAGGCTTTAAAACTTATGATTCTTGGCAGAAGTAATGCTTGAGAATTATGCCATTGACAGGACCTCCATACAGATCCTCTCTATTCAATTTCCTTAGGAAAAATGCATTGTGACCCCTCTCAGCATGAATAATATAGGGGCCCTTCCACAAGTTCTCAAACTTGCCATGTTTTCCCTTCTCCTCTCTCCTTGAATCCCACTTAAGAACAATATTTCCAACTTGGAAATTGTTTGCCTTAGTCCTTTTGTCAAAAATCTTCTTCATATTTTCTTGGACCAACTGTGTTTTCTCATAAACTTCTTCTCTGGTCTACTGTAAATGGATTGTTTGGTTGATTCTTCTATGCATATCATTCTCTTCAATCTGCACTTCTTGAAGGAGTTTCATGGCTGGAACTCCCAATGAGGTAGGAAAAACTGCATCCATGCCATAAACTAACTGATAGGGGGACCTATTTATTGATTTCTTTGTAGTTAACCTATGAGCCCACAAGGCATGAACCAGCTTACTATGCCATGATTTTTTATTCTGTTCCAACAGTTTCTTAATCATATTGATGAGGCTCTTGTTGGAAGATTCAGCTAATCCATTTCCTTGGGGATAGTAAGTAGTGGAATGGCCCAAGGTTATGTGGTATTTGTAACAGAAATCAACCATCTTCTTAGATTTAAAAGAAGCATCATTGTCTGTTATGATTTTTCTGGGGCAACCAAATCTGGATAGGATATTTGTTTTAAGGAACTTGATAATGACAGAGTCATTAGCATTTCTAGAGGGTATAGCTTCTATCCATTTGGTAAAGAAGTCAGTGGCTATGAGGATCCACTTATGTTGAGCTGAGGAGGATGGGTGAATTTCCCCAATGAATTCTAAACCCCATTGTTGAAAAGGTGCCTCAACTCTGATAGGATGTAAGGGTAAGGGAAGAAGTTTTCTTTTTCCATCAAAAATTTGACACTTATGGAAAGACATGACCAAATTTTGAGTGTCTGGGAAAAGGCTAGGCCAATAGTGACCAGATCTAAGAATTTTGTTCGCTGTGGCCTTTCAGTAGAGGTGTCCTCCACATTCTCCATCATGCAATTCATGCATGATTTTTCCTGCATCATCCTCAAGTAAAAATTTAAGCAAAATTCTAACAGCATTTTTCCAATATAATACTCCATCTAATATGCAAAAAATCAAAGCTTTTTGTTTCAAAAATCTAGGTTTAGTTTTAGACAGAGAAGGAGGGGCATTCAAATATAAAAGAACATAAACAATGTCAGCATACCAAGGAGAATTTAGAAAAGTTTCTTCAATAAAAGGAGCAGTGGATTCTTCTATTTCTTCCAACACATCTACCATATTTATGTCAAGTGCTTGGAAGTTAGACTCAACCATAAGTTTTGCTAATCCTTGCCCTTTAACTAGTTTGGTGGGCCTAATTTCTAAGTCATATTCAAGAATAGTTGCAATCCATTTTCCCCTTTTACCATCAGGGTCTTGACTTAGAATTTCCTTGACAACAGTATGTGGAACAAAAGCAATTATGTGAGAGTGTAAAATATAGACCCTAAAGTCTTTTAATGCTTTCACTAATGCTAAGGCTTACTTCTCCATGATGTTATATTTGAGAGGAGCATCTATCAAGGCCCTACTAAAGAAAGATATTGGTTGTTCTTGCCCCAAATCATTCTTTTGAAGTAAAACTGTAGCTATTGTATGTTCAGATGCAAAGGAAAAGATGTAAAAATCTTTGGTAAAATATGGACTAATCAGGACTAGTCCTTGAGTAAGAGCTTGTTTGACTAGCTCGAATGATTGTTTAGCTGGTAAAGTCCATTTTACACCGACATTTTTCTTAAGCATGTTTGTAGTGTTTTTTAATAGCTCGGCAAGATTAGGAATAAACCTTCTCAGAAAATTAATCTTTCCGATGAAATATTGCAACTCCTTGAGGCTCCTTGGATGGCTGATCTACAATATGCCATCTATCCTTGTAGGGTCTATTTTGATTGCCTCTTCTGAAATTATATGGCCAAGAAGTTTACCTTCTTGGAGACCAAAGAGTGTCTTCTTGGGATTCAATGATAATCCAAATTTCCTACACTTCTCAAAAAAATTTCTGAGGTGAATCAGATGTTCTTCATCGGTTTTTGAGAAAACGGTTATGTCATCAAGGTAAATGATTATGAAACAGCCAATATATTCATAGAGGGCTATGTCCATGGCCCTTTGGAAAGTGGCCCCTGCATTCATTAATATGAAAGGCATTTTGACATACATAAAGGTGCCCCAAGGTGTGGTAAAAGAAGTTTGATTTGATCACTTGGGAGCACTAACACCTGGTTGTAACCTGAGAACCCATCTAAGAGGGAAATCCTTCTTGAACCAACTACCCTTTGAAGTATATGGTCCATCTTGGGTAAGGGGTAGTTGTATTTTAAAGAGGCTCTATTTAAATTTCTGAAGTCAATACAGAGCCTGATTTCCCCTGTTTTCTTTCTAACGGAAACTAAGTTTGATATCCACTCTGAAAATCTAATGGGTACTATGATTCTAGCATCATGCATTTTTTCAATCTCTGCCTTAACCAGAGGTAGTAAGAGATGATTTATTCTCCTTTATTTTTTTCTGAAAGGCTTTTGATTTTCCTTCAAAGGAATTTTATGCTGGATGATGCTGGTATCATATGATTTTAGGTCTTTGTATCCCCAAGAAAAAACATCTTTAAACTCTTTGAACAACTCTATATACTGCAATTTTATGTGAGCTGGGAGAGTGCTGGATAGTTTTATCATCTTGGGTTTTGCTAGACTGCATATGTTGTGTTCTTCTACATCTGTTTCCACAGGCTCCATTCTTGGTTCTTTGGCTACATCATTAAAATAAAAAAGGTGTTCTAAAGGTGCTAGACCTCTTGGAATTTTATCATTTTTGCATTGTAAAACTTCCAAGTCTTCTTGGTCTACATTGTCAATTATCTTTGCTTCAAAAGGATTCTCACAATGATTTATATCAGCAGTATATGTCATTTTAACTTCTGGGATTTGTTCAATATACAAACAATTTTCTTTATGGCTGGTTTCTGGTATTGGTATGCTGAAATCACTTTCTGATTTCAAGAAATCATCTATGTGTTTGTCGGAATCAAACACTTTCCAGTGATCTTCGTTATCGGGCACGGCAGGCCTGTGTTTTACCTTCACACTGAGTTGTTCATTTATCTGAGGTATTTGGAAATTGTTGGCATTGAAAGAGAGTTCATTTGCTAGATG
This sequence comes from Pinus albicaulis, assembly GCA_034641835.2. NCBI lineage: Eukaryota > Viridiplantae > Streptophyta > Pinopsida > Pinales > Pinaceae > Pinus > Pinus albicaulis. The sequence goes on along the minus strand of JAXQQM020063003.1, from coordinate 153,359 downwards.
ATTTAGTGCTCTTGGAATGAAAATAAGTTCATACTTTTCAAAGGTTTTCAATATATCAAGGGAAGCGTTACGATATTCCCTAAGCCTTGGATTTCTAGCTGAGTATTCTCCTTTGATTTGTCTTATGATAAGTTCAAAATCTCTTAAGATTGATATCTTTTGGGCTTCTAACTGTTTAAGCAATTGTAAGCCTAGGAGAAGTGCTTCATCCTCAGCAATATTATTAGTGCATGGAAGTCCAATTTATATGAAAAACATTGATTTGTATTTTGAATCCACACACCTACTCCTGCACTCGTTTTATTACATGATCCATCAAAGTTTATTGTCCAAATTATGTCATTCCTATTTTCTTTTTCTTGTTGCTGTTGATTGGTAATGTTTTGAATTTGATTGAGGGGAAGATTGGATTGTTCTGGTGAACTGATTGGGTCCATGTTTTCTTTATCTTGTGGAGTAATTTCATCTTCGTTACATAAGATAAAGGAATCTAAACTTGATTGAATAGAATAGATTGGAGAGTTGTTTGGTTTGTCTATGTTACTCACCATGTACTTCATGTGGGATTTCTTGTATAGTCTTTTGTTTTGGTTAAAAACAGGGATGGTGGCATAAGACATGTCCATTTGAAGGCTCCCCTGAAGTTTGGCTCCCCAAGATCTTGATAAGAGCATGCCATACTTAGGGGGAATGTCAGCTACAACTATATCCATGACCAAACTCTTAGCAGGGATTTGGGATAAGTTAACACAAAAATCTTTGATTAAACCCAAACATTTGTCTCTGCTTGAGTCAAAGGAATACAAGTATTTGTATGGTTTATTAATTTCTAAACCTAAGCTTTCCACCACTACCTTGGGCATTAGATTGTGTGAAGCTCCTGAGTCTAACATGGCATTGTCTAAAATTTTCTCATGTATGTTCAAGCTAACATAGAAGGGAGGGACAACACCTTCTTGGTATTTTCCTTCAACTTTTGGACCAAACAACAATTTAGGTTTGTCATCTGTCAAGTTTAAGGTGTCAATATCACTTCCTAAGTTTAAAGCTTTCAAAACTTGGTTTCTGTACACTTCTTGGGTTACTAGTTTAACTAGGGGAATGGTAATTTTTATCTTGGAAATCTCTCCCTGAAGACTGAAAGGAACAATAGACTTATTCATATTTACATTTGTCTTTTCACCTAAATTCCTTTCGGCAATTTTAATTTGCTGAACCTTATTTGGACTGGTAATTGGGACAGTTTTATTAGGACTACTAGCTGAAGTGCTAGGGGTACTCTGTTCAACATCTTGCTGGACACCTTTGTCTTTGTTTATGTCTGGTTTCTTGGTCAAAATGTTGGTTTTTGATGTTGTCTTTTTGGGCTGCTTTTCTGCGTTTTTCTTGACAACAGTGCTAGTTTTTTTATATTTTGAATTATCTATGTTTCCCTTGCTCCTAAGATCATACTGTTTGTGTACCTTCATAATTTCATTTTCAAAACCCAATATATAGTCATCAGAATCTTCATAGGTGTTTGTATTTCGATCATAAGAGAATAAATCTTGTTCTTCCTGAGTGAGGAAAACATCATCCTCGATGTCTGATCCAATCAAGTTTACATGAGATTCTTCCAACCTTTCCAACTCCCTATATTCCTCATATTGATCTACATAGTTCTATTGAAAGGGAGGTATAATCTGTTGGTCACTTTATTTTTGATTATCTTGATTGTTGTCTCTTCTATAATTCTGATTTCTATTTCTGTTTTGATTGTTTTGAGGTTGTGTTCTCTCAAGTATGCTCATCCTTTTCATGATCTCTTCCAACATCTGTTCTGTTTTTGAGCTAGATGTGGAGGGTGTAGTGTCATCTTTATAAGTTACCATCTTCTCTGATCTCAACCTATTTATTTTCTCAATTATGTTTGCTTCTACGCTCACAGCTCCTTTCTTCATGTCTTCTAAGGTTGATTAATCCCTCTCTCTTAACTGATACATCATGTCCACATCAATGCCTTCGGGATATCTTACTAAGGCCATGCCTTGAGGAGGTTTCATGTGAGGTGGAAGAGCATTATAAATGCTATTAAACATAGTGGAGTAGTCAATAATGATCTCTCCTTGATTTCTTTTAAGGCTGTTATATTCTGCTAGTATTTGCAGAGGATTATTTTTGAGTTCCCATTTGTTGATAAATGTTTGATGCAAGGTAGGGAGATCATTTATGCTATTAGGAGGTAAGTTTTTGAACCATTTATTTACATCTCCTCTTAAACTCTAGGTGAAGATCCTCATCTTCACAATTTCTTCTTCTATCTCCATGTAATCAAATGCATCTTCCATCCTATCTACATGATGTTGGGTTGTTGTAGACTCTTTTCTATTGAAGTGATGGATTTTAGATTGGTAATCATTTGGTAAGGGAAGTAGAGGTTGTGGTAACACTAATGGGGCATACCATGTTTCCATGGCTGGGAATAAGGGTGGATTTACAAGAGGTGGATTTACAGTAGTGAGAGTGGGCAGAACAGGAGTGTTTTGCACAGTGGTAGTATGAATTGGAGTGGAAGAAATGCTTCGACCAGAAAATTGATTTTGAGTAGATTTGTTATGAAAAAGGCTAAAGTGATAAAGAAGCTGGGAATCAAGAGGAGTGGAAAGTGAGGCTTCTCTACTAAAGCTTTGTTGCAAATTTGTAATATGAAGGTCAATTTGGTTTAAGTCACCTTGAGATCTGGTTCTAAAGATGTTCTTTGTATGATGAAAATCAAAGTGTGAATCCTCTAAGACAATGAGGTTTTCAGGGACAGAATTTGTTCTTAAGAGGCTCCTATTAGCAGCTGATTTTCCAGATTTAGAAGTCTGCCACAAAATTCTCTCAGGATTGTCAACGATTAAAGGAGGATTTGGGTCTGGATGGGATCTAGTGTTGATCCTATGTGAAGCCAGACTGTTTTTCAAAAAATGAGAGAGGTGGGAGTTTTAGGGACTGTTTTTGGAAGCTTCACCTCTCAGGATGTTTTGTTTAATATGGCACTGGGCTTCCAAACCTTCTTCAAGGATAGTTAACACAGTCTTAAAGAGGTTTGGGAACCTATATGAGTAATAGGCCTACTGGGGCTAGTGGAGTCGCGAGGTGGAAACTTTTAGCTTTCATGAAGGTAAGATATTGGATGGTTCCACCACCATGTTTTTATAAAGCCAAACTGAAATGTTTTGGGTTTTTCTGAGTTTCTTGATCTTATAGGTTATGAGAGTGTCCTAAATCTGACTTAAAACTTAGCTAGGGTGTCAAAACATACAGAGTTCACTCTTATGGCTTGGTAACTACTTCCTTCAAGGTTTGATAAGGTTTAATGAGAATCCTTAGGGTTACTTAGTTTGTCACTGATTCAATTAAGTCCTATCATGATTACCATTGCTTGGTAGTGCTTGAGGGAGGTTGCTTATGTTATACTTAGACAGTGAGTGTTTTTTTTTGAAGATTTTACTCAGTGTCCCACCGTGATCGCCATTATGTTGGTGTCCTGTGTTTTGATAGTTTGGAAAATCAAAAGACAAGGCAACATCAGAACCAATCTTTAGAGTTCCAGGATCTAGTCCTCCTATTCTCAGAGAGGGATCTCTCAAATATTTGTTTTGAAAATGTTTATCTTGTGTGCTTAGGATATGGATTTTAGACTAGTTATTAAGTTCAAGTGTTTGTTGGTTTGTTTGGTTGGATTGATACAACAGAACATGAAAGGTCTAGGAAAGATATATAGAATGGAGAAACATCTGGTTCATTGGGAAATGGGGTCAAAAGAGGTCACGACATACTCAGAACTGGATATGGGATATCAGAGGGCAAATCTAACTTGGCCGCAGGATCCTTTGGTTTTGGAATGAGATGGACGTCAATGATTTGGAAAGATAATTTTAATTCTCAACGAAGGGAACTTGAAAACATAACTTTAACAATAAAGAAATATTTTATAGACAGGGCTAACCATAAATTCTACAAACATCCTTTAAGAAAATAATGACTTCAAGACAACTTTCAAAATGAAATCTAAGATTCGGGGAGCACCCTATTTCCTCAAAGATTTTATTTTAAATGATTTTAGAAAACATAAAAGATTCACTCATAACTGCAGTCATAGAAGAGGGAAAACCTAACACATCTATGATTACAACTATAAAGAATTTCAAGGCAACTTTTTAAGCAAGGACAAAGGGCAAGATCGGAACAGACCTCCTTGATTCACTATACACAAGAAACTTCAAACGGAGACTTCAATAACAGTTTTTAAGTGGCAGCAGGCAAGCAGGGAAAACCATAAATCATGCTGAAACCAAATATTCAAACTATTAAGGAAATAAACGGGCATGAAGACTAAAGAGAGAGATTAAAGACTCTAAAATACTTCAGCAGAAGAAAACATAAAACAGTGAAGGATGAACAGGTCTAAGGTGCTTCTAGGAGTCATTTCTTAGCTTAAAACTTTTAACCTACTGTAGTAAGAAGTTATGGAACATAATAAACATAGGGGAAAACATAAAACAATTCAGAATACTTCACCAACAACCAAGCTCATGGATCCAATGATAGAGCCTTCTCAGTCACAAGCATGGAACAACATCATCAAGGCTTCCAAGAATTCAATTTCTTCTTCAACTTCAACAGACTATGTATTTATTTCAGAGAGTTTCAATATTACAACTAGTGATCAACCAACAACCAACCAACAACTTCTCATCTTCTCCAGTAATATTTATAGAAGAATGAGGAGGTGAAGATGGGGTAAAATATCTTCTAAGTTCAATCAATACAGTGCACTATCTCTCGGCCTTTGAGGGTCTCAATAGAGAAGTTTTTGATATTTCCCCTGTATTAATTGGTTTACATTAACTATTAGGCCTGCTGGAAAGAGTTTGTTGACTTCAAGGCTTCCTTTTATCTTGGCAATAACTTCTGCTGACAGTTCACAATAAGTTCCTTTAGTTGGAATAATTTTTCAGCTGTACTGATGCAAAATATCTCCTGGTCTGGTAATATCTTCGGCCTCCTTTTGATTGCTTTGAGGTTGCAGGTGGCTTTGAGGTAGCTGGGGGATTCAATTAGCCCCTGATGTGGCAGCTTACACTTTCTGTTGCTAAAAACCCTTAAGATTGTCTTTAAACTGTATTTTAATTTGGGATTAGGATTTTGATAAACATTTTTAGCCATGATCCCCGCAAATATGTCTTCCATCCTCTATCCTGGTTCATTTTGATCTTCGTCACTGATACTCTTTGACTGTGCCTGATTCATGGTTTCTGCAAGTTTGCGGGGCTGCGCAGGGTTATGTGGCATCAATGCTTCATGGATGATTTATGAAACATGGACTAAACACCTGCAAATTTTTTCCTTTAACAAACCGAAGGTGAGAGGATCGTCACCCTCTGCCTTCGAATTTTCTTCAGACATAGTGAAAAAAACTTTGAACCCTGCAAAACATGAACAAAAATTATAAAATCCATGACTTTATAGATTACTGCTTCAGAAGGCACATGGAGAGAGTGTGGTCGTTGGATGGCATCATCCAGCTGTCAAGATTTGATGGGAAGGAAAAAGAATTGTTTAAAACAGAACCTTCGATCACGCAAAGATCGACGGTCGGGAGCGAAGAAAGGAAAGTCAAAGTGGAACACGTTGACTGGGCGATGAATCAGGGCGGTGGAATATGGGCCGTCGATCTATAGATCAGATCGATGACAGAGATGTTGTTACTGCTACGCCATAGCTCGATTAATCGTCGGGCATCTTCGGTGGGCGATTGGCGTCGGATGGCCCGCCCCAGATCAGACGGTGTACAGCGATATCACGCCGGGTTTGCTACCGAAATTTAATGCGCGATGGGGCTGCAGTTTTAAAATAGTGTGCGGGACGCGTGTCATGCGGTAAATGGCATCACTGGCGATCGGGAAAAAACTGCCCGTGCTCAAAATCGGTGCTATGGATACCGCGCGGTTTTGGCAATGGCGAGTGGACGGCGGGGATCATTGGGCTGATGGAATCCGCACTGTCGATCTGTAGATCAGATCGACGGTGGAGATTGATTTTAATTTCAGACCGGTAGGAAAATTATGATATAATAGAAATCGAAAAATTAACATAACTAAAGGTTTATATTAATTTACAAAGCGGCTTGGCGCCCGACTGCGGGGCCACAGGTTATATGGAAAGCCATATGACTGGGGAATTGTGGATGATGGCTAAAAGGCATGGGGTAATGTAATAAGTTCTTAGAAGACTTAGCGCTCGGTTTTGGCACCAAGGCGTATGGAGGGGAGGGGTTTAAGAACTTAGCCCAAGGGGGCTTGAGTCTGTAATAAGAAAAAATGGGTTTTTATGCAATTTTCAATGCCTTTCAAAGGATTTGGAGGATTTCAATAAAGCAAAAAAGCCTTGAAACCTTATCAAGGGGATTCTGATGAAGGGGAAAGGGGAGAATCATGAAAATGAGGGTTTTTCATGGGAGATGAGGGGGTAAAATGAGATTAGTTTCGGAAGTGGAAAGAGGAGGAAACATGGAGTTTGCAACAGTTTTTCTTCATGTAATGACAACAGAATTTTTGAGTTGCAAAGGGTAAAAGCAGTGACGATTGTCCAAAGATGGGATATTATCAGAAAGTCTTTAATCATCAACAATTTTTAGCAGTGAAATTGTTTCTTTAAGGCTATCCAAAATCATTTAGCCACCAGTTGATATGACAGAATTTATGGGTGGCTAACATGTCTGATCAAGTTTATATCAACACTCTTTTCAAGCTCATAGTTAGCTAATGGAGAAGGAATTTTATTGCAAATATCATCCAACACATCAGCTATAGGGTCATGAAAACTTGAAAATACTTTTGCAACCTATTTTCCATTGGTTCTAATAAGACTGCATGACTTTTTACAGGCTTCTCATCCTTTTCTTTAGAGAAATTATGAAACTTTTCCTTCAAAAAATGAAATGCGTCAAAAAATAATCGTACATAATCATCTTTCATCATTTGATTATATGTTTCAACTTCCAAGCCTTCATCTAAAATTTTAAATTCAATGGAATTTGGTGGCTGCAAATATAGAGCTTAGGAGTCTTGATCAAGGATTTCATTACCCTCTTGATTGTCAAGAAAAAAACTTAATGAATGATGATTTCTGATTGCATGAAATTTTTCTCTGATGAACTGAAAAGAATTAAAACAAAGAGGCAAAGATCCTTCACTTACTTCCAAATTCTATGCACTTTCCTCCTTGCTATCATAGCTGATATGCATCCAATGATCACTGTATTTGAGCTGCTGAAACTGAACTTCCTCCTCCCATAAACCAGATGCTGATTGGTTTGCAAGATTAGCTTATGTTTGGAGAACATAATTTTCAACATACTGATCATACTTAGGCAAATCATCAAAAAAAGGAATGTCATCAAACATACACATTAGATAAGCAGATTTTTTCTTCTCAGATTGATATACAAATCTATTTCTGATCTATGGTAGCTGGCATTAGCAAGAAAGTGTTTAAGGCAAGCAACCTCTTATTTTTCTGCAATAAGTGGGCCATGGTGATATTGAATAGAAAATCCATCTCTCATGGTGATATTTTGCATCATTTCCTCTATTTTACTTACTAAAATGTCAAGCTTTACCTCTGAAGATGTTAGGTGCTCTGAAATGTTCTCCCTCTCTTCTTCCTTTAGCTTTGCCCTTCTGATTAGCAAATTAGCCTCTACATCTACTGCACTGTTTTGCATCTCTTCAAGTGTTTCAAGGTTCCTTTCTCTCAAATGAAATTCCATTTCATGAACAAAGGCCTTTGGCTAATGTAAGAGAGCTGAGCCAAGAGGACGTCTTATATTAGCATATTGAACAATAGACTTGATTGAATCTGGTAGAAAACTATTGTATTGTCTCCCCATGCTGTCTTTTCAGCCAGTTATGCTTTTCTAAAATCAGGAAAGGGTTTTCTTTGACAACCCACTTCTCGAGGAAAACTTTGACAAACTGTGAGAAATCTGAGATGCTTTTAGTAGGCATATTTTTCAACCAACTCTTGACTTTTCCTTGAAAAGAAAGAGAAAACAACCTAATACTGACATCTTCTTCATCAACTTCAAAAAGGTCGAGTAAAGTCTCAAAATTCTTCATATGTCTCTCAGCAGTGATTTTGTCACATTCACCATCAAACCTCGACAGATATAGGTAATGATTTTCAGAGAAAGCATGGATTATAGGAGGTAAGATGGGTGGTTTATATATGTCTGGAATTTTACAAGGTGTAGGAGTATGTACAGAAGCTGTAGGATCAGTGTTGATCTCTTGAGGTTCATCAATTTTCAGATGGTCATCATAATATTCAAAAAAAGGGGTTTGGACCAAGATCAAAGGCGTACGGGAATTTTTTATTTACAACCTTCAAAGGAGAGGAATCCAACAAAGGTCCATAATATTTTCTCAAGCATAATATACCTTGGAATTTTTTTTGGATATTCTCGGGAAAAGAGAAAAAATATTTCATGATAAAGAGCATGATGTCTTGAATAAAATTCCAAGTTGAATACCTGATCTTTCCATGTTGTCCTTTCATATTACTTGGAAAGGTTCATCCTCCAGTGGAGTCTTTGGATTTGATTTCGAAACTAATTTTGGGTCGCCAGGTGGATGATTTCAACCTTCGTGTGCCTTATCACTGTTTACCATCAGCAATCAGATCTAAACTTTGATGATTTTTCCTGGGGAATATCTGTCACCTCGTTCCCCGGAAACGATGCTAGTATGTTATCACTCCACCAGATCTCGGAGGCTGAAAAAGAAATCCTAATAGATCTAACCAAATACCAATATTTTGTCTTGGTAGCTAGCCATACCAAACTAGAGAGGGCTCACTCTACAAATCATAGCGAATAGGGCTGGGTGAATTGTGATTTTAGGCTAGGTAAAAGTGCATAGGTTTCATTAGGTTGAATTGGGTTGTTGGATGAGGGTCAGGTCAAAGAGGCTGGGTGAGGGAAAATAAGATTAGGGTTGCAGATATTCAATGGGGAAAGGTAGGTAAAAAACCTAACACTTTAGGGTTTCTTAGGTGGGATGGATAAGACAGGTGAGGTGCTAGAAAGATCAAGGATAACCATGAGTTATTTCTAAACTAAAGAAGCTAGACAAAATATGAAGGTTTTCCCAAAATAGAGCATGAGAGATGTATTCTGTTTATCAACTTAAAAACCAGCATATCATAGAAATGAAATGGATCATGAAAAAAAAACATTTATACATAATGATACATAATAAAAACAATGCTAAATTCTCATACCATAGGTATCCCAAAGAAATAGCTGCAACCTTTTCATTAATTTCCTGTAAAAAATGATTACACTAGAGTCTCTAATCAATGCCTGAACATCCAAAAATTTCCAACTTGTGAAATGACTAAAAAGACACATGATATAGGCCTCAAAAAAACTCCTCCCGGCCTCAGGGGTCGAATCCATGAGATGAGGACTAGTTCCACCAAAACCTGAGTTGAATTCCTCAAGTGTAGGGTCATCAAACTGACTCATCCCTCACTTTTTGCAAACTGATTCATTACACCTCATCATCAGTTTTCACCTAATGTATTTACCCTAGGTAACAGTAAACAACATGAAAATTACATTTAAATCATCAATTACATAATTAAAACCTTTATTTACCAATATTAAAATCAAATTTGCAGAAAAAAATAGAGAAAAATCAGAAAAATTCAGGTGCGCCCTCAAAATGCCAGGTGCGCCCTCCTAGTGCCAGGTGTGCCTGCCAACTTGAAGCTAAGTTTTGGATGGGTTCCTGATATCCAAATTAAGATCAGGATAGCTAATTGGAAAGTGTATCCTATCTACTTTCCATATCTATGCTTGGTTTGGTGAATGGACTTGTTTTGACCCCTCAAAACGTCATTCTCCCAAGACTTCTTAGTGCATAGCGCCAAGGTGAAAAATGAGGTAGAATTGTGGTTTTTAGGGTTTGTTTCACTTTTTAACGTGCCATTTGTCCAAAACAATATTATAAAACTTTTTTCTTGCATTTATTCATCATTATGAATCTAATGGTGTTATTCGTTTGTCCAAAAGATGCCTAAAAAAAAAACATAACGCCTAGGGTGTTGCGCGCTTGACAATCGAGCTATCATAGGACTGTCTAAGATTGCTGAAAAACACAAAAAATTCAAAAATTACCCCAAAAATTGTCAAAATTGGTGAAATAACTACTGATCATGTGGTTTATGCATGGAGTGAGGCCTCAGCAAGTATATCCAGGCCCCTTTTCTTTTCTTTCTTTTTAGGGATTCAATCTTTGCATTAGCTCTTCTAAGATTTGCCCTTGCAATTTTGTCTCTTTTGGAATATTGCTTGGACATCCTTATTTGAATTTTGTTGTATTTGTTTGATTTATTCAGGAGATTCTCAAGATGTTGCTTAGCCATGTCATGCCATTTCTCCCGGTTCTCATTGGTTATCACTGCAAAGTGCTCATTAAGAGTGACCTCATCTGCTAGTTCTCTTTCTTTCTGCCTTTCTAGTTCTAGGGCCATTTTCAAACCTTTGGTCCTTGGCCTTCTTCTTGGCACTTTTTCTTCTAGTTCATCTAGCACACCATATATTTCTAGTCTCTCTTCAAGCAAGACTTTATATTTTTATGCCTCTCTTTGAGCTATGATGAATTTCACCTCATCAATGAAGTGCTTTGTTTTCAACTGTTGGTTCTCCTGCTCAAGAAAGTTAATGAAAAATTTAGCCCTGTCAAGATTTGTTTGAAGCTCTCTAATATTGGAATATTTTTCCCTAATGACTAAGCTAATTTCCTCATCATCATCACCTTCATGCTCATCTAGGTCAACAAGGTCAAAATCATGTTCTGTCTCATGGAGGTCCTCCTCCTCATGTCTAATCTTTGCCTGAATCTCTGCCTGTGTCATCTTTTTCTTCCATTTGTTTACCTGCTTAGTTGATGTAGAAGGAAAGGCCCCTTCAACCATGTGTGGAGTAAACACATGCCTTTGACCTCTCTAGTATGTTTTTTCCAATAACCCTATTTAAGCTTGCTTAGGCTGTTGAGGCTCACTGATCTCAGCTCTTCTAGGTGACCTAATCTTAGTGTGAAATCGTGATGATGGTGGTGAAATGGGTAAAGGAGACTGATTTGATGAGGATGAACATAATGTGGTCTGAGGTGGAGGAATGGATGTGGAAGGATGAGATGGTGAAGGAACATCTTGTGCATTTTGAAGAGATGGATCATTGAATATGCCATTAGCTATGAAAGTACTCCAAGAAATGTTCAGTTGTTTGAGGTGATGGAGGACTATGATCTTGATAAGGTACTCGTGAAAAATAATTTTCATTTGGTGCTCATATTCTCTCTTTTGAACAATATATTCCATCTTGTCAATGCTCGATAAGAGATAATAAGGTATGTTGATCATCTTGACCCTTGTGAAGTGCATGAGTAGCCGGATATGATAGGTTTAAAGTCTAGAGAACCTACCTTCACAACAAAATTATTTCATGATGATTTTCATCATGGGGGCATATCTGTTCAAAGGTAAGAGAAAGGAAACACCCTCTTTCTTTCATTGTATTACCTAGGTTTTATGTATGGCTCGTAGTAATGCTCCTCCAAGTCTTTTTGCTTAAACCATTTCTCCCCAAAATTTGGGATTCTAGTGGCAGCTGATATGATGGCAGTGGACACAGTGAAAGTGACACTAGCAAGGGTTACATGGTTGTCATGGGGATTGGAGATCAATATTCTAATCAACATAGGATGGTGTCAGACCCTTTTTATTTTCTCATATAATTCAAAACATCCTACATGCTTAAAAAATTTCATAGCCATGGGAGATGCCATGAGTTCCCTGGTATTTGTTGGCTCAAGTCTAAGGATTCTCCATCCTTTGTGTGGCATCCTTTCCTCTATTTATTCTCCCTCACTGTAGTTTCTGTGTTCCTCTTCCATGGTGTATTGGTGTTAAACCCCTAGGGATGTATAATGGAATGAAATGAAGTTTTGGGGAGTGAGGAATGAGATAGGGAAATTTAGGCAGATGGGGGAAGGGGTTTATGATTTGAGGGAAGTGATAGGGAGTATAAATATTATGGCGTTTGGGATAGGGAATTTTATTATAGGTTAGGTATTTTTGGAGGCTATTAAAATGATTAGCCTAGGTCTTAGGGTATTGGGAATAAAGAGCTTAGGGAAATGTGGATAGTGATATAGGGGGTGAGGATAGGGTTAATTATGATGTAGGAAGGGAATGAAAGGATTAGGCAGTGAAATTGAAATGTAATTTGGGATTTGACTGTGATACTAGGGTTTCAAACTGAATAAGACACCAAATCCTTTTAAACAACTTCAAACACCATTGAATTTTTACTTAGGGAGAAGAGGGATGGCTTAATTATGCTTTAATTTCTTGCTGGAGATCAAGGACTAACGTTGTTGAAGGACTAAGGCGATGGGATGGTGTTTTGAAGCTTGTTTAGAATTTGCTGCGGAAGTTAGGTAATTGTGCAGTACACAAAAAAAGTGTGCCCTCCTTGTGGTAGGAGTCCAGCGTATAACGCAGGTGCATAGCGTAACACACAGGAGCGCCTTCCTTCTGCCAGGAGCGCAACGCTGGCTGTATTTTGCAAATTTTCGCCTTATTTCTTGGATTTTTGTGCTTTTGCTGAGGTTGCTCAATGATGGCAAGAGAAAATGAATTTTGAATTGATTTCCTTTGGGCTTATATACTTTGTGGGATTTTATTTTGATCACTTTAAAACCCACTTTTGCAATGTTCAATTTCACTTTTAAAACCTTGCAAAATACCCTTTAACTCTTTCTTTTTTTCTTTGCAGATTGATCATGCTGGAGTAGGAACTCTTCATAATTTAAAGTTTGATGTGTTTGGCATATGGAAATGAGTTGGCAACTTTAGGAATCTGAGTACTTATTACATAAAATGGACATAAAATTATGTAAATAAAAAAAATAGATTACATCTCTATTTGTTGGAATAAAATTACATTTTGGAATGAAACTCACACTTGAAATCAAAATTACAAATTTGGAAACCATATTTACATGCATGAAAATCCTCTTTATATGGTAAAGGGATATTATTTGGATCACTTTGATACTTTTGTTGACCTTATGCAATGAAATGGTGTTTTATTTGGAACTTGAAGAATGAATCCTAGGGACCTAATGAAGACTTTGAGTGACCAGACTTCATGTTGACCTGACTGACATAATTACATGATGAAATGGACTTTCATGACTGAAGTGTACTCATAAAGACACGGAGGTGGGCTAGAAAGTATGAATTTTTGAGGAAGAGTGAAATTTTTTTACTATAGCTACCATCAGTGAGTAAATGTTTTGCATGACCTAATGGAATGATAAAAAATTTCTCAGTGGGACTCATAAAATTATATGAAAAGAGGATTTTGATCATTGATGGATGGATGAAAATACTGACACTAACAGTACATATAAGCCATGTAGTATCATTAGTAGCCTGCATGTCGAACTAGGGGGAAAAGATATAACTATTGAAGTTGAGGTCGTTGATGGACCCCTTGACTACAACATTTTACTCGGAAGGCCATGGGTTTACGATATGACTCTGATTGTCTCTACTTGCTTTAGAATGATCGCCTTCCCTCATAAAGGAATTATCACATTCATTAATCAACTCTCCTTATTTTCCTCTAATTCTAAAGTAACTGTAATAATTCTTTTAGTTCACGCACCCCAACTAGAACTTCAAAACATTGGTGTATGGCTCTTAAATGATTATTACCTAATGGGCACCTTTTCATTACCGCCACTTGCAACATCAGTAGAAATTGCAAGAATAGAGACCTGCTGCATGATATATTCCACTTCATCTTCCTTAAGTAAGATTGCTAATGATTCTGATGTTGATATGCTGGATGAATTTCTGCCGCCAAGCCCAATTGAGCTGGCATAGCAATCAATTTACTTGGCTTGGGAGGCACATCATGATTCATCATCGCCAATCATTTGGGTTGACCATTCATTAGATTTTGGTACTCCATTTGATCTTTTTTCATACACATTCTTGACTGATGAGAGCATTATGGAATCCATGATGCCAGAAGGAGAACCATGGCAAGATCATCATCATCATTCCCATCTTCAGGATTACAACGAAGATAATCTTATTAAACTATATCATCCTATGATATCTACTTTATTTTCTAATTCTATTCCAATTAACACCATTGAATCTGAGCAAAACTCATCAAATATTGAAGAAACCATTTCTATCGATATTTTGATAAAACCTGGCATTGTAGAAAACATTCATGTCGGCGTGTCTTGTTCTCCATCTGAAATCGATACTTATCGCTCTCTTTTTCGTGAATTAGAAGATATATTTTCATGGTCTATGAGGAAATTACAGGAATAGATACTAATATTTTTGAACACAAAATTAAAATATCATGATGTCACACCAGTACGTCAACGCCATCATCATGTTCATATGAAGAAGGTTGTTGCCATTAAAGAAGAAGTTAAAAAACTTCTCTGTGCTAGTTTTATTTACCCTGTTTCACTTACTGATTGGGTTTCCAATATTGTTCCTGTCATGAAGAAACAAGGGATAATCAGAGTGTGCATTGATTACCGCGATGTCAATATTGGTTGTCCAAAAGACAACTATCCTACTCCCTTTATGGACCAGATTATTAGCGAATGTGTCAGCTGGGAAATATTTTCACTCACAGATGGATTCTCTAGTTACAATCAAATCAATATTTTCCCAGAGGACCAATATAAGAAAATTCATATGTCCCTAAGGCACATTCTCTTATCATAAACTCCCATTTGGTTTAAAGAATGATCAGGAAACATTTCAGAGAGAAATGGACTATGCTTTCAATGACATTAAGAACATGGTTCAACCTTATCTAGACGATTTACCCACGCATTTATGAAAACAGACTGATATCCTGGTGCATTTGAGAGCTATATTTCTACACTGCGGACACTGCAAGATACACCTCAATCGACACAAATGTGTTCTTTGTGTTGGTTCTGATCGTTTGCTTGGATTTTTCGTCTCAAAATATGGAATTTGAATCGACCCACTGAAGGTCCATGCCATTATTGATTTTCCTATGCTATCAAATTTACTTTAGTTACAGAAACTTCAAGGAAAGGCTAACTTCCTAAGGAGGTTCATACCCAACTATGCCAAAATGGCTAAAGGATTTACTCATCTCTTGAAAAAGGGGATTACCTTCCATTGGGATAAGGTTGTGCAAGCTTATTTTGATGCTCTTAAAGATACCCTGGTTCGAGCGTCATTACTGTATCTCCCAAATTATTAGAGTGATTATTTCCTATATATCGTTGCGGAAGATATGGAAATTGTTATGGTTTTGGTCCAAGAAGAATATGGGATAGAAAATATGATATATTATTTGAGTCGCAATCTCAATGATATGGAAGTTAAGTATTCATTTATCGAAAATCTCACCATGGTAGTCGTTCAAGCTATCCAAATATTTCGCCATTATATCTTGCTCCAGAAGACCATTGTCTTTTCAAATTGCAACCCCATGACATAAATTTTTTCATGTCAATTGCTGGGTGGAAAATATTCAAAATGGATCGTCATTTTGTAGGCATTTGATTTGGAATTCGTCAAATCCAAGTCAAAGAAGTCTTTAGTTTCGGTTGAGCTTCTCTGTGACCTTCCCTCTGATAGCACTGAAAATACATCAGAATCATCAATTGTAGATGAGTCTCTATTTCTAATTGGGTCATATGACTCTGGGTAAGGGGATTTTATCATTTATCTCGAAATCCAAACTTTCCGGCCTAATAACTCTCACTCACAACCGACGTATTCGATACCAAGCCAAATATTATCTGATCGTCGGTGATACACTTTATCGTCGTGGTGTCAATAAAATTTTAAGGAGGTGCCTCACTCATGAGGAGGGCGAGAAAGTTATAAATGATTGTCATGCTGGTGCTTGTGGTGGAAATTTGTTTGGTTATGCTATCGCGCAGAAGATTATCCGCGTCGGTTACTTTTGGCTAACCATATTTCGCGATTGCATCCTCGTGGTCATAATTTGTCATGCGTGCTAGATATTTGATTGTAAAATCTACATGCCACTAGCACCAATGAATTTTTTCATCATTGTGGGACCATTTGTAAAATGGGGCATTGAATTCATGACCTACAACCCTCATTCGGCCCGAGGGCATGGTTATATTATTGTCACATTCGACTACTTTACCAAGTGGGCCGAAGCGATGCCTACATTCACTAACACATGCAAAACAACTGCATTGTTATTTTTCAATCATGTCATCTCACGGTTTGGTGTACCACAAGCTATAGTTACATATCATGGTAATAATTTTTCCAATAACATGATGAATGAGGTGACTTCCAAATTAGGATTGTCTCATGATAGTTCTACCTCTTATTATCCACATTCCAATGGAAAAGTTTAAGCCATTAACAAGATCCTTAAGAGAATGCTTCAACGAATGATAGGGGTTCACAAATGAAATTGGCATTTAATCTTGTACTCGGCTTTGTGGGCATATCGAACCTCAGTGAGAAATGCAATCGGATTTACTCCCTTTCATATGATGTATGGTCTGGAAGATATCTTTCCAATCGAATGTGAAATTATGTCATTAAAACTCACTATTGACCTACTACCTAACACCTCTAATGAATAAGTGTACCTTTTTAACCTCATCCATCTAGATGAAATGCGTCGTGAAGCTGCATTGGCCAATGAAGTGCATAAGAGACGAATCAAGGCGCAATATGACCAACATGTCAAGCATCAAATCTTCTCAGAGGGAGACCTGGTATTGCTTTATGATCAGGAATGTGATTTGATAGGAACAGTAAAATTTGAGCCACTATGGCATGCCCCTACATTGTCAAAAGAGTTTTGGCTAAGGGCATCTATGAGTTAGTTGATTATGATGGAATTCCATTGGCACAACCTCGATATGGGGTGTATATTAAATGCTACTTTACTTAATTGAGCGTAGTAAACTTTTGTATCATATTGTATATATGCTTTGATTTTCATTTACCATCTTAGTTTTATTTTCTATATTTTTCTTGAAGTTAGTAATGCACTTTACATTTCATTGCAGATGACTGAATCTTACAAACCATCCGTTGGGTATGGCGATGGTGCTAATCATAGTATGTAGAACCTATCCTCTGTAGCATGGGCCATTTTCACTCTAGGTGCTGGGTTAGTGAGTTTTCAAGGGATTTGTATCGGTCGATCTACAAAAAATATCGTTGAGTATAACGCGTTGATCGAACTTCTATTTGATGCCTTTTCATTTGGCATTAACTGCATCATCATTAGGTTAGACTCACAACTTTCCATACTGCAACTTACTAGCATCTATACTGACTGAAATCCAACACTTCATCATATGTTCCTTAGAGTTCGACTTTTGGAAAGACATTTTGATTACATTCAATATCAACACATTTACAGAAATTTGAACACATTAATTGATTCCTTAGAAAATTATGTTTTAAACAGACATTTGAAAAACATGTAAAGACACATTTTCAATTCACATCACGTAATTAAATAGGATTGTGCATTAAACATAGGAAAACACTGAAAAAAATAGATATATAGTTTAGGTTTTTATAAAATTTGTGCCCAAGACACATTGGTCACTTGACCTCAAAATGTATGCAAAAATGTCAAATTAAACTACTGATTCTCATGATAATAAGAAACTTCTCTAGCTATCTTACACAATAACTACATCCAACAGTTAGGAACACCAATAGTATGACGCTGCAGTCTCATAGGTAACTCCTCGATCCAGAAATCCGATATCCCAAGAGTCAATCCCTCGATGTTATGTTGTAGCTTAGCAAGAGACTTCTCGGTCAAATATAAATCCCAAAGGACTTATCTCCTGATATTCCTCTCTGTTGGCTCATCTGCTGCCTACTCTAGTTGACCCACTGGTCGAACGCGACCCACATTTGTTGTGAAAGCAGCTCCAAAAATAGAAGAAAAGAGATATCAACGCCTTATAAATAAGCCACTTCGAGGGGGAAACCTCCAATACATTACATGAATAAACAATTCTTGGATGATACAAATTACAAAACCTCCTTTCTATATATAGGAGTCCATGGGGCCATAATGTAATCCTAGTGGGGCCACAATGTAATCCTAGCCGACCTAACAATAATAATTTTAGGGCACAATAATAACAATATGGGGGTTACAGGGGTACAATAATAACAATAAGGGGGTTACACTAACAACAATAAGGGACTATACTAGTAATATAGGGACCTAACATGCCCCTCTCCTTCAAAAAAGTGTTGTCCTCAATGCTTGAGTAGCTCTAGGTGCTTCTATATAAAATTCTCATCCTCCCATGTAGAATCTTCAGTGGGTAAGTTCTTCCACTTGATGAGATACTCTGAAATTGATTGATTCCGTAGTTGTCGAGTTCTTGTTTCCGTGACCGCTTCAGGTTCCAATATGATTTTTCCTTCCTCATCAAGTTCTGGCAATATTGTTTGAACTAGAAGATTTTCACCTATAACCTTCTTTAAGCATGAAACATGGAAAACTGGATGCACTCGTGAAGAAGTGGGAAGCTCCAATTTGTATGCCATAGTACCAATATTTTGCAACACCTTGTAAGGACCATAGTACTTTGGCGATAATTTATTATCCTTCTTAGATTTCTTAAGGGACATTTGTTTGTATGATTGTAGCCATAAAAATACCTAGTCTCCTACATCAAAACTTCTCTGGCTACGATGTTGATCTGCCTATTGTTTCATTCGATTTTGTGCCAAATTCAGGTTATCCTTTAAGAGTTGGAGAACTTATTGTTGATTCTTGATGTGATCTTCCATTGCTTAAACCTTTGAATTTTCTCTTAAAGATGATGTGATGGATGGTGGATGATATCCATAAAGTTCCATAAATGGGGTCATTTTTGCTACAGTATAGAAGGAAGTGTTATACCACCATTCAGCGAGAGGTAAACACTTGACCCATTGTGTTTGTTTATCAGTTTGACCATCGGATAGATGATGATAAGATGAGCTATGAGCTAATTGAGTACCGAAACAAGAAAATAACTCCGTCCAAAAATTTCCAGTAAAAATGGGATCTCTGTTGCTCACAATAGCCCTTGGGTTTCCATGTAGATTTTGAATTGTGTCCATAAATGTAGTAGCAATTGTACTTGATTTAAATGGATGAGATAATGCACAAAAGTGTGGATACTTGGTAAGTCTATCAACAACCACCCTGATGACACTCTTTCCTTCGGACTTAGGTAAAACTGTGATAAAATCCATTGAAATATCCTCCCAACGTTGACTTGGAATGGATAAAGGTTGTAGAAGACCCGGGGTCTTAATTGAATCAACTTTATTTTGCTGGCAAACCAAACATTCCGCCACAAAATTTTGAATATCATATTTAAGGCCATCCCAAAAAAATTATTTCTTCACCCTGTGGTAAGTTTTTAAAAATCCTAAGTGTCCTCCTAAAGGAGAAGTGTGAAATTCCAAAAGAATATTGTGTTTTAGTTGGGAATTCTTACAAAGATATAAGTGATCTTTGTACCATAAGCAATAATTTTTCCAACTAGATGTATCAGATGTACTAAGATCTTGCTGCAAATTTTGAATGAGTGTCCACACTTCTTCGTCCTTCTTCCATTCATCTCTTGCTTCGGTTATCCAATCTGGTTGGATAATAGAAATGGCACAAATAAATTCTTCCACCTCTTCATTCTTCCTTGAGAGTGCATATGCAACAACATTTAGCTTCCCTTTTTTTTAGATTATTTCAAAGTCATAACCCAACATCTTTGTGACCCATTTTTTCTGCTCTTCTGAGGATAGTCTTTGTTCCAAAAACTGTTTAAGATTATCATGATCATTTTTTACCTTGAAGTGTCTCCCTGTTGTGAAACTAGATCCAAAAATAGAAAAAAAGAGATATCAACGCCTTAGAAATAAGCCACTTCGAGGGGGAAACCTCCAATACATTACATGAATGAACAATTCTTGGATGATACAAATGACAAAATCTCCTTTCTATATATAGGAGTCTACGGGGCCACAATGTAATCCTAGATGACCTAACAATAATAATGTAAGGGTGAAATAATAAAAATATAGGGGTTATAAGGGTACAAAAATAACAATAAGGGGGGATACACTAACATAATAAGGGACTACACTATTAATATAGGGACTTATCATGCCCCTCTCCTTCAAACAAGTGTTGTCCTCAACGCTTGATTATTTCTTGATGCTTCTGTATAAAATTCTCATCCTCCCATGTGGAATCTTCTACAGGAAGGTTCTTCCACTTGCTGAGATACTCTGAAATTGATTGTACTCATCGATTTCTTGTTTCTGTGACTACTTCAGAACTTCTTTTGATGTGATTTTGATCTTCTTGTTGTTTCATTAGATTCTGCACCAAAGTTAGGTTATCCTTTGAGAGTTGGAGAACTTGTTCTTGATGCTCGATGTGATCTTCCACTAATTTATCATCCATATTAGATATTATATGATCTTTCAAACCATCCAAATTAGCCTCCAATTCTGCTTTTAAACCATCTATGTCATCTTCGATTGCTTTTTGTAAGATTGAAATTTGTTGCACTTAGTATCGTAATTTTGATATCTCATACTGCAATTCTTCCTCTTCATGCGTAATAGTATAGATTTTTGAGGTCTTAATGGGTATGGAATTATTTTTTTGAAGCATTATAGAACCCAATACTGATAAAAATTCTGAAATATGCCCTTGGAATCACTTCAACTACTTTTTCGAACAAACGTTATGCAATTTTAAAAACCAAATACACATCTTTTTCTTGATTTTGAGGAGCTTGATATTGAAATTGAATTATCTCTGTGATTACGGATCTTCAATATTTGAAATTTAGCCTTGTGGTAGCCCTCTAAATCCTCTTTCAAATGCCATAGGTCTGACTTGATTTGGATTCTTCAAGGCAAAGTTATTTCCAATATCCCACAATGACCTAATTATGGACTAGTTCAGTAAACCAAACTTGTACGACTTGCCACATGTCACTATTTTCTCCTTTGGCTCTCAAATATATAGATAGGAAACAAAAATCCATGTAATTCTAGCCAATTTTTACATAATTCCAATTCGATGCGCAAAGAGAGAGTTATGAATATTTTCCCACGATCACCTCTTTGAGATGAAATTCGAGAGCCTGAAAACGGCCTAACTTCCACAGATCATACCTCTGAAAATGTTGCAAAAAAATCTCTAAAATTATACGAGGATGTTCCTCAGCATTTCAGCTTCACGCTTTAAAAATTTTAGCTTCTGAAACTTCGTAGAAACAAAGTTATAGCGAAAATTCTGCGATGACCTTTTTAGGTGAAATTCAGGAGCCTACAAAAAGCCCTACCTTCCACAGATCATATTGCCTAAAATATTGCGAACCAAGCTCTAAAATTTTGCGACGATGTTCCTTAATATTTCAGCTTCGCACTCTAAAACTTTCATCTTGTTAACCTGCGTAGAAACAACGTTATAGCGAAAATTCCACGATGACCTGTTTGGAGTAGCGAAACCCAAGAATCCAAAGCTTCCGATACCAAATGTTGTGAAACCATCTCCAAAAATAGAAGAAAAGAGAAATCAACGCCTTAGAGATAAGCCACTTCGAGGGGGAAACCTCCAATACATTACATGAATGAACAATTCTTGGATGATACAAATGAAAAAACCTCCTTTCTATATATAGGAGTCTTTGGGGCCACAATGTAATCCTAGCCGACCTAACAATAATAATGTAAGGGCACAATAATAACAATATGGGGGTTACAAGGGTACAAAAATAACAATAAGGGGGGCTACACTAAAATAATAAGGGACTACACTATTAATATAGGGACTTATCACTTTCCATTACGTAAGTTCACCATTTCTTTAGTGCATGCAGTATTGCTAACATTTCCTTCTCATAAATAGGTTTATGTAAATACTTTCCTTTGATTGGACAGCTTTCAAAAGAAATGGGTCTTCCTTCTTGCATTAAAACAACACCAATTCCATTTCCTAAGGAATCACATTCCACAATAATGGTTTTTGTGAAGTCTGGCATAGCTAATACCGGTGCTAGGAACATTGCCTCTTTAAGATGTTCAAAGGCCTTAGTTTCTTTAGGAGTCCATGAAAATGCATCTTTCTTCAATAATGTTTTTAGAGGTGTTGCTATTCTCTCATAATTCTTAACAAACTTGGGATAATACCTTGTTAACTCAAAAAATCCTCGAAACTACTTTATGGTTGCGGGGGCTTTCCATTCCTTAATGGATTTAATTTTGTTAGGGTCTACCTCAACACCCTCGTGAGATACAATGTGACCCAGATATTCCACCTCTTGTACTCCAAAGAAACATTTGGATGTTTTTTGCATATAATTGTTTCTCCTGCAATAGTTTGAGCACCCTGTCAACATGTTGAACATGATCCTTCCAAGACCTACTGTAGATTATTATATCGTCAAAAAATACTAGCACAAATTTTCCAAGGAAGGGTTTGAAAATGGAATTCATCAACCCTTGAAATGTAGAAGGCGCATTGGTAAGGCCAAAAGGCATGAAAAAAAATTCATAATGACACTCATGAGTTCGAAATGTTGTTTTCAGAATATCTTCAGTCTTCATTCTAATTTTATGATATCCTGAACAAAGATCCAACTTGGTAAAATAAATTTCTCCAAGTAATTCATCAAATAATTCATCAATCACAGGAATGCAAAATTTATCTTTAATTGTGAGCTTATTGAGCTCCCTATAATCCGGACACATGTGCCATGATCCATCCTTCTTGTGTACCAATACTACAGGAGAAGAGAAAGAAATTTGACTAGGTTGAATTATACTCGCCTCTAACATTTCTGCAATCATATGTTCAATTTCACTCTTTTGGACATAAGGATATCTATAAGGCCTGATGTTTGGAGGAACACTTCCTAGAATCAAATGAATAGCATGATCATGACCACGAATAGGTGGGAGTCCTTTGGGAGTTTCAAACACCTTGGAATGATTGTCCAAGAATTTTTGGAGGTCTGCAGAAATAGATGATTTTGATGTTGGAACTTCTACTGAGCATAATTGTGAAATTACACATCATGGTTCTTTATTTAGAAACTTTGTCATGACATTAGAGGTTATTATCTTTCCTGAATTCCCTTCAATACCCTATAATTCGACTTCCTTTCCTTCTGAAAAAAATTTCAAGAAAATTTCTTGAAAATTAAAAGCTACCGTCCCCAAAGATTGTAACTATTTTACTCCTAGTACAACATCAACACCTCCCATGGGAATGGAAATAATTGGACTATTCAATACATATTCCCCCATGGTTAGCTTGATATTATGGAATTTTCTAGAGAAATTTATATTTCCTCCATTTACAACCATCACTTGACATTCTGGTGCTGGGTATAGGAAACAATGCAATTCCTTGGCTACCTTACAATGAATAAAATTTTGGGGGCTACCTGAATCAATCAACACTATTACATTTTTCTTCTTGATATGTCCTTCTATATTGAGAGTTTTAGGAGTGGAAATTCCTGCCAATGCATTGCACGATATGGTCAAACTCATTTCTTCCTTTTCTAGGGCTGGTTCCTAGTGTATATCCTCTTCTTTTGAAGATTCTTTTTCATTTTATTCTCCCTCTTCACAATATATGTAAAATAATTTCTTCTCAACACACTTATGACCTTTAGTGTATTTGCTATCACAACTGTAGCAAAGCCTGTTTGCTCTTTTTTCTTCCAATTGTTGTGTTTCCAACCTTGTAGGTTGTGGAAATTTAGGAATAGCAACACTTCCATATTTATAGAAGTGAGTGGTAGGCTACCTTGTCGCCATAATTTTACATTCAAATTTTCTTGCCAACCTAAATGCCTTCTCCAATGAATCATGTTCCAAAACACGAACTTCATGTTGGATGTTATCCTTTAAAGTACCTATGAAGAGATCAATCCTGTGTTCCTCTGGAATATCAGTGACCCTTATATTCAATTTTTGGAAGTCCTCAATGTGCTCCCCCACTAAACACTTTTGTTTCAGATTTATCAATTGGCTAAAGAAAGTGTTGCTCTTTGTATCCTCATAATGTGTTATCATTTCCTTCGTAAAAATTGACCAAGTGACAATTTTTTTACGGGAGCAAAGCCATCGATACCATACAAATGTATTTTGTTCTAAATGTAAAGTTGCAATGTGTACCTTTTGTGTGTTTTTCACATTATTGAGATCAAAATATTGCTCCATCTGTAGTATCCATGTTACAGGATCCTTTCCATCAAACTTCCTCATATCCATTTTTGGAATATGGTGGTTCTTCGCTCCGACATTAGAGTTTATGAAATCATGATTAACATTTATTTTGTTCTCATCATGAGTCTCCTCTACTATCTTTTCACCATTAAGAAACATTTCTTGTATCAACTTTGTGAAACCTTCCATGTCTGCTTTTAGATCATTATTCATGTTTTCCATCTTTGCTTCCATGTCATACATCTTAGATTCCATGCCAGCTTCCATGCCATCCATCTTAGCTTTCATTCCATTCTTCAAACCATCCATCTTGGATTACACGCCTTTATTCAAACCATCCATCTTAGTTTCCATGACTTTCTTCAAAACTTCCATGTCATTTTTTTTTGCTCTTTGTGAGAGCGAAATTTGTTGCACTTGCTCTTGTAATTTTGATATGTCATGTTGCCATTCTTCATCTTCATGTGTCATATAAGAGCCTTCTAAAGGCTTAATGGGTGTTGAATTATTTTTAGGGGCCATTCGAGAACCCAATATTGATATCTATTCTACAATATGCCCTTGGAATCAATTCAACTTGATTCTTCAAACAAGACTTATGCAATTCGGAAAAAATACACACCTTTTACCTGCTTTTGAGGAGCTCGATATTGAAATTTACTTATCTCTATACTTGAAGATCCTCAATATCTGAAATTCGGCACTATATTAGTCCTCTGAATCTTCTTTTAAATGCCACAGGTCTGACTTGATTTATATTCTTCAAGACAAAGTTATGTCCAATCTCCCACAATGACCTAATTATGGATTGGTTCAGTATAGCGAACTTGTATGACTTGCCACGTGTCACTGTTTTCTCCTTTGGCTCTAAAATGTATAGGAAAGAAACTAAATTTTGTTTACTTCCAGTCCCTTTTTACATAATTCCAATCCGATTCTCAAAGAGAGAGTTATGAAGAGTTTCCCACGATCACCTCTTTGAAATGAAATTCGAGAGCCTGAAAAAGACCTAACTTCCACAGATCATATCTCCGAAAATATTGCGAACCAAGCTATGAAATTTTGCGACGATGTTCCTTAGGATTTCAACTTCGTTCTCTAAACATTTTAGCTTCTGACCCTTCATAGAAAAAAATTTATAGCGAAAATTCCGTGATGACCTTTTTAAGTGAAATTAAAGAACCTGCAAAAAGCCCTAACGTCAACATATCATATCTCCGAAAATATTGTGAACCAAGATTTGAAATTTTGTGAAGATATTCCTCAATATTTTTGCTGGGGACTCTAAACATTTCAGCTTCTGAACCTTTGTAGAAACATAGTTATAGCGAAAATTCCACAATGGCCTATTTGGAGTAGCGAAACCCTATAATCCAAAGCTCTAATACCAAATGTTGTGAAACCATCTCCAAAAATAGAAGAAAAGAGATATCAACGCCTTAGAAATAAGTCACTTCAAGGGGGAAACCTCCAATACATTACATGAATGAACAATTCTTGGATGATACAAATTACAAAAACTCCTTTCTATATATAGGAATCCATGGGGCCACAATGTAATCCTAGCCGACCTAACAATAATAATTTAAGGGCACAATAATAACAATATGGGGGTTACAGGGGTACAATAATAATAGTATGGGGGTTACACTAACAACAATAAGGGACTATAATAGTAATATAGGGACCTAAAAACATTTGTGTACATGAAAAATTTAGTTTAGTCTTGGGAAACATAGAAAACACAAAAACATGTAGAAACCTCAAAAATAAAAAATAAAACATGGTCAAAATATTTTTACCCATTGCACCCTATTGAGCGCTATCTGGTAAAATAGAGTCTGTATCTCCTCAGAAATCTATGTCTGTATATGGATACTCATCTATGGTGATCATCTGTCATGTGAACCAGGAAAATAATGCAGTAGAGAATATGATGGTTGATTGACCACCATGTATAGCCATCAATTCAACCCATCTTTACATCCAAGGATCTCTAGGACCAGATATGCTCAGTGTAACATGTTGCGGCTGCATCAATGGAACCCGCTCTAAAATGAATGAAATCAGGATCGGGCCATAACTGAAATTCTTCTTCCTTCCTCCCTTTGCTTTAGTCAGTTGTTCTTTCATCTGAAAGAGTACTACTTTGGTCCAGTTGAATATTATTGGTTCTAAACACTCAAGAGCATACTGCATGTATGATTGGTTTACAACATGTAGTGTCGTGGAACCAAAAATATTTTCAATAGTAAAAATTATGGTCCTAAAAGGAGAATAATGCACATCATAGATATTTATTTTCCCATCTTTACTTGGTTAAGTACCTGGCTGGAAATGCTAGCTTATGTAATCCTTCACCGTCTCTCCTTCAAGAGAAGATCCTGCAAGGGAAATAGGAGAACCTCGTCTCTATAATCTAGTGAGAAAGTAAATATCCTCAACCAATATGGGGATCACTCTGTCCCCAATGTGAAAATACTGTAATACCATATCCCATGAACAAACAAGGAACTCCAATATTTCCATATGTTGCCTCATCCATAATAATCTGAAGTATTTAAGCAACCCAAAATCCTTGAGGGCTCTTACTGTACCCAGATCATTTAGGGAAATCATATCTTGTTCTTCATGTTCTCTTTCTCACCATGTAATGGTCATTTTGATCTGATCAATACCTAAAATCCAATCATAAGCTTCATTAGGATCCATTTCATGTAAAAACATTGGGAAATTTTGGGAACACAAAAAGAAAATAAAATGAGAAATGCACCCAACGAACCCCAGGTTAATGGACAGAGCATTGCAGTGCACCTGGGCTTCAATTCTATTGCACTGCGATGCACCTTTTGAAATTCAAGGGTATGTTTCCCTCATAACATAATATATTTACCCTAAGGGGCTCATAACCATAAAATTTTACCATGAAATGCAACATAAATGATACTAAAAGAAAGGGAAGGTTCATAGCCCCAACCTGGATCAAATGGAAAGGGAAATCATCCACTGAAACTGTCTCAATCAACTGCTAAAGTTTGAGGAAAAAAATGGTTCAAAGCTCCAAATTTTCAAATGGTAACTATGGAATAGTAAAATGAAATGGTAAAAACTAATTTTTAATAGTCATTTTGATTATTTTATTCATATTTAATGATGTGACTATAGTTTTTATTCATTTTTACTATGAAATAGGTATTTTTAATCTGTTTGATGGTTCTCTGAACAGGTTTCACATCTGATATAATGAGTTTAAAGTGCACAATTATTAAAGAATGATTTTACCAGAAAGCATAATTTTATCCTTTTTTTTCAAGCTTTGGTAAAAATGAAAAAGGAATTAAAGCACACTTTTATTTATTTTTCAAGCTTTGATAAAGGCAAAAAAGGAACCCCCTAGTGTCTTCTTTTAGCTCTTTTCAAACTCCGATAATGTGAAAATATTGTCGATCACTTGTCTTTTCGAGATTGTAAAAGTAAATGAAACGATATCTACTCAGTATAATTTTAACCCTTTTTATGACTGAGATAGATTATTTACAAAAAAGGAACACCTTAGTTGAACATGGCTAAGAGGTTTTCTCAAGTCTCATTTTACACTTTTTTGGACTTTGGCAACAAATTTATGAAAAAAGACTCATGGAGTTTTCTTTTTGTCCCTTTTTTCAAACTCTCTAAACATGAAAAGGGATCGGGTTTTCATTATCATTAGACTCGTTAAAACAAAAAATAGAGAAATACTTGTTGATCATTACAAGATAAAGTTTCATTATCACTAGACTCATTAAATTCATTAAATATCAATGAATTCACCTGAAGGGTAGAATTATAGATCAACCATATGTTACCCTCCTCCATATTGTTAAAAAATAAAGAGTTATTGGTCAACAATGACTGGGGAAAATTTGGGAAAAAGAACAGAACACTTTATGGTAGTAGGTCGCTCTTGAACATGACACTTTCACTTCATCACCGTGGCTTTGGGTTGGGTAATATTCTTGACGGTCTATCATACCTATGGTCCATCATACCATCACTTCGGTTTTGGGTCAATGCTGCCAACTCATTTAAGTGTTGTCGATATGTTCAAGAGAAGTCATTCAGTAATTCCTCATCTTCTGAAATACTCATAAACCTTCATTTTCATGACCGCCATCCCTGAAAATTGCTACATCAAGTCACATTTTGTCTCCAAAATCATTACTCCTGTTTCGCGATAAAGTTGCTTCCTTTTGACATCAGCTCATCATCCAGGAAGTTAACTTAGAAACATATTTCCAGTGCCTTGGAGCTTGCTACATCATCGACAGGTTGCTCACTTCTGGCAATAGGTTGACTTCATCCGACCTTCGACCGAAAGATTTTTTTTGGCATTCGACATCAAATCATATATTCATGCCTTACAAATTGTACTACAGTACATTGAGAACCATCAACATCAAAGGTGGTTTCTCTCACATCTGTTAACAACTTACATCAATGGTTGGTAATCAGACGATGTCTTCCCATGTTCAACTTCAGATCATATATTCGCATGGTCAGACTTGTACTTGAATGGTCGAGTGAATGAGATAAGAAGACCCTTGATCTAGTTTCATCCATCTGGGCAGTGATTTCAGGAATTGTACCACATCATCCATACGATGGCTTTACATACATATGGTCATCCGATCATGGGCCTATATCTATAGGCATGTCTATATCTGTAGACGAATTTATGATTTATGTACATGTTATGATAGTTTATGTGTTGAGCATGGGTATGCCTCCCCCTCCCTCAACAATTCATGTGAAAAATGTAGGATATAATGATCTAATGTATTGAAAATTGATGCAGGTCATCGTCTACTTCAGATCCTACTCATCACATCATAAAGCATATCATCCAAATAGTATCATTATTTTGACTTCATCTTTTAGGGGACAACTGTTATAGGTAAATTTGGGCATCATCACCTAATACCAATATGAATAGGGTCTATCATCCCCTAATTCAGTTGATATATGCCCTAAGAGAATTCATTCCATTGATGGCTTCAATTGTGAGATTTCCAATATTTTAAGTATAGATAATATGATCCATTGACTCATTAACGCTCCTCTACATGGTCCTAAGTGAACTGGAATGCACTTACCCCCATGCAAGGGTGCACAAAACTGCACTTCACGACACTTAAGGGTGTGTTGGTCTCCCAGGAGCGAAATCGTCATTGTTCCGGTAATCTCCACATGTCCAGTGCCTTCTAGAAGAGTTCATAGGTGTCATACTCCAAATAAAAGTGTTCATCCATCACCACTGAACTTAGAAACATGTCTCACCTATTATTATAAAGCCATTCAGTTCAATTTATTGAGAAACTACCTTCAATTTACCTATATATTGAGCACTCATCTAAGTGCTAGGGAGGGAGAAATTTTTGTAATGTTATGCCATTTGATTCTCAATTGATGAGAGCTAGAAGTATTGTTATGTTTTGAGATGATGCTTGGTGTGATGAGGATGGAATGAAGTTGGAGTAGGTTTACGATGAATTGATCTATTGGTTGTAATCTTCTCATCCTAATTTGTTAATAAAGATATATGTTTATTTTCTCATATATATGCTTATATATTCTTAATTGCGTTCTCAACTGTGTATGTATTCTTAGATATAATTGGTTCTATTTGGTTAAGATAAGTATATACTTCTATATTTATATGTTGTTTTTTGTTCTCTGTCTTTGATTGCATGTATCAATCTAGTGGCTTTTGTTGGCTTGAGAGTGACGGCAACAACGAAAGAAGGTGAAAGAGAGCGAAAGGATCACAAGTAGGTTTCTTTCCTTGCTATCTATATATTTGTCTTAGAGAAAAGAACAATTGTCTTTCTTTTGTTTTTCTGAGTGAAGGAACACCACACTCAGGGAATCTAGTTTATCCGTAGATTAGAATTACCTATAACACTGCTAGTGGAAGCAGAAGCCAGAAGTCGAGGAGTAGACACAATAGGACCGGGTACCGAAGACTTTAGAATTCAACACACAGTTGTTGTGACCAAGTTGCTTGGACTAGGCATATTCTGGCTACTAGGGTTTCCAGTCAACTGTGAATAACGGAAAACTAGCGGGGAAGATGCTGGTGGAACTGAATTGGCCACCAGAAGCAACGACCCATACGCCATTTGTTATTTTTTGGATGTGGGTGCAGTTGAAGAAATGGCTAGTACTGGTGCTACCTGAAACAATAGTCACCCCAACAGGTCAGTGAGAGGATGGTTATAAGGAGACACAACGCCTTCCATGAAAGGATCCTAAGGAAACTATGTAATGTGAGGAGAAATGTGTGAATCAGGGGTCAACATTACAGACTGATCTTCTGAAGAAGTAACTAGGTCTCCCAGGCTCGACACCTCCCGCAATGCCAATGGAGGGAGACCTTGTTTCTATCTAGAAATATGACAAGGGTTGAAGCACACCACGATGACTAGTAAATTTTATCAAAATTTTAATGTGATATATTATTAAGTCTTAGTGATAGTAGAACCAAACACCTAAAAAAAATGAACTCTAAAGTCAATCAATCAAGCAACCAGAGGGGTAAGACCCTTTCTAAGAACTACTGTTCATTGGAGATGAAACCCAGTATCACAATAGAAAATAGAGAGGGCTAGTCATATGTACAGTTATGGTTACTCGTTAGCTTTTCAAAAACCTCAAATAATGGGGCCAAGTAGTCTCGTGAACATGAGTACCCTCCTAAAATCTGAAGACAAAGTAGGTTTGTTTGTTTAAGGTACTAGGGAAACCCTCCCCAGTCACCTTATGCATGTCCCAAGAAGTATGGAAACTATGGATACCTCAAATACAAGGCACTACCGGGGGGGGTCACAGTTGTATACAACACGTTGTATGGGAAAAACACCTAGATCCCCTATCTAGTTTCAACCTCCTAGAGGGGAACCCCAATACACAAAATGCCCATTGTTAGGCAGGCTACCTTCTCACACACCCCAGTGTTGTCTCGCGCTTAACTACATTATGAGTGGAGAGGTACCAATAGTACAAGTGCAGCAGGATTTTCACTCTTTAATGACACTAGTCTGAAGTTTTGAAATCTTGGGCAGTTTTCTCATTCTTCCTATCCCAAGATCCTAGCATGTACTAATGTTTGTGTAAGCTCATAAAAGAGTTATTGATTGATTTAATTAACACTTAATTTTAGTGTACTTGCTTTTAAGTCTATGGAGGGGGATTGGACGTATGGAATTTTATGCGACTTTGACTCAAACCATACATAAATGATTTTTAGATTCAGTTCGATGAAAGATTTATTTCTATAAGGAGAAAATTTTCACACATCCATGCAACAAAAAACATCCAATAATGCATTCCAGCTTATAAAATATACAGATATCTATCCTCACTAACAACTATTTAACCCAAAATTTATAAAATGAAATAAGTTATCTCAGAAAAACTAAAATAAAAATATTTTTCTTTTCAAAAAGTAAATGCAACTAAGCTAAATTTTCAAACAAGAAAAACTAATATGATAGCAGGAAACCAAGCATAGAGATCTAGTATACATAAGACAAATTGAAATCCGACAACTCAACAGCAAGGGAAATCATAGTAGGGGTGAAATAACAAGTTTTAGGCTAAGTAACGCTGCCTAGCACAGAGTACAATGTGTTAATAGTAGGATTAATGCATTTTTCTCAAGTAGGATTTGTGTTATAACGCTCTAGAACACACATAGGGGGTGCGTTATTGAGGATAAATTGCAAATAATGGTCAGGAAAGGTCTTTTTTGAACAATGTGAGCTGATGAAATGGTCACTGTGCATATGAAATAATCAGAAAGGGATGTGAGAAGAAAGGGAAATGATAGAGGGAAAGAACCAAGGGTTTGGAAATAAACAACTGGGAACTAAGGATTAGTCCCCACTAGAGTCGCCAATTCTACTTAGGGGTGAAATGCACAGGTGGTAGCTAGAGTAAGATCTCTCTTGGGCCTTCCAGGGACCCAAGGTAGACATTCATATTAGTTGCAACATTTAGAAAGATAATACATTCATTTTCATACTAATGTTTGATTTAAAAAGTGAAGTATTGAAGGATTACCTCGATGTATTAGGCATATCTATTGGAGAGTGCAATGCAATGTGGCGGAAGTCCTCCTCACCGGCTCCAAGTCTAAATCTTGCAAGAAAACAACAAACTATTGTAATCTTTACAATATTATCATGACAAACAATAAAAAAGTATATAATAAAACAAGAAATCATGTAAATCTAAGCCACTTATAACATGTATCTTAAAAAAATAAGTAAATAGTTGCATCAATAAGACACCAAGTGGAAAAAATAGAGGCAGTTCTATTATTCAAAGAAGGAATATTAGAACCATCAGTTTCGTCAAGCTTCCCTCACTCCTTCGAGTCCAAGCTCTCTCTCCTCAATATCCAAGTGTGAAAATTCTTAGGCCAATAGTTCTTAATGAACCAAGGCAACTATGAAACCTCACACTCAACAACAAAAGTTTGCTCCTCACACAATCAACCTTTCAACCTTTGACAATGAGCCCTAGCCTCCAATTTATAAGTGTTTGGGAGGATCAACCTTAACATTCTTCTACATTAGTTCAAATAGGGAAAAATCCACAATGTTTCCATGTGTTTCTAGCTTTTTCCCTCTTTGGATGCTTATTTAGGTTTATAAATGTCCAATCAGAGGCCTGCACCATAGGTTTCCTACTTTTTGGACTGACTCCTTGAGAAAAAGCCAGAAATTTCAGTCAGTTAATACGAGATTTGTAACTTTTTCTTCATGAAACACGGGTAATTCTTCCCTTTAGGCAAGACAGTGCATTAACCTAGGCCTTAACGCTCCCTTAAAGAGGCAAGGATATCGTTATAACTCGACCTAGTAGTCCCTTGGGTGCGTTACCTTGGATAAATAGGTCTCTGTCTTGGTCAAATTCTTCCTTCTTTATGTCCTTCTCCTCTGAGATTATGAGGAGGTCATTTGTAGTGTAACAGTAGCTTATAAACATGGCCACACCCCTAGCCATTTTTTCTTACAAGGGAATTGCCTCCATGGGCCACTCAAGGCACATGCAGTTTTGGTTCACAAAGACGTTTTCACTTACCGGTGCATCAACATCTATTGAGAACCTCCTTCCCTCAGGTATTCTCTAGATTCCCCTAGCCACATACACCCTCCAAAAAAAGTGATCAATAGGGCGATTAAAGGTTGCAATAGAAGGCTACAGAGTTGGCCTCTAAGTTTTCCAACAACCCATTTCTATAATACCTTATTACAGTATCATGAACTCATTTCAGGGAGTCGTTACTTCATGTCAACATACTCAATGCTTCTAAAATAGAAGAAACAATTCAAAATTCACTCTCAAACTTAAAAACGTTATTAAGAAAATGGATTTAAGGGATCATAATAAATTCAAGATAATTGATCACTGAACTTACCTTTGAACTATCTGCACTACACTACACTGTCTAAATATTTTACTGCAACAGTGATATGGGCATTTTATCTCTTATAGCCTCTGTTTGCTAGAAAAAATCAATATAAAACTTCCCACATGCAAACCATTATCTCGAGCCTAGAAAAAAAACCGTTGGGTCATTTGAACACTATCCCAGGCCTGAAAAACAAATTGCTGGGTCATATGTTCTAATTTCGAGTTGGGTTTCTATTTCTAGATGCTATATAGTTATCGAAGTGTAGTGAAAGGATTTTGAAATTAGAGCAAAGATATTATTTCAGAATTTAGGTCCTAAATATCATGAACATTGCACTAGAATTTCCTATTAAACCCTAAACACAACAAGTTTGTTTTTCATTCAATCTAACCTAGAAGACCAAAAAATTAGTATGTAGATACCTTGCTATCAAAACTAACATAGTTACTGATCAAATAGGTAACTGAACTGGTACCTACATTTTTGAGGTAGCAAGGAAAACACCTGATTTTGAAAAGTGGTGATGCAGAATCACTTCTTTTTTTTGGAACATGTTTTTGGCACATTAATTTATTTTTTATTTTTTTTATTTTTTCTGTGTCATTATTTTTATGTCGATTTTAAATAGTGGTGGTGTATCATCACCAAAGTTTTTTTAGAGGATTGATTTTGACACTATACATTTTCTAATGTCTTCTTCTTCTGTGAGATGTTTATTTTTAAGCACATTTATGTACTTGCGTTTTAAAAAGAAAAAATTGATTTTTTTTAAAATAAAAATTTTGAAATGAAATCTTCATTTTCTCACATAGATAATAAAATTAAAAAAAATGGTCAATATTATAAATTTTATATTTTCTACATGTTTATGTAATGTTAATTAATATTTCAATGCACATCAAATAATTGTCGCTAAAAAACCAATATTTTGAACCATATAACAAAAAAATACAATTTTCAATATAAATAGAATGCAAAAAATACACTTTTCGATACTTGTTAAAAAAAACATGTTAAATAAACTAATTTTTTGGGAAAATATTAACAAAAAAAGTTAAGAAAATAGCATTTGTATTGAATTTTATGTCAAAAAATAATAGTAATCACATTTTTTTTACAAAAAATAAGAATTATTCTCATAAAATATCCAAGTCTAAACATTACAAGTAAAACTGATTAATAGATCTCAAAACTAAGCTTTATTTGCAAGCGTAACTTAAATATCATCAACAATATCAACTAATCCATGTTCAACATCTTCTAGAACATCATTGATGTCTTCTTCCGCAACATTTTCTACTTCATTTTGGTTATTGTCACCTTCTAATGGATCTTTCATGTCTGCAAATCTTCCAAAGTGTCCTTTTCCAATCATTCCATATAATGGTGGTTGAGGTTCGTTTGCTTTTTTTTCCACATGTGATTCATTAAAATCCCCTTTTCTCAAATCAACTTCTTGCTTCGCATCTGGAAGGAATTCAAGAGCGTAAATTCTTTATTGAATAAATTTGCATTGCACTTGATCTTTCTCAATGGCAATGAAATTTCTTCCTTTTGGTAGACAACATGCTAGTGTTGTACCTAATCATCAAGCACAAAAGAAATAAATAATAAAATTAGTATAAATACATAACAAGTAAAAAATAAAATATTTAAATTCAAATTTGTATAATAAAACTTACATGAACCTGAGAATAAATCCAAAACCCAATCTCCTTCATTTGAACATAGATCTATAAAATAGTTAATCAATGCTTGCGATTTTTGATAAATGTTAACTATATCTCCTTTTGCATCTTTATCCTAATATGTTAGTTTTCTTACAACTGCATCATGACCCAATACTTGACTGTGACTCTTCCCATCTACTCGATTCATAAGAATATGCTTATAGCTATCCTCTTATGTCCAACATTCAACATGGATGAACCCACAATCATTTATAATAGGCTGATCTTCAGAAGAAACAATATTTGACTTATACCTGTAACATAACATAGTAAAAGTTCAATTAAATTGTACATAAATAAAAAAATTTAACAGTAATCAAACTTACAATTTCAAGGTCATACCATGTAAGTTGCATCCTTGAGTTTGTTTTTCCTTTGAAGCTTGTTAATAACATTGCAAACTGTGTGTCTGAATGAAATGTCACAAATCACCAAAGTGGTGATGTTGTCACTTCTTGAAAACCTGTAACCACTTTACTAAAAGTTTGATAAGTATATGGTTCACTATCATATTCAATGTTTGGGAAATTGAAACCATGAGGAATATCTGCAATAACTAGGGAATATTCCCTTTTAGGTATTAGTGATGCAATGTCTTCACAGCCACCTTGTATTATTTGATATTGGATATTGTCGAGCCCATTCCAAATGTAATGATTAAAAGTAGGATCAAGTTCAATATTCATAAGAAGCTTCTTCCTCATCTTTTCAAAATTAATTTTTTCAATAAAGCTTTTGAAAGTATCTGGTACTCCATTTCCATCCTTCTTCGACATCTTTAATGACATAAAAATATATATCTATAAGTAATAAAATAAAAATAGTTTAAATATGAATAAAATGAATGTATAAATAAACATACCTTATTGAATGAAATATAAAAATCTTTAAGTGTTGCTGTAGAACTTGCTTCTGGGTAGTAGCGCACAACATCATCCCAACTGTCTTCATTCAACATTTTAACCATATGTTCTTGTATTTTCATAAAAATCTTCTAACTGAATAAATAAAGTTAAAATTGTTAGTATAGTGACATGTATAAAAAATTCTACCAACAACATTATGTTTTATTTAAAATAAAATTATAATGAAAGGAAAATAAAAAATAATTCAAGAAACTTACTTTGGAAATTCTACACACATTTCCTCCATTGATAATTCACCCGAATTCACATGGGCTAGTACTGATTTGACTAGTTTCTCATCCTTCACACCTTGCATTGTTCGCCAAGGTGTGATAGTCATATCCTCTGGCAGTTACTTCATTTCAGGACCTGTCTTACTGTTGGTACATATTATGGGTTTACTCTTTTTAACCTTCTGATTTTTTATGAAAATATTCTCCCACCGCTCAAAAATCTCATCAATCAAATCCCATATCTCCCCGGTTCTAAATGCCAACTAAAAAATGTTATCCATGCTTCTAAATATACTTGAATTCATTTTTCCATCTTTTGCTTTGATTTTTTCATCAATTTGATAACATGTTTCCATTAAACATTCCTTCCGAAATGTTAGAGTAACTTGTGTCTTATCCCCGCCACATTTTTCTATGAATTCATTATGAATAAATCTGACCCTTTGAATGAAAGTCATTTTCATTATGTACTCATTATCGCATTATGATCCCATGAAAATAACTTTGATTCTATTTCTGTTAAGCCAACGTAAATGATGCATTTCACTATTTGAAAAAGATAGTTATTGGGATATTCCTCAATCAACTGTCTTTTAGACTCTACCGAATGGTTCCCTCAAATTAAATAATACTTATAATCAAAACATTTTGTCTTGTCAAATGCATGTTTGTTGGGAACTTGACGCGGATCAACAAGAACCACATAATCCACCACATGCGCATATGGATTGAACTTGAACAATGTTTTCAGATTATGTACGTGTAGGTGATGAGCCTTTCTAATTTGATATTGAGATTTTCCTTCATCTGGCCTATAAAATTGGCTGACATTAAGCTAAAATGTTTGGCCACCAAGAATTAATTTATTCTTCCTCAACTCATATCGAATGGCATTTTTTTTGTTTTAATAATTCCATCCTCTAACTCAGCACCTAGCGTTATGATTTCTCTACTTCCATTGGAGATTTCAGTTTATTCTTCACTGCTGCTCATGAATTTTATAGGTCGACCAATATTTGATTTCCTCTTCTTATTGGTTAACATATCAGTTTTTTTATAAACAAGTTCTTCATCATCAAGTAAAAGAGAGACATCTTTGGCCATTTTTCTTTTTGGTGTCTGATTTGTTTTCTCCTTTTGCACAACAGTTCTAATCTCCTCCTCACTAATTCTATCATAATTTTTAGTTTCATGTTCCACATCTTCAAAAGCAACATGTTTAGGTTTACTAGATTGACCCACCTTAGTGACTCTTGGTTGATCCCCTCTTTGTACTATTGCAATGTCACGAGCTATTGATCTTTGCTTAAATCTCCTTTCCTCTGCTTTGTCTGTGTGGAAAGTGTTGATCACAGTCATAACATTTGGCTCCATATGATAAATACCTTCAAACATGTTTGAAAGACTCAGAACAAAATCCTATGAAACAAAATAAAACATGTCAATGGTCAATAATTTATTAAAAAATGAATGATCCTTACAATAATGCATAGCGTAAATATAAATAAGCATACTTACAATGTTATTTGCAATGTTGCTTGCGATTTTTTCAGAAAACTTAGTAGATATTTCATTTATGTCATACTTGACCTTTGATAGACGATATCTAACCTTCTCATGTTTATTAGCCTCCCTTGCAAGAACATAAATAATGTTTGTATTCGGGACCATACATATGTCTCGTACTCTGCCAATCACTTCATATGGTTCATTTAAGTCAATCATACCACAAATCAGATAGATATGTATATTAGCCTCCGTTTCATTGTCTTCAAGATACCATGAGAAATCAGTTTTATTTATTTCCTCGGCATTCTTCCAATCATGAATAAGCTTTAATGAACCTGGTGGGCCACTTGCTTGACTTATATTAGTGTGTGCAACAATATTCTTATTGCGTCTAGTAGTATCCATAGTGTGTCCAACTACAACTTTAGATTTCAGAGTTGTGTCCATAGTGCGTCGAACTGCAACTCTAGATTTGGGAGTTGTAGCCCTAGGTGTAGAAACATTCACATAAATATTTTTTGATGCCATTTTCCTGATAAAAAGAAATATATATATATATATATATATATATATATATATATATATATATATATATATATATATATATATATATATATATATATATATTATTTAATGAGAAAACACATAACTTAGTTAATCAAATTTGTTTTTAAATTTGCCAATATAAATTTAAAATTTAGCAAAAAATAATGTCTATAAAATAAATTTAAAAAACAAGGTTTATTTGTAAAACTAATAAATTGAAAATAAACCAATAAAAATGACTATATAGAAAATTTTCATTTAAAAACAAAATATTAAAAATCATATTTAGATATATGTATATATATCTACATAATATTGTTTGAGTACATTTTATAAAAAAATAAAAATTTGTTTTAAATTGTATAAAACAATTTAAAAAAATAAAAATTAAT
Organism: Pinus albicaulis; assembly: GCA_034641835.2. NCBI lineage: Eukaryota > Viridiplantae > Streptophyta > Pinopsida > Pinales > Pinaceae > Pinus > Pinus albicaulis. Next base: position 114,182 of record JAXQQM020063003.1, on the reverse strand, counting down.
TTCAAACTTAAGTTTATATTTAAGATTGAAAAAAAAAACAAAAATTACGGTTTAAGAAAAATTAAAATAATTTTTGTTTTATAAGCTAAAGAGAGAAAAAAAAAATTTAATGTTAATTTTTTGTTTTAATTTTAATTGTTTTGTTTTATTAAATTGTTTTGTTTTGTTAATTTTAATTATTTTGTTTTATTTTTATTTTATTTTTGTTTTATATGAAACAACAAATATTTTTTTTAATATAATTGTTTTAATTTAAAAAAAAATAAAAATCAAATTAAACATAATATATATACTATTTTGTTTATATTATAAAACAATTATATATATATATATATATATATATATATATATATATATATTGTTTTTTAATTTTTTAACCGACAAATTGAATAGTTTTTAATTATAATTATAAAACATATATATTAATAACAATTACAATTACAATTACAATTAATAATTAATAAAATTAGTTAACCATTAATAACAAATACAAATATTAAAATATATATGTTAGTTTTAATATATATATATATTAAATAACAAAATTTTTTATTTATTATAAATATTTTATTTTTAAAATAAATTAAAAAAAAATATTGGTTTTATGGTTATTTTGCTTAGAAAAAAAAAAACAATACCTATATTAAAAACAATTTTTTTTTTAAACCTATAAATATATAAAAAAATCTATATATTTTTTAAATGTTTTAAAAAAATAAAACAATTATAATAATAATAATAATAATAAATTGTTTAATATAAAACAAAAAAACATATATAATAAAAAATGATATTAATGTTTTTTAATATATACAAAACAATATAAAAAAATTAAATTTGTTTTTACTTTTTAAATATTAAAACAATTATAATTAAAAAAAAAATTGTTTAATAAAAAAATTAAAACAATTGAATTTATAATTTAAAAAATTAAAAAGAAATAATTAAAAAAAACATATAATTGTTTTATAATATAAAAAATTATATATATATATATATATATATATATTTCACACTTTTATAAATGAATTGGAATCTCGATGGAGTAAGGGCATGATGGATGTGACAGGGGTTCGATTGTTGCCTCTGCAGAACCTGCCAATGCTCTTCCTTGTTCTTCACTCCAGACCCGCAGTCAGCTGCCAAACGTACGGTGATTAATTCTATAGCTATCAGTATGGATCTTGTCCCCTTATGCATTTTCTGTTACTCTCAACAGGGTTTAGGAGTTAGGGTTTTTGTGGCTAAGCGGCTTTTGCGCTTTCCTGGAGCCGCCATAAGAGGGTTAGTCGGCGGTTGCAATGGGTTTCGACAGTGTATCGGTGGAGCTAGAACCCTCCCCTGAAGACCTTCTTACCTATTGGGGGCTTGAAATCTCGGATAAAAACCTTGAGCTCCTTTTTCCCAATCCAGTTGTTTCCCACGACCTTGCAGCTGAGGCGGCCTTGGGTGGTTTATTGCAAGGGGTTGGATTGTTAGGAGAAACCCTTGTCAGTTCCAGGAGTGGGCATCATCTTCTCGGTCCATCGCATCTGAGCAGCGGACGTCCTCAGTCTTCAAAAGCAGGCTTCGAAGCAGCGGTCACCCCAGATAGGCATCTGCCTCTGTCGGCACCTCAAGGTAACTACGCTCCCTTTGTTTCTACAGGAGGTCTAGAAGATATAGTGGGTTGTAGTGGTTTTCAGTTTTTTCCAGGCCCCCATCTTCCTGGGGTTGATTCCCCTGTGGGCCTTTCTCCTTTGGGCAGACCTCCTCATGAGGGTTCGGTGGGGTTATGTTTTCCTAGGTTTGAGCAAGCGCTTCCGAAGGTTGTCCCTCGAGGGGTGGTTGAGGGTCTAGTACCATCTTTGCAGAATGAAGGCAAGTTGTCCTTACCTATGAGGGATGGGGTTTTAGCCCCCTACGATCAGTCGAGGGTATCCTCAAACGAGGCGGTCGATCTACCACCGAAATCATCGGCCTCAAAAAATTAGGAGTGTGCCCCTCGAATTGAAGCTACATCCGAGGCCTGTGCCCAGCCGGGCTTAAGTAAGGAAGCAGTGCCTCCCAGATCCCTTGAGGATCTTAGGCAGCTCTTGCTCGAGTCTATAAGGGCAGATGTTCCCATAGCCAACTCCGTGGTTGAGGAGGTGGGTTTCAAGAAATCTGTGGGAGAGAAGCGAAAAAAATCTAAATCCATTAAGACGAAAGAAGTTCGACCAAAATGTCTGCTGGGTGTCGACATTGGCATTGAGAAAGCCATGGAATTATCTGAGACTATAATTGTTGGAAGAGGAAGGGGCCGGAAGTACTCGGCTGATTATATCACTGACTGGGCTCAATCTATGTGGAAAGAAGCTCCAGGCATGCCTGCTGATATTTCAATTCTTGTAAGGGGCTGGTTCTCTATCACGTTTGATAGAAAAGAACAAGTAGATTGGGTTCTCGAAAGGAACTGGTTTTTTGGGAAGAGACCCATTCTTTTCAGAAGATGGACTCCCCTGTTCGATGCTCAAAAGGAAAAAATGGCAGAATCTCTGGTATGGGTCAAGCTCCCTAGTCTTCCTCTGCAGTTCTAGACTGACTCTATTTTTGTCGCTATAGGAAACACTCTGGCAACCTTTCTGGAAGCTGATAATTCATATATTCAAACCATGGATAGGAGTGTGGCCCATATTCTGGTGAGTTTGAACCCTAGGGAGGGTCTTGCTGATGCGATGACTCTCTACTATAGGGACTTGGAGTTTTTGCAGACTCTTGACTATGAGCACCTTCCCTTTAGGTGCAACATATGTCATAAGACTGGCCATCTGGTGAAGGAGTGTCCGCTAGGACATCGACGTAGGTGCAGGCAGAAAAAACAGTACAAGAAGGAGAAAGTCCTTCTCTCAGATCTGGATAAGCCCTCCAAGGAAGCAGATTCTAGTCCTATGGTGCAAGAGGCTCCCCCTCCCTTTGAGGTGTTCATGGATCAGGTCCAGGAGGCAGAAGCAATTCCTTCTTCCCCCCCTCTTGAGGATCTGGTAGACTCCCTGGTTCCCCTACAAGTTGCTGAACTAGTTGGGGCGTCTCAAGCGGGTATGTCCACCTCTGATCCTCTCTCTTTTCAGTCCTCTGCTTGTCTTTCTTTATTTGAATTTGCAAAGCCTGGTCCCTCCAGGAAGATTTTAAATGACCTATCGGCTTTGAATTTATCTTTGTCGTCCTTTGATAGTGTTATCCTTTCTATTCCCGACCCTCCTGATCTGTCATCCTCCCAAGTTGTCGGTGTTCACTAGGCCCCCAGCTCTCAAGCCTCTTCTTTTGAACCTCTTCCTTATAACCTCAGACCTCGGGCAAATAGGGTTGGGTCTGGCCTGGAAATAGGTGGTCTTGCTCTGAATCCTGTAGTGATTGGGGCCAGGAAATTGAGAGGCATAAAATCAAACCTCTCCAAAGCTCAATCGAAAGCTGTTGTGGATATTGCGGATGGTAAATAGATGTCTCTTACTGGGGTTCTTAGAGCAGAGCGACCACCCCCTGAAGGTGTCCCATGATTCTTCTCTCGTTTAACTGTAGAGGCTTAGCTAGCCAACCAAAAAAGCTAGCTTTTAAAGAACTTGTGAGTTCTCACAAACCGGATATTGTTTTGCTTCAGGAAACTCTGGGGAAAGGGGATGATGTAATCAGCTCTATTTCCAAACTTCTGCCTGACTGGGCTTTCTTTTCCCTCGATGCTGTAGGGAGATCTGGGGGTGTGGTTTCTGCTTTTAGTCCTAAGAAATTTAAATATGTTTCCTCCTGGGGTTCTGTGAATGCTCTGGACCTAGATTTTTTCTCCAGTGAGCTCAACCTTTCCTTTCTCTCCATAAATATCTATGGGCCATGTGTGGACAGAGAAATTTTCTGGACCTCTATCTTCAGTTCCTCCTGGATTTCTCATCCTAACATAATTATTGGTGGAGACTTGAACTTTTCGCTGGGGGAAGCGGAGTCCTGGGGTGCCTCGGCTAGAGCTGACCAATTAACCGATTTTTTCAGGAATCATTTGGCCCTGTCCCATATGGTGGATATTCCCCTCCTGAAGCTGAGACCTACATGGAGAAACAGAAGAGTTGGGTAGGACTGGGTGGGCAAGAAGATTGACCGCTTCTTGTTATGCGAAGCTATGGTGGAAAAACTCATGACCTATCAGCATTGGGTAGGTGAAGGAGGTGTTTTGGATCATTTTCCTATTCTTCTGGAAATCAAAGGCGATGGAAAAAAACCTGGAATCCCCTTCAAATTTAACTCATCCTAGGTCAAGGATGACTTGTACAATGAACTCTTTATAGCTATTTGGGAGAAAGATACCTTTAGCTCTGAAATTTCAAGGAGTGCCTTTTTTATGAAAAACCTAAAGAAAATGAAAGTTGCTTCCAAGGCATGGGCTGCCCAAAAAAAGGAGAAAGAAGAAGAGGATCTTAAGAAGGTCAATTCAGATCTCACTCTGATGGAGGACCCTGAAGGGGGTGGATATGCTTCTGCTAAATCAAGGGAAAGAATTAGGGAACTGGAGGCCACTAGGAGAAGCATTCTTTAGCTCAGGGAAGAAAGCTGGTGCTTGAAAAGCAGAGTGATCTGGCTTCAAGCGGGAGACAAGAATACTAAATTCTTTCAAAACTATGCAAAAGGTTGGAAGCTTAAAAATACAATTTGGGAAATTCCTAAGGATAATGGTGAAAAGGCATCTTCTTTTGAGGACCTGGCTTCCTTGGGTATTCATTATTTTAAAGACCTCTTCAAAGCCCCAGCTGAATCTACCATAGCTGAAGTTATTAGAGTAGCTCAATTTTTTCCTAGTTTCATTGATGAAGAAGGCAATGAGGCTATCATGGCTTCTGTTACGAAACAGGAAATAGAGGACATTCTCAAAGGAATGCAAAGGGACAAAAGCTCAGGTCCGAATGGATGGACTGTTGAATTCTTCCAGCACTATTTTGATATTCTAGGTGATGATCTGGTAGTTGTAGTAGAAGAATCTAGAGTCTCAGGAACCATTTTCCCCCCTTTCAATTCCACTTTCCTCGCCTTGATCCCAAAATCTGATAAGCCTAACTCCTTTGCAGACTTCCGGCCCTTTTCTCTCTGCAGTTGTGTTTACAAAATAATTTCTAAAGTCATAGCTTCAAGGATTAAGCCTTTCCTCTCCAGTCACATATCCCCTGAACAATTTGGGTTTCTAAATGGTAGAAAAATCCATGAAGCTGTAGGTGTTGCTCAAGAAACTCTTCACAGTCTGAAGAGAAGTGGAAGGAAAGGGGCTATTATAAAAATTGATTTTTCTAAAGCTTATGATAGATTTAGTTGGATATATCTGCGCCTTTTTCTCACTCACCTTGGTTTTAGATTTGATTTTGTCAGATGGATTATGAGCTGTGTAAAATCTTCTGCTATTGCCTTACTGATAAATGGTGCTGCAACCTCTTTCTTCAACCCTGAGCATGGCCTCAGGCAGGCCTGTCCTTTATCGCCACTTCTGTTCCTCCTGGTAGCGGAAGGGTTAAGCTTAATGATTCATAAAGCCAAAAGTTAGGGCAACCTAAAAGGCATAGAAGTGGCGCTAAATCTCTGGATCACCCATCTCCTTTTCGTGGACGACATTTTGTTGTTTGTCAATGGGAGTATGGAGGATTTTCGTGTTTTAAAAAATCTTTTGGAACTCTTCCTAAAAGATACAGGTCTCCAAATTAATGATCAAAAGTTGACTCTAACTCCCTCTGGTCTTTCTGCTCAAGAAATTGGAAGAGCTAGAATCCTTTTTCATTTTGAAGTCAAATCATTGCTGGACAATTTTAAGTACTTGGGCTTCTATCTCAAACCTGACAATTATCGAATCCGTGACTGGAAATGGCTGCTTGAAAAAATTGAAAAAAGGCTTAACCATTGGAGTTTCAGATGGCTTTCGAGGGCAGGTAGACTGGTCCTAATCAAGTCAGTGCTGATGGTCATTCTGGTTTATTGGGCCAGCCTCTCTTGGGTCCCGAAAGGCATCTTGACCTCAATTGGTAAACTGTGCAGTAAATTCCTTTCGGCAGGGTCAAAACTGGATCATGTCACCCCATGGGTTGCTTGGGACAAAATCACTAGACCCAAGGAAATGGGAGGCTAGGGGATTAAAAATTTGTCTTCCTTTGCAAATTCACTTGCAACTAAGCTTGCTTGGCGTTTGATCTCTATAGATTCTCTTTGGGTGTCGGTTATCAAAAGGAAATACATTAACCAAGGTGTTGTTCTGGATTGGATTCGCTCTCCAGTCAAGTCCTCAAAAAATGCTTCTGTTGTTTGGAAAGGTGTTGTGGCATCAGTTCAGACTATTAAGCAAGGTTTGGCTTGGAATGTAGGAGATGGTACTCAAGTCCAACTAGGCTGTGACCCTTGGGTCGGCTGCTCTGACAGTTTCTCTCTCCCTTCGGCTCTGGTAGTTATTCTTAATGAAAGATGGTTTTTCACCTTGAACTAGGTAGCTGACCCTAGAACAACCTCCCTTGTGAAACAAGGATAGCTCACTAGCATGGATCTGCATTTGGATGATAGGTGGTTGGAATAATGGAACCGTTATGTCTCAGCCTTACTCTTTTCTTCAGTTCGGATTTCGGATTCAAGGGATGAGCTGCGCTGGGTTCATGCGCGGACAGGTTTTTACTCTCCAAAATCGGGTTATAAATGGCTGATGTCTCAGGTGGGGAGGGGGACCTCGAGCTAGTGGTATAAACCAATCTGGAAGTTAAAATGCCCAGCCAAGACCAGACTTTTCTTTTGGTGCATCCTTTAGAATATGGTGCCAACGTGGGATTTACTTCAAAAGAGGGTAAAATCGAGTCTGAGTTGGTGTCCCCTCTGTAGGTCAACTGAAGAAAATGCTCTTCACCTCTTCCTCCAATGTCCTTTTAATTCTAGCCTCTGGGCAGAAACTTTAGGACTGATCAATCTCCCTTTTAGCTGGCGCGGCGATGATTTTCTTCAATCTTGGAACCAGTGGTGGCAGGAGGTTCCAAATGATAAAGACAGATCCATCCCTCTTCTCATAGCATGGGGAACTTGGATTGCCCGTAACAGGGCTATTTTTAATGAAAAGTCCTTTCCTATTATCAGATTGGTAGCAGAAGGAGCTGCCATCTATGACATCATTCCTAATTCTTCAGGACCAGGTCCCCCTCGAAACATTCAGCTTGAAGTTATAAATGATTCAATTCCGTGAGAATTCTTTGATGGGGCATTTGAGTTAAATGGCTCATGTGGTGCTGGTTTAGTTATTCACCTCTCTCATGCTATCTCCTTCCATGCTTCGGTGGGCCTTGGGCAAGGGTCAAATAATTTTTCCGAACTTAAAGCCCTACATTTTCTTCTTTGCTGGTTGACTTCAAAACATTTAAGGCAGATTCAGATATTTGGTGATTCTATAAATGTTGTGAATTGGTTTAATGGGACCCAACAGTGTAGAAATTATATTTTGTTACCTTTGCTTAAGGAGATCCATCGTCTTAAAATTTTCTTCACTGAGATATTTGTTTGTCACATTTACAGGGAAAGGAACCAGGAAGCAGATCGATTATCTAAAGAAGGTGCTCAGCAAGATTTGGGGTCCTAGACAGTAACTGAATTGGTGAATGGGGTTGTTCACGTTAGGGAACAACCAGTTTTTATTTAATCTCTGCTGGTTTTATTTAAATTATGTACATATTTTCTCTTATAGACTCTAAACTGCTACTTCTGTGGGCTCAAAATTGTTTTCCTTATGTAAGGAGGTTCTGGGTTCCAATTTTGATTAAAACTGTTGTCTGGGGACTAGGATAGTTTTTACTACTAGTCCTTTCTTTGATAAAAAGAAGCTTTGGGCTTCGCCTTTGCATTCTTAGTCCTTCTGTTCTCATCTATGTTTCAGTTTATCCGGGGGATGATGAATAAAAGGAGATGCATTGACTTCTTGAGATGTTTTTTCTTTTTACTGGTTGCTTTGCATCATCACAGATCTTGTAAAGAAGTTGCTTCACGATACCCCTTTGAAAGAAGGGAATGGCTCTATATTTAAATGCTATGCATATGCTCTGAGACTATCTATTTATAATAGAAAGTTCGATTTTTTTTTCTGTGGAAAAAAAAAATTATATATATATATATATATATATATATATATTTCATTTTATTTTTTATTGTTTTTTAAATTAAAACCATTATAATAAAAGAAGAAATGTTTGTTAATATAAAATAGAATACTATACAATCGAAATTTTTAAAAATTAAAAAATTAAAACATATGTTTTAAAATCTAAAAAAAACAAATTAAAATTAAGAATAAGATTTAAAAAAAATAAAAATATAAAAATTTCAAATAAAAAAAATTTCAAATAAAAAACCAAAAACAAACAATTTAAATAATAAAACCACCAATATATTTATAATAAAAAAAACTAAAAGGTTTAATATAAACTAAAACTATATATTCTCCTTAAATAAACAAAAATTCTAAATTATTTTCCTAAAAACCCTAAAAATTTGATATTTTTTCTCATTTTTTTCAGTAAAAAAATATAAAAACTTTATGGTTTTCAAAAATAAAAACAATAAAAAAATAGTTTTTGAACACAAAAACCATAGAAAAAGTAGATTTTGCCCAAAATTGTCATTAAATGGACAGAATTGAAAGAAAACTAACCTTTCAAATGCGAAGAAATCCTATTACCAATCTGAACACAATGTCTCGACAAAATTACCAATGCTAACACAACGCCTCCAATGTGAATGCAACACCTTCACAAAGTTACCAATGCCAACCCAACACCTCTAGAAAATTGCTCCAACAAAAACTAGAAGACTTGATGCGATTTCATGAATAGAAACAATGATTCTTATTATATAACGAATATTGTGTGATTGGTTTACTGTTTAACGAATGTGGGATTAAAATTTAAAATATTACATGTAGTTAACTATAGTTAATGGGCAGAAATGTGAAGTTGGGTTACACTTTTGTGAGAATCGGGGGCGGAAAATTTTTTTCAGCAATATTTCGGCCGAACTTTATGAGAAAGTTCAGCCAAACTCTTTTTTTCGTTTAGATTGATAGCACACTGACGGCGTGGGTAAACAGATTTTTTTCCGGAGATGGGAAAAATGGCAACAAAAGTTCGGCCGAACTATTTCTTATAAATATATCGCTCGTGAAATTTATTTTTTTCCCATGTCTGTGTTTCTTTGCTCTGTTTCTTCGCGCTTTTTTGTCTTTTTGCTCTGTTCGTTGAATTGTTGCAATCTGTTCGTTGAATTGTTGCAGCGCTATTGCTGGTCTGGGGCTACTTCCGCTCTGTTGGTGATTATTTGTGGCGACGTCAAGTGAACCACCAGGTAAGCAGCTCTTTCTGTTGCTGATTGTCCACCTATGCATGGAAATTTAGAAAGTTGAAATGTAATTCTGTGTTTATTTGGCTCTAGATGGCACAATATATAAGCCATGTTTTTTTTTCTCTCGTGCAGCTTCTCTGTTTTATGATTGCAGACTAAGTATAATTAAACGTTTTTAGCACAGTAGATAAGCCATGTTTTTTTTCTCTCGTGCAGCTTCTCTGTTTTATGATTGCAGACTAAGTATAATTAAACATTTTTAGCACAGTATATAAGCCATGTTTTTTTTTCTCTCGTGTAGCTTCTTTGTTTTATGATTGTAGACTAAGTATAATTAAACGTTTTTAGCTATGGAACGGTGTCTCAGTGTATAGTTGTTTTTGTGTTTTTTGATGGAAAAGGAAGGTCCTGTTCTCTGCTTGATTAATATAAGAATGGTCTTTCAGTAATGATCTGTTACAATGGTCTTTCCCTTGATCTGTGCCACCAGCTAGTCATCATTAGGTAGCTTGAGATCATCCTTGGTTTGCCCAGATTCAGTCAACAGGCTAACAAAACCATTCCCAGAAATGTCGATTAGCTGATAATTAGTGTGAAAAAATTCTTACTGTTCCTATGGATCCATCAGTTTCATCTGCTCTAGTTGATTCTCCACCTGTGCATGGAATTTTACCACCCTTGTTAAGCTTATGACGTTACTGAGCCTTCTCTCGATTCCTCAACGCTGGAATGTGCAACCTTTAGTATTTTTTGTAATCACTCATGGTGTGGATAGACTGTAGCTAAATGGCCATAATTATGCTTTAAATTTCATTACCTTTTGCTGTAAGGTGTATGTTGAATTTCTGGTAGTATGATATGCATTCGGTTGCTACAGTTGTTACTGTTCCTGTGGATCCATCAATTTCATCCGCTCTAGCTGATTCTCCACCTGTGCATGGAATTTTACCACCATTGTTAAGCTTATGCTGTTACTGAGACTTCTCTCGATTCCTCAACGCTGGAATGTGCAACCTTTACTATTTTTTGCAATCGCTCATGGTGTGGATAGACTATAGCTAAACGACCATAATTAGGCATATGAGGGTGAAGGGAACTTTGTTTTACAATAAGAATGATTGAACTAGAATGATCTACTATTGTAATGTGACTACATATTGTCTTTTTCGGATGTATTTCTGTATGAGGCAGAATTTGATCTTTTATACTTGATAACCTGTTATGGGTATATCAGGAGGATTTTATATATGAACTGTTATCAATATATGAAACAGGGTTTTTTCTCCTTCGAAAAAAGAGTTGAAATCATTCTAAATTCACATATGTTCAGTGGTTTCACTGTTTCACTTCCGATATTATGTTTCTTACCTTAATGAACAGGTGGAACTCTGCTGGGAGGCCTCTCTTTTTTTTGACTCTTTTCTCATACTGTCAAAGGCCGTTATATGCTATATGGGCTATACTGTATAGTTATTAGACTACATATATTCATATAGAACTTGCAAAGAGTATGATGGAAAGCAAACATAATAATGTATTAGGACATCACAACTTGCTAATTAGTTATTAGACGACATATCATCATATAGAACTTGCAAATAGCATGATGGAAATGTGAACTTGCAAACAGTATGATGGAAATGTGGATCTCATGACTCTTCATGATTAATTCTTCTAGAAACCAAACATAATAATGTATTAGGACATGCTCCTTTAACTTGCAAATAGTATGGTCAAAATGTGGATCTCATGACTCTTCATGATTAATGCTTCTAGAAACCAAACATAATTTAAGGTATTAGGACATAATTTAATGTATTAGGACATGCTCCTTTAGGCTTGGTGGAATTACCTTTGCTTTTTATTTCTCTCTTACAGACATATATATATGAAGAGATGATCCCATTTTCTTTTTTATTCATAGATCAAATGTCATTTAAATACAAGATTTATCATAATATACAATGATTAATTCTATATTATTCATAAATTGTTTCATTAAAAAATGAACGCTAGTTAATGATGAACCTAGTTAATGCTTCGTCTTCATGAAGAATACTACTTGATCTTTCAATTTGAATTTGATGATGGTCCTTTGTTATCTTTCTTGACTAATTTGTTATCTTTCTTGACTACTTCAAATTATTGACACAATCATATGCTTCTTGTTACTCTTTTTATTCCTTCCTTATATTGTATTCTCCCCCTTAGATATTGTGTACTCTCCCACATAGATATTGCACTCAATTTTGATGGTCCTTTGTTATATTTCTTTACTTAAAATTATTGACACTTGATCATATAGATATCATATAGATATTGCACTCAATTTTGATGGTCCTTTGTTATCTTTCTTGACTACTTCAAATTATTGATACAATCATATGCTTTTTGTTACTCTTTTTATTCCTTATATCTATTCTCCCCCTTAGATATTGTGTACTCTCCCACATAGATATTGCACTCAATTTCATAGGCTCTTCTTTTGAAGTCAAATATATTGTATTCTCCCCCTTAGATATTGTGTACTCTCCCACATAGATATTGCACTCAATTTCATAGGCTCTTTTTTTGAAGTCAAATAAGTGACAATAATTTACAAGAACTATCCCTAATTTGTTTTTCACATGTTCAAATGGTTCTCTAAAAACATAATTTACAAGAATTATTCCTAATTTGTTTCTCACATATTCAAATGCTTCTCTAACAAGAGGCTTTGCAAGTATGTATTACATCTTCACTATTTTCTCAAAGACTTGTTGTGTAAGGAAGTGGTACTTTATGATGATATGTAAATAGTGATTGAATGAAGCAGAATATTTTATTTTTGAAATTATTATTACACTTATATTGAAACACTTAATAGATATATAGATTTACCTTAATATTTTGTAGAGCCCATTTCATCCAAAACACTCAAAAAGAAGTAACTACTATGTATTCCACTTCTACTCTAGATAGAGAAAGTAATGACTCTTTCTTGCTTAACCATTAAACCAAAGACTCTTCTAAGTAGAATTATACATTTTCCACTTGTACTTTTCACAAACCTAGTTGAATCTCTATATGTTTTCAATGTAAATTTCTCACAAGTAAATTTGTCAATGTAAATTTCTTAACTTCTACAAGTTCTATAGACAGAGTCTGTAAAGGGTTAGGTATCCTCTGGATCTCATATTTTATGAAAGGTGACATATCTAGTAAATTCCCCTACAGTAAATCTCTAGAATAGATCTAAATTCCCCTACAGTAAATGCCCCTACAATCAACATGTATATAGTATTTAGAAACAAAAATTAATTTGATACAAAACATAGGTTTAACCAAGTATATAGTTTTTCATTTTCATATCCATGGTCTCAAACAATGAGAAAGAAAAAACCTTTTATATTCAACATGTAAAACACAAATTAGCCATAAAAGTGAAACCAAAAGTGATATGATACAAAACATAGGTTTTAACCTAATCTAGTAAACTCCCCTACATTCAATCTTTAGAATAGATCTAATTAGAATTTTTTCATTTTCATATTCATGGTAGTTCTATAGGTAGAGTCTGTAAAGGGCCATGTAGCCTCTAGATCTCATCTTTTATGAAAGGTGACATATCTAGTAAATGCCCCTATAGTCAATCTCTGGAATAGATATAAATGCCCCTACAGTAAATGCCCCTACAATCAACATGTATATATTATTTAGAAACAAAAAGTAATTTGATACAAAACATAGGTTTTAACCAAGTATATAGTTTTTCATTTTCATATCCATGGTCTCAAACAATGAGAGAGAAAAAACCTTTTATATTCAACATGTAAAACACAAATTAGCCATAAAAGTTTCCCATTGAAACCAAATGTGATTTGATACAAAACATAGGTTTTAACCTAACAGTAAATGCCCCTACATTCAATCTCTAGAATAGATATAATTAGAAGTTTTTCATTTTCATATTCATGGTAGTTCTATAGGTAGAGTCTGTAAATGGCCAGGTAGCCTCTGGATCTCATCTTTTATGAAAGGTGACATATCTAGTAAATGTCCCTACAGTCAATCTCTGGAATAGATCTAAATATAAGTTTTTCATTTCTTCCATGCATTTGCAATAAATGTCAATTTAATATATATATTTTTATTGATTTTTTTTTTTTAGGGATAAGAAAACCATTAAATATGGTTGAAAAATGGAAATTATGCATAGAAGTTTCTTGCTATCCCAATCCAGGGAATGCATTGATTACATATGTGCTTTCCAATATTGCAACTAGAAAACTCGTCCAAAGGAAAATGAATATACCGAGAAGAAAAACAAAGAACGAGGCATATTATATTGGATTGATAGAAGGCTTGCGAACAACGATGGAGTATGGATCAAATGGAATTGTGGTTTTCACCAATTCTGAACTTGTGTGCAACCAGATGAATGGCGTATACCAAGTTAAGAAGGAGAGGCTAAAAGAAATGCATGGAATAGCAAACAATATTGTTATCCAATTTCATTTTTTTAGTATAAGGCATTGTTCAAATGTGAATAAGATGTCTGCTGATTTATTGCGTGGGGAAACGCAAATTTAGGATTCATATATCAAAGATGAATCAATAGATGAATTAGAATTATACGAGGAAATGCCAATGCAAGATTCATCTCTCAAATATGAATTAGTTTTGAGACACTCTTCTTCAAAAATTCAAGATTCATCTCTCAAAGATGAATTAGTTTTGAGACGCTCTTCTTCAAAAATTCAAGATTCATCTCTTAAAGCTGAATTACCGTTGAAACGCTCTCCTTCAAAATTTATTGATGGAAATTGTAACATATCTTGGATATGTGTGTGTTGTGTACTTATAAATGTGTCTTTTTTAATGACCATGTGCTTTTTTCAATTATATACCAAGTGTGTTCCCACCACACCATGTAAAGCGCAACTTGGTGAACTTCATAATTGATGGACATTGTAACATATCCTGGATATGTGTGTGTTGTGTACTTATAAATGTGTCTTTTTTAATGACCATGTGCTTTTTTCAATTATATACCAAGTGTGCTCCCACCACACCATGTAAAGCGCAACTTGGTGAACTTCACATTTGAAACAAGTGGTGAACTTCACATTTTTATGAAATTAAAATGTGGGGACTTCAACAAATTTTTGTTTAAATGGAGTTTCACTTCTTTTTTAATGACAATGTGTTTTTTCAATTTTATACCAAATGTGCTCCCACCATGTAAAACACAATTTGGGGAACTTATCATTTTTATAACTTTTTTTTGCTTAAATTGAGTTTCACATATCAGTTAGTGCTTTGAAAGTTGTGTTTTACAGAATTTGTTTACACTAAATTAAACAAATTAACTTTTTGAACTTTATCATGAATTTAATTTAAATTAGTTATTTAAAAAATTAATTGTAAATGTCCACCGTAGATATATATATCATGGAGGATGAACAACGAAGATCAACAGAATCCCATATCTCTACGAGAGGGGAGGATCAATGATCGGGATCGAGAGCTGTTCATGGTAAATTTAAATATAATATTAAATCTCCATACATGTGTGTACATATGGAATTGATTTTTTATGAACTTGTGAGTTAAATTAGTTGTTAATAAGTTTCATTTTTTATTTTTTAGGAGCTAATAAGAAGAGAAGGGTCTCTACTCTAGCCATGGATGCCCATGTTTCACCCAGTGGTGGTATGGTTTTAACACAATTTGATCAATGAATATGTACATGTGTATTTATATGTATGCATGTATTTTTCAATTGATTATAAATTCGTATTTTTTTATGAAGCTTCTCAATCCTCTAGAGAGGTTGGTGGTGGTTCAAATCCCCTTAGAGGGCCATCAATGAGTGGTAGTAGTTTGCATGAAGGGGGTGATATTTATTTTCCTGGAGGCAAATCAACGGCTGGTGATGCTGGTTCTCAGCAGGGTCGTTCTGGGCTGGTTCTTAGCAGGGTCGTTCCGGGTCTCAACAGTTTCAGGGTGGAGAAGATGCTAACCAACCACGTCGAGGTTGCCATCAATTTCAATATTTTTTTCATTGAATTTGTACAAATTTTTTTACATGTATTTTTTATAATATATATATATATATATATATATATATATATATATATATATATATATATATATATATATATATAGATATATATATGCAGAGGCTGAAAATGTTCCAAATATTTTTCAAAATAGATGCAGGGCAGAACACTACATTAAAGAAGAAGGTTGTCTACCCACCACAACTTATCCGGCTGACATTTTTGATATACCATGGGAAAGAAACATGGCGCAATGCACCTTACAAAGGTGTCAACAACTTCATGCAAAATTGTGGAGATATCTTGTGGCTTTGACTCTACCTACTGAGAGTCGACAAGGCCTCGAAATAGTTACACATTCATTGGGAAAAATTGTAAATGTGTACAAAAATATTGGGCCAACGACTGATACATTTATAGAAGTGATGATAAAGAGAAAGGAAACAATAATGGGTCCCGATAAATGGGAGGATGTAAAACAAAGAGTTACAAAAAATATGGCGAAGTAAATGTTTAATTTCAAGGAAGGGCCAAAAAGAAAAATGTTGAAGGTGCAATATTTCAAGAACCCAAATATAGCTCACTATTTGTATGATAGGCTCCTTGCGGCCTATGGATAAGTAATAGAAAGCTAACAAAATTTCTGACAACTTTTATTTTTATTGCAAAATGAAATTCTAAACAGAAAAATTGTTATAGTTTGCAGAAAGTTGAAGAACCGAAAAACATGAAAGTTTTTTCTCAAAAAAGGGCAAAAAGTGTAACCCAACTGCAAAAAGTGTCTCTTATTTTCTTGTTGTGCATGGTGTTATGAAAACAAAGTATTTCCCAGCATTCTTTGTATTATTTCTGAGTTAGGTTTTTTTTTTTTTTGGTTTTTACCACCCAGGTTGAACCTTCTATTAATACTAAGGGATTGAGGGTGAAGAGAAAGGGCTGCTATCCCGGTGTTCCTCTTTTCACGGGTAATTTCTATACTTGTTAAAATTTATGGGTTTTAATTTTTTTACTTTACACGGTAGATGTGCATGAGTATTCCTTTTCTTACCGACATAGTTCCTTTCACAGACATGTGGAAAAATCTACCATTGTGATAGAGTATTCAAGCAATTTCTCCTTTTGTCCTCGCACAATAATTTTTTTTGTAATATCCCTAGCGTAAGCCACCAGAAAAATTCTTGTAAAATGAGGGTTGTTAAATAATTAAATATTATTAATTCTTATATTGATATTACATGACGAATATTCTTGTAATTCGTAATTATAAGAATATTGGAAGAATTATTTCTTAATTATTTTATTTATAAGAATTTATATTTTTCCTTTAGAAATAAATTATATTTCCAAGTTGCTATATTTTATGAGTTTTAGAAATAATGAGTAATAGTTTTTGAAAAACTATGGATAAGTGATATTTTTCTCATAAGGCAAAATAAAATCTAACTTGAAAAGAAAATCATGAGAGATTTATGGAGTGCTTTTGTGATTTAGGAAAAATTAGATTTATGGTTGCTTTATGGAATGCTTTTAAAATTTAGAAAAGCCATTTCATCTTATTAATTTTATTTATCGTAAGACTATGAGAAAAATAAGGGAAGGAAGGAGCATGGCGAATGGAGCCAAGGAAGAGGAAGAAGGGATTCCAAACATCCATCAAAAGATATGTAACTATTTTCTTTGAAAATTCTTTTGTTTGCATATGGGGCATGATGATATAATAATTGAATTTACCAGCAAGGAAAAGTTCATATGATAAAGAATCAAGATTATTTTTTGAGAAAATCTCTATTAATTCGGTGGATAGAGGAATAAGTATTTTATTCATTTAATTATTAGAATATTTCACGTGTTTTGAATTCATAAAAGGTTTTCATGGCTAAATAATTCTGTGAATTGCATGAGTTACTGGAAAATAGGGTTCAAATATGCCTTTGTATCTCCCAAACCGAGATAGATATGTAAAAAGTGAAAGAGGTTTTTGTAAAAGACGATGTTATGACCCAAAAACTCATTCAAATTTTAATAATTAGTTTCCCATGTCTCTAAAACCATGTCAAAAATTGATGACAAAAACAAGGAATTATTTAATATTTAAATATGGAAGAATGAGCTACAAATATTCGTTAATATCTTTAAAACCGTAACACTTGGGTAAAAAATGAGAGAGGTTATTTTTAATTAAACCGTTACAAACAAAAACCTCTTTGGCTATTCCAAAAATCATTTCCATTTTTTTTGAAACCGTGTTCAAAGTGGATGACTAAAACAAGAAAAACAGAGTAATGTAGAGTTCTTCTATTTTCTTTTTTTAATCGGATAAAAATAATTGCTTATGTACATATAAATATAATAATTATGTTGATAATTATTTAAAAGGAATTAAGTTAGTCCTTTTCAGATATTTCCAATTATAATCTCATGATGCATATGGATTAAAAGTTTAAAGAGAAATATTAGACTCTTGGAAAGAGTATGTGCTTAGGTGCACATGAATAATTATCTAGTATATTTGATCTACTAGAATTGATTATGTGATTTCACATGCATGAGAAGCTTGAGTCATGAAAAAATATATAAATAACTTTTGTGAGAATTAATTCACATAAAAAAATTGCATAAAAGGAAATTGGTTATGTTATTTAAGAAGGAATTTTTATTCATTTAACTCTTGAAGAAATATTACAAATCTCTGTGATGTGTGAAATGATAAGAAAATATTTTGTATTTCATGCATAATAGCTAGTGAGTTAGTTATCTTTTGGAAAAATAATAATTAGGGTGTTACATTTCTTGGAGAATAAATATATATATTTGTATGTAAGGAAACATTTATTGTGTTATAACTCTTAAAAAAGAATAGAAGAGAAAAATAAATCTTTGTATGTATTATTGGATTAGATTCTTGGAGAGGAAAACTAGTAATCACATACTTTATTATGTAAGATTATTTAGAGAAGCATGTACGATTGCATGCATGGAAAAAATATAGTTTTGCGTAGTAGATTTCTAGAGAAAAGGAAGATGCAATCACATAATATTGATTGTGTTGGCCTTATTTTGGGAAAATAATATGTTTTTTGCACACCTAAAGGGATTAACTATGGTATTAGCTCTATTTTGGGAGAATATTATGCATACTTATTGGGTTGTATCTTTTGGATGAGAGGGAAACTTCCCTTTGCATGCATGAAAGAATAAATGGTATGCATTTGATAACTTGGAAAAGAAATGTGTTTATTTTTCCATGAAATATTTATTTAGTTTCCTTTGGAAAGAAATATATGTTTTACATGAAAGTAGAACAAGTTATGATATTGCATGCACAAAATTATAACTAGTATGTTAAATTTGCTTGAAATAGAGTCGGCATTGCTATACATAATAGCCATTGGGAATAACTCTTGTTTGGAAAATAGGTTTTTTTAAAATAACATGCATTCACATGCATAGGTATAAAATCTATTGCGTTAATCCCGTTGGAAAATAAAACGTAAGAGTAGGCACAAAGTAAATTTCTTGTTGGGATAGTTTTCTAGAAAGCTTGTTATGCATTTGCATGCACAATATTATTATATACTATGTTAGCTTTCCTTTGGAAATAATATGAAAGTGCATGCAGTATTTTGTTAGCATTTTTTGGAAAGATGAGGCTTGATCGTGATTTATTTGTTACTAATCCATCTAAAATGATTCTAAAGAAGACATTTCATGTCAATTTTTTTATGTTATATACATGCATACAAATATTTGTAGAAGTGTCACAAATAAAGATTGATTATTGGTTTATTAATATTTTATCTAATCATGATATGAAGTGTGCTAACGACATCAATGGCAGGAAAGGGGGTTGACTTGAGAAAAGGATTGTTCAAGTTTAACATTGTATAAGATAAATAGTTGTTATTCCATGCAAGTCAAGGCATTCCAACTATACGATGACCCATTGAAGGAATGAGTCTGACCACAAAGATAGAGATTGAGGATCCATGGGTTAATGGCATCATGATGATTTAAATTGCTTATATCTAGTGATGTTGCATTTAAGATTAATTTTATATGTAATTTTTAAGAAAATGCTCAAGGGATGGACTCCCTGATAACCATTGAGTGAGGGGTGAAAACCTTCACGAGCATTTAATAATAAAGTTCAATGTTTGTTGGTTTTAACCCTATAGGGTTTCTAGGGTATATCGATGTCTAATGATGTGATTGTTCATTGTGTCATTTTAATGATTTTAATTTCTTTCATGATGTGATTTTTATATTATCAATTATGTGATTTAGTAATTGAATTAAAATGATCATGGGATTGATGCATAGTTATAACAGGAAATTTAAGGTAATATGCTACAAAAAGGAGAGTTAATGGTTGTGTACCTCACTATTATTTTTACTAAATATTTCTATTGGTGATGATGATGGTTATCATAATTGTTAATGAGTGAATATAGAAAGTAATTTAGAAAGTTACACATTGGTAAATGTTGAAAAAATTCCCTAGCTCCATGCATTTTCCTACGAGGTTACTGGGGTATGTTACAAATGGTATCAGAGAAAAAGGTTGCAATACTGGTGCCATTTGGGAATCATTATGAAAAAAGGAAGTAGAGGTATGATTCTAGTGGGCATCATCTCAGGTATGATTTTAATTAAAACTATAGTAGAGTAGAATTAACATGAGATGCATGATGCATGATTAATGACTACATCAAAGAATATAAAGTGATAATGATTCTTTGAATGTTGTGCTCATGACATTTAAATACGGATGTGGATAAAAGAAAATAAAAACTATATTGTACCTATGAACCATCCTGAGCAGTCACTGATTATAGTCTGGATTAATTACCAATCATTTGCATGCATAGTATTAGAACATTGATTATGGCACATAAGAAAAAGTAAAAGAAAAAAAAAACATGACTAAAGTTATCATGCACTGCTTATAAAGAATCAACGCATGTATGGTTGGTGTGATAACTAAATAATTTATAAGTTGGGATTTACCTTGAAGAGGACAATCGAAAGTTGTAAAAACAAAGAAAAATTGACGGACCTCTTTATTTGTTAAAAATCAACAATGAGTGAAGTGGAACTCACATAGTGAACTTAAAGTCAATGAACAACTCATAGTACCATAATTGTGGGTTTTCTTTCTTCATGTAGAGTTGTAGAGGAAAGTTTACATTCCATGTGTTCGACAAAAGTGGTAAATGAGATCCAAAGTTTTGTTGTTTTAAATAATTGCAATCCTGGGAGTTTTGGATGTGATTAATCTTAAAGAAAGCATAATTATATGGTATGCAAGATATGTTAATGTATTTTTTTCTAAGTTTCATGATTGTTATTCTGTGGAAATTTGGAATGTATACCACCTATATTGCATGTGATGAATTGTTGTCAATGTACTTTGACAAATTGTGGGACCCATGTTGAGAGTCAAGTATAGATGCATGGTGTACATAAATTTACCTTTGCCTTCATGATAATATGAAAATGGAAAATTATGTAAATTACAATGGATTTTTAGACATTGAATTTTTATTGGATTCAATGGCTATGGAAGCCATGATGGGGCTAATGTGATAATGTAATATTTTATTATTGAGTTAATGAATACATTGATTGGGGTATTTATAAAATAACTCTAGATTTTTAGAAGACTTCTTACCAGCTTATGAAAAGCTATTGGTGGTTAATTTCAAGATGAGACTTCCTTAAAAGTATCCTAAGAATCCCTAGGAGAAAATAATAAAGAGGAAAATATTAATGTAATGGGAGACAAAGATTATGTTAATCACTTAGTTGGATATAAATACCAAGTGGGGTAAAATAAAGTAAAATGGGAGAGAAAGGCATACTTTAAAGAAAAGAAGAGTATATTTTTCGAAAAATATAAAACAAAAGGCTTAGGAAAAATGTTGGCAGGCCTTAAAGCAAGACACTGCTAAAAATATGATGGGAAGAAAGCACCAAGGAATCAATGAGCTTGTTGATTCTAGTGGTAAGTATATCTTAGCTCGGTGGGGAACTATTGGAGATAGTTCACTGATGGGTGGAATATGCTCGGTTTCTCAATAATTCCTAGAAACTAACTACTGTTAGATGAAATTATACCTATGTTTTTTTATTGATTTCAAACTTATGTAAAGATTTTGGATGTTACAATAGTCTATATATTTCATGTCTCAAAGTTTTTGCATGCGTTATATTTTTTCATGCATATATATTAATTTATCTAACCCACAATTCCGATGAAATAGGTTGTTTTGGTATTTTTTATGAGAAAATGAACGTGTCAAAAATGACTTATATATCTGCATGCCTAGAGGAAATAAAATGAAATATATATGCGACTGAAATAGTTTGCATTGGATAAAATAATGAGTTATTGAACTCTAAATTCATAACAGACTAGAGGAAAATCGTTGGAGATAAATGCCATTAGTTTGAATTTCATTGAAAATATTGTGGGAGAGAAAGACAATAATTTGCAAACAACACTAGTGGGAGAGAAAGACTAGGGTAACTCCTAAATAAAATACAACATGCACTTGATAGAGTTTTTCTTATCATTTTGATGATTAAAGGATAATGCTCCTTGATTTTTTGTGGAAGTATAATGATTGAAATATTATTTTACATTGCCTATATAAATGATAATGAAAAGTAAACATTAATGCTCCAACAAAAAAAGAACATCGAGGACGATGTTCTCTTTAAGGAGGGGAGTATCTAATATCCTCGACCTAAGACATCGTAAAAAATCTCGTAAAATGAGGGTTGTTAAATAATTAAATATTATTAATTCTTATATTGATATTACATGAAGAATATTCTTGTAATTCTGAATTATAAGAATATTGGAAGAATTATGTCTTAATTATTTTATCTAGAAGAATTTATTTTCTTCTATAGAAATAAATTATATTTCCAATTTGGTATCTTTTATGAGTTTCAGAAATAATGAGTAACAGTTTTGGAAAAACTATGGATAAGTGATATTTTGATCATAAGGAAAAAGAAAATCTACCTCGAAAATAAAAGCATAAGAGATTTATGGAGTGATTTTGTGATTTAGGAATAATCAGATTTATGGTTGCTTTATGGAATTCTTTTAAAATTTAGAAAAGCTATTCCATTTTCTTAATCCTATTTATTGTAAGCCCATGAGAAAAATAGGGGGAGGGAAGGAGAGAATACATGGATAATGAAGCCAAGGAAGAGGAAGAATGGATTCCAAGCATGCATCAAAAGTTAAGTAACTATTTTCCTTGAAAATTCTTTTTTTTTCATATGGGGCATGATGATATAATAATTGAATTTATTTGCAAGGAAAAGTTCACATGATAAAGAATCAAGATTATTTATTGAGAAAATCTCTATATAATTTCGTGGATAGAGGAATAAGTGTTTTATTCATTGAAATATTAGAAAATTTCATGTGCTTTGAATTCATAAAAGGTTTTCATGACTAAATATTTCTGTGAATTGCATGAGTTATTGGAAAATAGGGTCCAAATATGCCATTGTATCTCTCAAACCTGGATATATATGTAAAACACGAAAGAGGTTTTTTAAAAGGAGGATGTTATGACCAAAAGACTCTTTCAGAATTTAAAAGTTTGTTTCCTATGTCTCGAAAACCATGTCCAAAATTCATGACAAAAATATGGAATTATTTAATATTTAAATATGGAAGAATGAGCTGCAAAGATTCATTTGAATATTCCAAACCGTAACACCTGCGTAAAAACTGAGAGACATTATTTTTAAATAACCCGTTAAAAACAAAAACCTCTTTGGGTTTTCCAAAACCCATTTCTTGGAAACCGTGTCCAAAGTGGATGACTAAAACATTAAAAACAGAGTAAAACAAACTGCTTCTATTTTATTTTATTTAATCAGATAAAAATAATTATTTATTTACATATAGACATAATAATTGTGTTGATAATTTTTCAAAAATAATGAATATATTTCATTTAAGATATTTCCAAGTATGTTCTCATGAGTCATACGCTTTAAAACTTTAAAGAGAAATATTGGAATCTTGAAGAGAGTATGTGCTTAGGTGCATATGAATAATTATCTAGTATATTTGATCTACTATAATTGATTATGTGATTTTACATGCATGAGGAGCTTGAGTCATGCAAAAGATATAAATAAATTTTGTGAGTAGTATTCACATAAAACCTTTGCATAAAAGGAAATTGGTTGTGTTATTTGAGAAGGATTTGTTATTCATGTTATTTATTGCGGAAATATTACAAATCTCTCTGATGTGTGAAATGATAAGAAAATATTTTGTATTTGATGCATAATAGCTAGCGCTTTATCTATCTTTTGGAAAAATAATAATTAGAGTGTCAAATTCCGTGGAAAATAAATATATATATTTATATGCAAGGAAACATTTATTGTGTTATAACTCTTCAAAAATAATAGAAGAGAAAAATATATCCTTTTATGCATTATTGGATTAGATTATTGTAGAGATCACATGCTTTATTATGTAATATTATTTAAAGAAACATATACGTTTTCATGCATGGAAAAAGTATAGTGTTGGTATTAGATTTCTAGAGAGAAG
Organism: Pinus albicaulis; assembly: GCA_034641835.2. Lineage (NCBI taxonomy): Eukaryota > Viridiplantae > Streptophyta > Pinopsida > Pinales > Pinaceae > Pinus > Pinus albicaulis. The sequence continues at coordinate 90,203 of JAXQQM020063003.1, read as the reverse complement.
GAAGATGAAGTCACATAATATTGATTGTGTTGGCCTTCTTTCGGGAAAAATAATATGTATTTTGCACACCTAAAGGCATTAGATATGGTATTAGTTGTATTTTGGGATAATATTATGCATAGTTATTGGGTTAGATCTTTGGATGAGAGGGAAATGTCCCTTTGCATGCATGAAAGAATAAATGGTATGCGTTTGATCCCTTATAAAAGAAATGTGTTTATTTTTCCATGAAATATTTATTTAGTTTCCTTTGGAAAGAAATATACAATTTACATGTAAGAAGAACAAGCTATGTTATTGCATGCACAAAATTATAACTAATATATTAACTTTGTTTGAAATAGAGATGGCATTTTTATACATAATATTCATTGTGAAGAGCTCTTGTTTGGAAAAGAACATGCATTCACATGCATAAGTATAGAATCTATTGCATTAATCCATTTGGAAAAAAAATATAAGAGTAGGAACAAAGGAAATTGCTTGTTGGGATAGTTATCTTGAAAGCTTGTTATGCATTTTCGTGCAAAATATTATTATATAGTTTGTTAGCTTTCCTTTTGGAATAATATGATAGTGCATGCAAGTTTTTCTTATATTTTGTTAGAAAGATGAGGCTTGATAGTGATTTATTTGTTACTATTGCATGTGATATGATGTTAAAGAAAACATGTAATGTCAATTTTTTTATGTTCTATACATGCATACAAATAGTTGTGGAAATGTTACAAGTAAATATTGATTATTGGTGTATTAATATTTTATCTAATCATGATATCAAGTGTGCTGATGAAAGCAATGGTAGGAAATGAGGGTGACTTGAGAAAAGTTTTTTTTCAAGTTTAAAAGTGTGTAAGATAAAGAGCTGTCAGTCCATTCAGGACTAGTAGTTCCAACTCCAGGATGATCCACTGAAGCAAACAATTTTACCACAAATAAAAAGATTGAGGATCCATGGGTAAATGGTAGCATGATGATTGTAATAGCTTATAGCTATTTATGTTGCATTTAGGATTATTTTTCTATGTACTTTTATGAAAATGTTCAAGGGATGGACTCCCTTATAACCATTGAGTGAGGGGTGAAAACCCTCATGAGAGTTTATTAATAAAATTAAACGTTTTATGGTTTTCACCCTATGGGGTTTCCACGCTATATCAGTGTTTAATGATGTGATTTTTCATTGTGTCATTTTCATGATGTTAACTTCATTCATGATCTGATGTTTATATTATCAATTATGTGATTTAATAATTGAGTTAAAATGATCATGGGATCGATGCATAGTTGTAATAGGAAATTTAAGGTAATATGCTACAACAAGGAGAGTTAGTTGTGTAACTCACTATGTTTTTTACTAAATATTTCTCTAGGCGATGATTATGGTTATTTTAATTGTTAATGAGGGAATATAGAAAGTAATTTAAAATGTTACACGTTGGTAAATGTTGAAAATATTTCCTAACTCCATGCATTTTCCTGTGAGGTTACCAAGATATGTTACATTTTTGGTGTGATAGAATTATTCCCTTTAAGCTAATTCCTAATTATCATGTTCCTATTTTCATAGGTACTCCTTTTTTGTTCTTGGTCTACATGAGTTTCTTTCGTTCCACCATTTCTCCATACTTACAAGCTACATCCTTTCTTAGGTTGGTAGCACACTTATTCTAGCATGGTTCTTTGTGAGGCAAGAATTTGGGTTTCGAATTTGGCGACGCTACTACGGAATGATAATGTTACATTTAGATGTAAATTTCGTAAATGGCATATGAGCCTAATTAACTTGTAATCATTTTTTCTTCTTTATAACATAGATGATTGTGTATATTCAAAAGATTCAAAGGTTATTTTTGTATATGGACAACTCGATCTATTTATTATTTATCTCTTGGTAAAAAACACATTTCCTCCTCATCTAGTTTGACGGATGTGTTATGAATTTCCCCCTCTTCCCTACTATATCAAATGAATTGTCAATTTTTTCTAATTTTGATACCTCTGAATTTTATATGATTTACTCCTAAGATGTTGAAATGTGATTTTCCTGTGCAGGGCCCTTTTTTATATTGATTTATGTGTTTCTTTAATTTGAATAATTCTTGTTACGAAGTTGATGATAGATATATGTTGGTCGAGTTTAATATTGAATTCAAAGTGCAGCTTCATTCTACACTATGTACTATATTGTTACCTCTTCCTGTTGGTATAGTAGAATAGACATATTTTGCGTATGAGTACAGGTGATGTTATGTAATAAACTACAATTTTCACTTTCCCTTTGTGATTTATATAGTAGCTTATATATAGAACTACCATCTCTACTTACTCCTTTGAGTGAAATCTTAGTGGTACAAATTTTGAAAAAGTAGATTTGTTTTTAGCTTATTCTCTAAATTCTAAATTCTGCTATTAGTTCCATCAATAAATCAAAAATACCGTTTTCTAACAACAACATGGTTCAGTGTACTTTGCTGACATTTTATCCTTAAGGAATTATGGCTATAACTAATATCGTTTCTCTAACCCCAATCACTACAAGCCACCATAATACTAAATCTAGGGACTGTAATTATTTTCTAAATAATGAACCAAACACCCAAAACCTTTTGTCGACAACATCTAAAACTGAATCCATGTTAGATCTCACATATATTATGAAATATGTCTTATTCTTACCAATTTAAAGCTTTGTCATACATGTATAAGCACAAAATGGGTTGATAATATGTTCATAAACTTACCTTCTATTATATTTAAATCTACTGTATTGAAGGAATTAAGGGAACATATCAAACTATCCCTTCAACATCTCATAGCATACAAATTATACTATCGAAATAATACCACTACACAAGTACTTCATAACCCTGGAAAATAGTAAATTCTTGGTTCAATGATACATAGTTGGTATTCCTTATGACAATTTTTTAATACCAATTCATACTTATATAGTACAAAAATAAATACTTATTCCAAAACATAAATTTTCTATTAAAACTTAGACATGCCTCATACATCTAATCATCATTATAACATAAGACATTGAATATTGATCTTTCTACATGCTGCATACCAAGTGTAAAGACGATTTTCCTCCCATCCACGAGCTTCTCCTCCAAGCTCTCCCCCAAGAAGAGATCTCAATTTTCCAGAATGTTGACAACATCTTGTGAAACTAGTGAGAGCACTTTTAAGCCAGCTTTCCTCAGCAAGTTTCCATAACAACGTCATGTTATTATGTGCTGCTATTTCCCATATCCTAGACTCTTACTTTTGTTTTTCCACAAAATTTTTGTTTTAAAACTTTCTTTTCCTCAATGTTGTTTTTCTTACCTCTTCCCAATAACTTTCCTCTTTACTGTGGAATCCTTAGATACATTCTTTTATTTCATTTTTTAAAATTTTATTTCTCTCCAAAGGATTTTTTTTGGATAATTTGGGAAAGTGTGAAATTCTATCCTATCCCCATGGATAAGAATTTCAGATCTCTCTATACTTTGTCTTTTCAATATTGGTACAATTTTTCTACAATAAATATTAATATATCAAAATTATAATTCCTCCAACAACATAATTGTTTCATAAGTCCACATAGTATATGTCCTATCTATCATAAAAAAATAATAGTTGTAAATCATGGTTATTACAATATATATATATATATATATATATATATATATATATAAAACATGTATTATGTATAACTATAACTATAACATTCAACATGGCGTAACTATTTCAAATATAATGTGTGTCTATATATGTGTGTGTGTGTGTGTCTATATATATATATATAATATACAACTATATATATATATATATATATATATATATATATATCGGTTTTCATGTTTCAATAATGTATCATTTATACATACATTAAATCCATGATGACAAGTGTATTTGGAGCGAATAAAAGTTTTTTTTCACTCTTTTCTAATTTGTACCATATTGTTTCATTTTTAGAGTGTTGTACAAGAAACATTGTCTTCATGTGCTTGCATCTAGTAAATGTCATGTGTCAAAGTCAAATATTATGATAACTTAAACTCTATTGGAGTATTTGGTTGGCGTGAAATTTTAATAGTTTTGCAAAGAGGTTTATTACAATTTTTTACATATAGATTTACATATTTATACCCTATGAATAAAATGCATTATTTAGAAATAGGAGAAAGTGTTAAGGTATATTTTGTCACTTTGTTTGATTTTGCTTGCATGGAACTCAATACTTTTCTTGATAAATTATCAAAAAATGGACTTTAAAGTTTAGGACTTCATGCTAGATTATTCTACTTGAGTTTAAAAATGGTTTTTATTTTCAACATTCTTTCTAAGTCAACATTTTTGTATTGCATTAGTTTATATGTATTATTTGTAATATTTTTTTTTATTATATGTAATAGTTTAGTCAACATTTCTTCTTGGATTAGTTTATACGTATTATCTGTAATAGTTTTGTATCATATGTAATAGTTTAGTCAACATTTTTTAAGATTAATTTATATGTATTATATGTAATATTCATAGGCATCCCATATATGCGCCCCAACAACAGGTCATCAGAGTGCACGAGGATCTATTATACATGGTCGAGCTCATGATAGATCACATAGCCCATCCAAAGTGCATGTTCCAGTTATAGATCCTGCCTCCCACATGAATCAGAGTGTCAGAGACAGTTTTTATGCCTTTTTTGATGATCATGCCACCTCTAGTGGACCTTATTCACGTATTTCAGGTACACCTTGTACATTTTTAAATCCTATTTAAAATATATGTGTTTATGTCTTGAAACTTTCTTTAATTTTTAAATTGTCTTCAATGGATGTGTTTGAATCTAATGCATATGTTATTATGCTTCTAGTTTGTTAAATATATATGTTAAATTATGTTTATCATTTATAGACCCTCATGAGGGAAAATATGAGGATCACATTGCAACATTCATCCCTCAGTGGGATGATGTTATAGTTCATATCACATTGGAGGATGTTACGATCCAACATACATGAATCACATGAGAGTTAGATAACATCCCTGCAAGTTCATATACTAAGCTTAGTTTGTATTTGACATTGGATAACATAACTAGGTTAATCAAGACATACAAGAGGTTGGGCTACATAGCTTCCTTGTACAGTCCATAAAAATTATAAGGAAGTATCAGGTTAGAGGCCCACATACTAGGGATGTGGCGAAAGAGACAACAAATAAAATTGTTGTTCGTGGGGAGTTGTTCAAAATCCCTCCAAATCTCCCTTCTAGACATAAATGTATGATTCCATTAAAATATTTGAATAATGTTGACATGACCCTTTTGTGTATGATCGATCTATTAGAGCTTGGGGCCAATTCGCCCACCACGACCAGGTTGAGGTTTATCTTTCCCGGCATATATATTCATAGTTTGTGTCACATATGAGATCGGATTACACTGGTATCGAATATCATTATTATTGATCTGAATTGGGATGTACATATCATCATGAGGTGGCTCAAGGGACCCTGCGCATGTACCACCATCTCCGAGATAGTTACCACTACCATCTCAGAGCACGGTATTTTTGAAAAAGCTAGAGGGGTCATCGTATCTTGGTGGTGAGACCAAGGAGACCATTGCAGATAGCATGCATACATAATTGGTTAGTTCATGTCTTGAATTTCATGGAGAGATTAGGAGGCCATCACCATTTCCTCCTGACCAACCAGTTCCTTTATATGATGATTCATTTCTTGCGAATTTAATCACTCACCAACTTTTGACATATGCATATCAATATATCGTGATGCCATTTCTCACGCTTGCAGGGTGTACGTCCCACGTGCCACAAAATAGGTACATATATATCAAAATTTTGACTCTTATGTGAAATTATGCATAATTATTTATATTAATTTCTATTTCATATTAGATTGAATTTATATTAATAATTTCATGATAAAATGTAGACAAAGCCCAACTACATGGATGAGTGTATGATGTCATCTAAGGGGGATGTTAATCAGCTGGACAGTCCTCCACTAGATCATGTTTCTATGGAAGCTCTTCCACCTCCACCTCCACCTCATAACAATCATGTGGAGGAGATTCACTATGTAAAACCATATGGACAAACGGTAGAGGTAAAATTTTGTATTCCTAAGATTTCAATAGTTTATTTTTTATTAACAGTTTTTGAATCATGATTTTGATAGTGTAAATATATTTATCACCATAAAAAATAGTTGGGGAACCTACGATATTCAAGGTCGATAGCTGTAACTCGTATTTACAAAACATTATACCAGATTTTATACAAAATATGTCAAAATTTCCATGGTTTTCTAGGAAACTTTGAAGCTTCATGGTAATATTTGGTTGTGTATAGTAAACAAGATATTCCCATGGGATTTAAAGCCACACTTTTTCCACAAATTTCCCAAGCACACGCTATCTAAAGATATATAAATTTCCCATACAAATCTAAGTTTTCCCAATAAGTAAACATGACAAAAAACATGTGTATAAATCTTCCCGCCCTTATATGGAAACAATTCAATGAGAGACGATTTTGAGTTCCACAATTATCGAATTTATTCCACTATAAATAAGTAGATGTGAGGTCACATGAGCATTAAAAATTACCTTTTCATGTCTTTTTAATCACTTCATGATTCTAATAGACTGCTTATGGGGAAAAAGTTATCTACTGGAGGGGTATCTAGGGATCATTATAAAGTTGTTATATTCCATGCCTTGACAAAGACATGGAGACAAAGTATGATGATGCATACCTACTATTTACCATGGAGGGTTTTTCATTTTCCTTAAGAGATCATTCTAATATTACTACATAAACTATTTTGCAATGACTTAGAAATGATAATCATTATTTGGATGCATATATGGTAAATATGCCTTCATATTTCCATTTGGATACAATTTTGATATTATTAGATAGTTTTCATTAATTAAGAGACTATTTTAATATTATTAGATAGTTTGGATTAATAATGACATATAGGAAGGGTCAGTATGATAAGGATGCAAGAGATCATTTTAACATGGTTAGATACCTTGCATTAACAAAGGTATAGGAATAACAAGTATGACATATATGTATCTCATATTTTATATGTTAACAATATATCAAAAACAAATATTTATATTATTATAAATAGATTTCAAATTATAATTTAGCTATATGTTAAAATATTTTATTTAGATGAATATTAAATATTTGATATAATTGATATTGAAATATCAACTTATTAAGTTTATTTTTTAAGATTTTACATGTCAATTTTATGCTGAATAGGAAAAATGTTATATATTTCCTCATATTTAATTATAGAAAGGTGCGTTTCAATAATATAACAATATATATAAATATTTATATCCAAATATACACACACTAGTATTTCTCTCTCTCTCTACACACACACATTGGTATATATCCCTATTATATATACTAGGAATATAGAATGGGATATATTTCTAAACAAAGGTAATAGTTGTGATGCAACATATTCCTTGCCTCCACTGCTATTTAATTGATTCTTTTTCATAAATTTTTATGCTACATTGGCATGAAAGGATTGTATGAGGCTAATATTTTAGTAACAAATTGGTGTATACGACATTATTGGTGGTATTCGTATTTTTTAACATCATGCAGAGAGGTCCATATTTCATCCACTTTTATGTCTCATCTGATGCTAGTTCTGCATTTCTTTCTCCACAAAACGATGGCTGCACAAATTATTTCGTACACACTATATCTAGACATGTAACTCCATTATGTGGATAGGTCCAAATTTAAATTTCATTCACATTCTAGAGAGTGGAATATATCTACATTGCCATTAAAATCTTTTATTGATAATATTTTAGTAATAAATTGATGTATACAATATTATTGGTGACATTCATATTTCTAAGTATATTTTTATATTTGTGTAGAGAGGTCTACATTTCAACCACATTTGTGTCTCAGTCAATGCTTGTTCTACACTGCTGCTCTACAAAATAATGATTGTACAACTTATTCCATACATTCTATAGCTGGACACGTAACTCTATTGTGAATATAGGTTTGTACTCTGTCTACATTTATGTATCATTGCATTATTTTTCCGCAATTCTTGGTACGCACAATAACGCCTCCACAACTTCTTCTATACACACCATTTTAATTGCAAATTATGCTTATTTTCCCATTTCTGAATATCTTTTTTTATTTTTGTGGAGTGTTTCATATTTGATCAACATTCCTATCTTAGCCATGCATGTTCCGCATAGCAATGGCAACATAATGTTTTACATAAATGCCATATCTACAAACATAATTCTATTGTGAAGAGAGGTATGTATTTCCTCCACATTTTTCAAAGTGGAAGCTATATACGTTACCATTAAAGGGTTTTATTTCTAATATTTTAGTAATAAATTGATGTATATGTCTTATTGGTGAGATTTGTATTTATGTATATATTTTTGTACTTGTGTAGAGAGGTTTGTATTTTCTCCACATGTGTGTCTCACCACACACTTGTTCCACAATGCTTACTCTACACAATGAAAACTGCATAACTTCGTATGTACACACTATATCTGGAGAGGTCCACATTTTCATCACTTCTTGGTCCACAGATCTTCTTCTGTACACACTATATGTGGAGAACCCACCAGAGTGAATATCTGTTTTAGTAAAAAAATTATGTATACAATTTTATTTCTGATATTTTGTATATGTCCAGCATCTGTTTGTTTAGTATCTTGTATGGAAGTGCTCTTTGTGTGGACGTATACACTTTTCACTAAGTAATAATATTATTGCTAATATTTTAGTTATAAATAATGCATATTAGTAGTCAATTGATAAGTAATGTTTTAAATATATGTTTGGTTATGCTCTTGTGTAAAAACATACCCATTGCTAGCTAACTAACCCAAATTTGCACTAAAATGTTTATTGCTAATATTATTTCTAACACTTAATTTAAATATAATTCATATGAGTAGTCAAGTGAATAAAATTTATTCGGAGTGAAAACAAACTTATGTTCAAAACTACATTTCATTAAGTAGGAGCTTTGTTTCTAGCGGAAGAAGTTTTTCATTGTGCAGATAATAACATTGTTTATGCACATATTATTGATAATATTTTAATTGTATACAATGTATATTAATGTTATTTAATTATATTTCAATTGCAAATAATTCATATGTTCATATGTTCAAATATGTTTAAAACTAGAATATGTGCGAAAGTGCAGAGAAAATCCATTGCACGGAGGAATATTTCAATGTGTGAATCACCGAACTTGTTACTAAATATTTTTATTGTTTTAGTATTAAATAATGTATATTTGTTTATTTGCAATACCACCGAAGCAAGCAGTGGACTTATACGATTGTAAATAATTCATATGTTCATATGTTCGAATATGTTTCAAATTAGCATATGTGCGGAAGTGCGGAGAATGTCCATTGCACATGTAAAATCTCTATTTTCACATCAATTTTTTATTATTATACTATTTCCTATTAAGGTAGATGACTGTTCATCACACTTCGACGTATTTTCGCCACCAACAATACCTTGCTATACCATTTCCTCTTTTCATTTATCTATTTAACTCTTATACTAATAATTGACTTGACTATATCATTGCTATTTTATTTATGAAACCCTCCCTTTACAAAATCTCCACAACACACATATAAGTGGGATTCTAATGTTCAAGAATTAGTCCTTACTTATTCTCCATGGTAATTTTGGATTCTAATAGTTGTGTTCTTTCAATAACTATTATTAATACTTCCCAAACTTCACATCCACTTTAATTGCAATTAAAAATTATATTTTATAATACCTACCTTTATATTTCATTAACAAATTTAAGATGAGTAGAAGATATGAATCGAACCCTTTATATGAATCTTTCAAGATCTTACGGGGTTAAAGGTGTTTAACACATATTGTTTAACAAATTATGTTTAAAACATATTATTTATCTCTTATTTTATCATGAGAACTCAACCTTCGTAACATTGCCACATCTCTCCTTACAATTAATCTACCAAGTTATAAGCACACGTTAACCATTGATATGAAGGTGCCAAGGTTTTAAGTATGGTCTATACCATTTCATTTAATTCCCGATAACAACTTCTAGCCCTTATTAATTGGTATTTCAGATTGATTAGCCAGGTTAGAAGTTCAATGGTTTTAGAATTTAGATGACTTAATAATTAAATGCTTCACCATATATTCATAACACCAAATCACTGTACGTGATTTCCCTCAGGATTTACTGGTCTTTAATTTATGGTACTTAGTCACATGGGAAGTTTGGTGACTGTATTAACCATTTCCATCCGCGAGAAAATTTCGTTCAGCCATAGATTTACACCACGTGGAGGGCGAGGATGATTTTGGGTTAGGGTTTCTCATTCCATAAATATTTTCATTTTCGATGGATGCCTATTTTCCTTCGTTCAGTTATATTGAATCCTTTTGGCTCCACGACGACCCTTCATACCTTGAATGAAATAGGACCTCTCTCTATATTCCTCGTCTCACAATGGATTAATAGAACCAGTCTTCGTAAATTTAGAAGATGAATGCAATGATTACTCTGCTATCCCACTCAGGTAATTGTTCCGTGGGTGTAAAAAATTATGAATTTAATTTCCAGTTGTTTTTATTTTAACGTATGCTGGTTGAAATTCAATTTATTACTAGTCTTGTTTATTTAATCACATAGAATCACGATGTCGGGGTTTCGTCCCTCCATGGAGTGATTACTATCAAATATTTCCTCCTTTTCATTCATTACGGTAAGCTCTTTTTCTAATTTTCATTTTATTTACCCACAAGATGGCTTCTGCATTTCCTTCCCTCGTTTATGCAGAGCTCATACTCACAAGAACCTACGAATTGTAATTTTGTTACAACGCTTATGGTTAAAATATGTTTATCAGTTTTCTTTGTGGGTATTTTTCCTTTCTGGAAATTGCCACTATTCGACATAATACCATATGTTGAGACAATTTTCTAGAATTTTCCCATGAATGTGTAGTTTACCAGATTCTTCCTTCATTTTATTCTAACTACGTTTTCACTGTAAATTATTCAATGGTTTGGAATTGTTCATATATTCCTTTTTTTATCATAGCTAAGCCTTTATATATGGTAGATCTCCTTACCACATTAATATTCCTACTGCGGCAATATAAACCACAGGTACTCTCCTTAAAACTCTTGGTTTCGTACCCAGATGCTTTTCTACAAGATACAAGCAACTAAGGTAATGTTTGCTTCTAGTGCTTTCACATTTCTTTAAATTTAGTTCCAGTATTTATTTCTGCATTTGGGTTTTCTGTTTGAAATCCTCGTTATCTTCCTATGGAAAATCTCGGTTCTATACTAACTCAAATTCATTAAGTATGCTATTCATTATTCTAATTTTAGTTTAGTTCAATTACCATAGGGATTTCGATTTCCATTTTCTTTATGCATATATATACATTTAATTCCAACGGACCGAAGTACTACTTCAATCTGTACATTTTTCTATAAGCATTTACATTCATGAATAAGGGAAATAAATTTCCTTCCTCATTGTGAAATTCCCTATTCATATTATTCTGTGATTTCATTTTTAATGGTTGGGATTAAATGTATGGTTGGAAACGTAACATTATGCATCATAGTGGAAATTAATGTCCTCTGCTTTATTGCAGGATGGAAATCAAACCTTTAAGCTCTAAGGTGATTCCTTTATCCCTAGATATAGGGTTTCAATTATCAATTACTATTCTCTTTTACTGTCCTTTTTACTATCCTATTTTTCTTTTTGTTTCAGAACTAACTATCGTTTCTATTCCTTTTTCAAGTACTTACAAAATCCCGAGTTCGAAAGTTACATACCTCTATTAATCTTTCACTTTGTAATTTAACTAGTGAACTTGTTTCTATCCAGATTGGTCCAATTACTTGTTGGGCTCTTTACATGCAAATATGAATAAAATTTTTAATGGAATTTACACATTTATAAGAAGGGGTATTTTCCCTCATTGTATAATTTGGACAAATATATCTTGTAATTAAGTTGGATAATTAAATAGACTAAAAATTTACTCATATATGGTTGCATCTTATATATATAATGCACTTCCTTCTTTTTGTATGAATATTTTTCCTAATTAGCATTTCTTTTATAATATCACGTTACATATGTATATCTTCAGAACGTAATTAATTCTTTTTTTGTCTTTTAATATTCATACATGAATTTTCTTATTTAACAGGACTTCAATGTAAAGAGTTGTATGCTAGAATTTCATCATAGAAAATGGTCTCATTTTCATTTTTCCTATACTTAGTGTATCTCTTCTATGATAGTTTTATTAACATAATTACTATAAATTCATCTGGAATAAATATTATTCTTCTACAAGTATATGGTTTTAGAATTAACACATTATCGTTCTCATTATATTTCAATATAGAGTTTGGTTTGACTATATTGTTTACTTGCTTATGTACTAGTTCTATAATGAAATTTTCTGAATTGTAAATAATTACTAGACATACTTATAAATGGAATAGTAGTTTCCTGTGAGGTACCTAACCTCAAATCTAAGCCCTTTCACTAGCTGTAAACATTATGAGAGTTGGTCCTCTATAGAGTTATGTCTGTACAACAACCTAGAAACGACTATTTTATTATAGTCAAATCTGTTCAATGTACAAGCATTCTTAATTTATTTCTAGTTCCTCTTAATACCACAACATAGAAACATATTCCTATTCAAAATTTAATACAGATCTATTCTACTTTGTTTTCTCAGTAACTCATAACATAACTAATGTAAAATTTAAAACAGGTCAAATTAACTTTGCATACCACTTAAGGTAGACTAGGTTCCAACCAACCTTAGAGTGCTTTCTCTACATCTCACCCTCGAGTAGAGATCCTTTTCTCTAGCAATAGAAAACCATGTCTATCCTGAATCAACCTATTTAATATTTCTTTCCCCTCACCCTGTTTCCCTTAACTGCGTCCAATCAAATCGGGATGTTTCTTTCATGTGTGCCTAGAATTTCCCTTTGTTTCTTCCACAAAGGTACTTTAAAGCTAGATTTTCTGCTTTCTAGCTTTATTGTACCTCTTCCCAGTAATTTCCTCTTTATTGGGGCAAATTTTTATATTTTTATCTCGCATATAATTTCAGTATTTAATTTTTTTCTTCCAAGGACTTTTGGAAGACTAGAAAAGTCTTACAACCTAATCCATCCTCATGGATTTGGTTTCTAGATCTCTAATCATAAGCTAGTATTTGCACATTATTTTCCATTTTATTTTATTAACTTAAAATAATTAGATAAATCCACACAATTGTTTTCCATTGGGGTTCACTGTACCCTTCTGGACTTGTTCAAATGTCTAACAAAAACATAGAAAAGTGGGGATATTACAGCACAAAGGAATATTTCAATGTGTGAATCACCGAACTTGTTACTAAAGATGTTTATTGTTTTAGTATTAAACAATGCATATTTGTTATTCGCAATACCACCTAAGCAAGCAGTGGGCTTATATGATTGTTGTTAATACTTTAGTCATAGTTGATGTGTATCTACTTGTCTCTACAAGTAATTAAATGGGGTTCACATTTCACCCGCATTTATTTCTGAACCCATGCTTGCTTCACACTTTTTTCTCTGCATAACGATTCTTGCATAGCTTCTTTCAGACACACTATGTGTAAATATGCTTCCTCCACTGGAACTGTGAGTAAGAGTCTCATACGCTAAGAGTCTCTTAGTAGTAAATATTTTCTATTTTGTTTAGAAATATTTTACTCATAAATAATGTGTATCTCCCCATTTTCAAATATCAACAATTAATTAAGTAAAGGTTGTACATATTTTGAAGGAAATGGAATCACTAAACACAATATTTATATATGGCTATGTTTCTCAAATGAAGCAGATGCACGGAAGTACGAAGGTAGTCTATTATAAGGATGAAGCTTTCAAAATTTGATTCTGTGTATGTCCGCATTTCCCATTCAAGGATTTTCTAGATTTTTTCTTGGAACTGATGTGTAAGTGTTGAGTTTGATTGCAGAAATATTTAGAACTAATGCGGAGTATAAATTTTCATTTATCAAATTTGATGTTGCATATTAGAATCGTTATTTTTTTATTATAAAAATTGTTTTTTATAACATATTTTATTACGTGATTACTGTAGATTATGTCTAGGTAGTTGGAAGAAGATGTGAGATATCAATGCCATAAAATCATTGGAATCACATGTCCAACTATCTAATTTACTTATTTCAGTGAATATATTTCATTTAATATTTTCATAATGAAAGAAATGAAAAAAGGCATTCAAGTGGCGAATTGACACTAGGTTTAGAAATTACTTTTGCAATGTAAAAGTTGTTCACTAGCAAGGCTAGTCTACATAGTAAATTTGTTGGATACGAGTTAAATCAATGAATAATTATGGAAAAAAAAAAATTACTGGAAAAATACCTTTAGTTCTAGAAAATAAAATGTTCTTTACAATTTTAATAAAATACTATGTTGACATTGATTTCTAAAGTGTGAAATATGGATTAATCATTAAATGTAACCATGTAAATTACACTATGTCAAATTGGAATTTAAGAAAAAAATTTATGATTTAAGGTAACATATTTTACGAGAGTCGTTTTGAAATTGATAGTAGCTAAATTTCATTTCATAACTTAAATTTCAATTCTTGACTTAGATGGCTTATTTACTCTTACGCGTTATATATACGCGGGTTTTGTGTAAAATAAATTTGTCAATCTTCATTTTGTGCTAAATATGTTAAATGTTTTAATAAATTGCTTTATAATTTTTCTATTGTTTTTTTTATTTGTTACTTATAGTGAAGAAATGGCTCAAACAAAAATTGGAAGGGGTACAAAGGAAGATGTACATGTAGGAAATAAAGATGTTTGAATGGTCGGCAAAGATATCTTAATGCTTAGAAAATATATTTGAATGTTAATGAATAAAATACTATAACTCCAACAAATGGTTAGGCCTCTCCAATATGAACTGAATATCATAATAACATTCTCATAAGATATATTTCAAATCACGAATGAATGAATAAGTTATTAATTGTAATAACATAATTAGTACAATTGTTAATTTCCAGAAAAATGGCTAATTAATAGAGAAAGTGCTGCCATTTTTTGTTATTTTATGAATAGATTTTGAAATTCATTATATGTTAAGTGGTGTGTATTATAATATTCTTGACAGAGTTAACGTAAAGAAACATATCATACTATTTTGGATTACATATCTGTGTATAAATGCAATATTTTTTATAAGTTATATCAGTTTAGAAACTCATTTGAGATTTGTATGACAATACGTTATTTAGATATTTATTTATATCTTGTATGGAATATCTATTTAAATAGTAAAAAATATTAATTTTGTAAACAAAGAAAACCATTATTGTAAAGTAATGTCGCCAAAAATTGCATCATAATCAATTTATATTCCTTGAGTCGTTATAAAACATGCAAATTTGATAAACTAAAATAATAATGCAAAAAATGACAATCGGAGAAAAACCAAACAAAAAACAACATAACATAATACAAAACATAGAGCCATAACAAAAAGAAAAATAGTTCATTAGATCACGTTTATGTACAATGACATAGTAAAATTTGTATTGGTAGAAAAAAAAAGAATATTGTTTCTCTCATAAGTAGATAGCTAATATTTTTTTGCATGGGTATAGTATATTGATTGATAATGTGAAATCAGATCACAAATGTCTAGTAAAACAAAAGAACTATTAGGATTCATGGTAATGCAATGAGAGAGCATTGTGCCATTTCGAAATTTCTTAACAATGTAAACAAAGAAAATGTCATTGTATACATACAACTACATTTTGATGGTCTATCATAAATGTGGCATGCATTTCAAAGCTGCTCAATATTTCAATAACATCTGTTTTTTTTGCACAATATTGGTGGTAGAAATTTTTTTGTTGAGCGGGTAGTACTCTTTCTAGTTCAATTCCCCTTAGGATACACTATTTTTTAGTCCTGTCAGTTGCATGTATGCTACAATTTAGGCAATGAAAATCAATAAAGCGAGTGTTTCTTGTAGGCAGTGCAGTAAACTTATAGTATTGGTCATATGTATAGTCGTTGTAATTTAAGTGGTGCATTTTGTACATACAGTTTCAAATGACATTTTATATTTTCTAACCAAATTTAGACATCCTTGAAAATATTTTAAAATTAATATAGGAAAAAACTCTTCGTAACACGAAATTAAGTGTCTTTCTTATTTTTTTTCTTTATCCATGTATATTTAAACAATATGATATAGCTTACTGTGCATATTCCGCTTGGTGAGGAAAGTGGGTTTCTTATACTGTCAGCTTTTTGTTCTTTTCTCAGTGGAAAAATGAAGGTTGATTGTGAAGTATGGAAAAAAATTTCTTGTTTTTTTAACTACATTTTTTAGAAATATCAACAAAAAAATGTTTTGCTACAAATCTATTTGAATTATAACACATGTCGAAACAAGTTTATCATGTAATTGGACATATTACATGTGAAACATTTAAAAAAGAAAATGAAAACTGTACAATAGATGATGAACATTATTTTCCCCAAACATTAGGATAAACACATACCTATACGTATTTTTTTTCTATTTCAATGAATTTTGTAATAATAAAAGTTTTAAATAAAACAAAGATTGTTGTATCACTGTCACATTCTCCATTACCACCTTTGATTTCCAGAATATATTGCATTGCTGAAATTGCAATGTTATGAAATCAGCTCCAAAAATAGAATAAAAGAGAGATCAACGCCTTAGAAATCAGCCACTTCGAGGGGGAAACTCCAATAAATTACATAAATTAACAATTATTGGATGATACAAATGACAAAAAACTCCTTCTATATATAGAAGTCCATGGGCCCACAATATAATCCTAGCCAACCTAACAATAACAATGTAAGGGCACAATAATAACAATATTGGGGTTACAAGCGTACAACAATAACAATAAGGGGACTACACTAATAAAAATAAGGGACTAAACTAGTAATATAGGGACCTAAAATGCCCCTCTCCTTCAAAAAAGTGATGTCCTCAACGCTTGAGTAGCTCTGGGTGCTTCTGTATAAAATTCTCATCCTCCCATGTAGAATCTTCAGTGGGTAAGTTCTCCCACTTGATGAGATACTCTAAAATTGATCGATTTTGTAGCTATCAAGTTCTTGTTTCCGTGACCTCTTCAAGTTCCAATATGATTTTTCCTTCCTCATCAAGCTTTGGAAATATTGTTTGAACTGGAAGATTTTCACCTATAACCTTCTTTAAGCATGAAACATGGAAAACTAGATGCACTCGCCAAGAAGCAGGAAGCTCCAATTTGTATGCCATATTACCAATTTCTTGCAACACTTTGTAAGGACCATATTACTTTGGTGATAATTTATTATCCTTCTTAGCTTGCTTGAGGGACATTTGTTTGTATGGTTGTAGCCGTAAAAATACCCAGTCTCCTACATCAAAAGTTCTCTCATTGTGATGTTGATCTTCCTATTGTTTCATTCGATTTTGTGCCAAATTTTGGTTATCCTTTAAGAGTTGGAGAACTTCTTGTTGATGCTCGATGTGATCTTCGACTGCTTGAACCATATAATTTTCTCTTAAATATGATGTGATGGACGGTGGATGATCTCCATAAAGTGCCATAAATGGGGTCATTTTTGCTGCAGTATGGAAGGAAGTGTTATACCACCATTCAAAAAGAGGTAACCACTTGACCCATTATGTTTTTTTATTAGATACAAAACAACAAAGATATTCTTCCAAACATTTATTCAATATCTTAGTTTGACCATCGGATTGAGGATGATAAGATGAGCTATGAGCTAATTAAGTACCCAAACAAGAAAATAACTCTGTCAAAAAATTTCCAGTAAAAATGGGATCTCGTCGCTCACAATAACCTTTGGGTTTCCATGTAGGTTTTGAATTGTGTCCATAAATGTAGTAGAAACTGTACTAGCTTTAAATGGATGAGAAAATGCACAAAATTGTGCATACTTGGTAAGTCTATCAACTACCACCATGATGACATTCTTTCCTTTGGACTTAGGTAAACCTGTGATAAAATCCATTTAAAGCTCCTCCCAACATTGATTTGGAATGGATAAAGGTTGTAGAAGACCCGGGGTCTTAATTGTCTCAACTTTATTTTGCTGGCAAACCAAAAATTCCACCAAAAACTTTTGAATGTCAGATTTAAGGTCATCCCAAAAAAATTCCTTCTTCACCCTGTGGTAAGTTTTTTAAAATTCTGAGTGACCTCCTAAAGGAGAAGTGTGCAATTCCAAAAGAATCTTTTGTTTTATTTGGGAATTCTTACAAAGGTATAAGCGATCTTTATACCATAAGGAATCATTTTTCCAAATAAATGTATCAAATGTACTAAGATATTGCTGCAATTTTTGAATGAGTGTCTAGACTTCTTCGTCCCTATTCCATTCATCCCTTCTTCCATTATCCAATCTGGTTGGATAATATAAATGACAAAAATAAATGCTTCCACCTCTTCATTCTTTCTTGAGAGTGCATCTGCAACAACATTTAGCTTCCCTTTTTTGTATATTATTTCAAAGTCATAACTCAACATCTTTGTGACCCATTTTTGTTGCTCTTCTAAAGATAGTCTTTGTTCCAAAAAGTGTTTAATATTATAATTTATAATGATAAATTTTCACCTTGAAGTGTCTTCCTATTAGGTAAGGTCGCCATTTCTTTAGTGCATGTAGTATTGCTAACATTTCCTTCTCATAAATAGCTTTCTGTAAATACTTTCATTTGATTGGAAGACTTTCAAAAGCAATGGGTCTTCCTTCTTGCATTAAAACATCACCAATTCCATTTCCTGAGGCATCACATTCCACAATAAAGGTTTTTGTGAAGTTTTGCGTAGCTAAGACGGGTGCTTGACACATTGCCTCTTTAATATGTTCAAAGGCCTTAGTTGCTTCAGGAGTCCATGAAAATTCATCTTTCTTCAATAATGTTGTTAGAGGTGCTTCTATTCTCCCATAATTCTTAAAAAACTGGCGATAATACCCTCTTAAACTGAGAAATCCTCGCAACTTATTTATGGTTGTGGGGACTTTCCATTCTTTAATGGCTTTAATTTTGTTAGGGTCTACCTTAACACCATCGTAAGATACAATATGACCTAGATATTCCACCTCTTTTACTCCAAAGAAAAATTTGGATGATTTTGCATATAATTGTTTCTCCTGCAATAGTTTGAGCACCCTGTCAACATGTTGAGCATGATCCTTCCAAGACTTGTTGTAGATTAGTATATCATCAAAAAATACTAGCACAAATTTTCTAAGGAAGGGTATGAAAATAGAATTCATCAACCCTTGAAATGTAGAAGGTGCATTGGTAAGGCCAAAAGGCATCACCAAAAATACTTAATTACCCTCATGAGTTCGAAATGTTGTTTTCAGAATATCTTCAGTCTTCATTCTAATTTGATGATATCCTGAATGAAGATCCAACTTGTTAAAATAAATTGCTCCATGTAATTCATCCAATAATTCATCAATCACAGGAATGGGAAATTTACCTTTAATGGTGAGCTTATTGAGCTCCCTATAATTCGGACACATGCAACAGGATCCATTCTTCTTGTGCACCAATACTACTGGAGTAGAGAAAGAACTTTTACTAGGTTGAATTATACTAGCCTTTAACATTTCTGCAATCATACGTTCAATTTCGCTCTTTTGGAAATAAGGATATCTATAAGGCCTGATGTTTGGAGGAACACTTCTTGGAATCAAATGAATAGCATGATCATGATCATGAATAGGTGGTAGTCCTTTAGGAGTTTCAAACACCTTGGAATGACTGTCCAAGACTTTTTGGAGATCTACAGAAATAGATGATTTTGATGTTGGAACTTCTAGATAGAATAATTGTGGAATTATTCCTCGTTGTTCTTTCTTTAGAAGCTTTGTCATGACATTAGAGCTTATTATCTTTCCCAGCTTCCCTGCGATACCCTATAATTCGAATTCCATTCCTTCAGAAAAATTTCAAGAAAATTTCTTGAAAATTAAAAGCTATCATCCCCAAATATTGTAACCATTATACGCCTAGTACAACATTAGCACCTCCCATAGGAATGGAAAGCATTGGACTATTCAATACATATTCCTCCATGGTTAGCTTGATATTATGGAATTTTCCAGAGAAATTTATAGTTCCTCCATTTGCAACCATCACTTGACATTATGGTGCTGGGTATAGGAAACAATTCAATTCCTTGGCTACCATACAATGAATAAAATTATGGGTACTACCTGAATCAATCAACATTATTACCTTTTTCTTCTTGATATGTCCTTCTATCTTGAGATTTTTAGGAGTGGTGATTCCTACCAATGCATTACATGATATGGTCGGACTCATTTCTTCCTCTTCTAGGGTTGGTTCCTAGTGTATATCCTCTTCTTTTGAAGATTCTTGTTCATTTTCTTCTTCCTCTTCACAATATATGTAAAATAATTTCTTCTCAGCACACTTATGACATTTAGTGTATTTGCTATCACAATTGTAGCAAAGCTCTTTTGCTCTTTTTTCTTCCAATTGTTGTGGTGTGAACCTTGTAGGTTGTGGAAGTCTAGGTGTAGAAATACTTCCATCTTTATATATGTGAGTGGTATGCTTCCTTGTTACCATAATTTTACATTCAATTTTTCTTGTGAACTTGAATGCCTTTTCCAATGAATCAGGTTCCAAAAATGCGAACTTCGTGTTGAATGTTATCATTTAAAGTCCCTATGAAGACATAAATCATGTGTTCCTCTGGAATATTTGTCACCCTTATATTCAATTTTTGTAAGTCTTCAATGTGCTTCGCCACTAAACCCTTTTGTTTGAGATTTATCAATTGGCTAAAGAAGGTGTTGCTTTTTGTATCCTCATAACGTGCTATCATTTCCTCTGTAAGAATTTACCAAGTGAATTTTATTTATGGGAGCAAAGCCATCGATACCATACAAATGTATTGTTTTCTAAATGTAAAGTTGCAATGTGTACCTTTTGTGTGTTTTTCACATTATTGAGATCAAAATATTGATCCATCTATAGTATCCATGTTACGGGATCCTTGCCATCAAAATTCCTCATATCCATCTTTGGAATATGGTGGTTCTTCCATCCAGCATTAGAGTTTATGAAATCACGATTAACATTTATTTTGTTCTCATCATGAGATTCCTCTACTATCTTTTTTCCATTAGGAAATATTTCTTGTACCAACTTTTCTAAACCTCCAATGTCTACTTTTATATCATTCTTCATGTTTTCCATTTTTTCGTCAATATTAGCTTCCATGCCTACTTCCATGCCTTCCATCTTAGCTTCCAAACCATTCATATTAGCTTCCACACCTTTCTTCAAATCATCCATCTTAGTTTCCATGCCTTTCATCAAAACTTCCATTTCATTTTTTGTTTCTCTTTGCGATAGCAAAATTTGGTGCACTTGCTCTTGTAATTTTGATATCTCATGTTGTGTTTCTTTGTCTTCATGGGTCATAGTAGATCCTTCTGAAGGTTTAATGGGTGTTGAATTATTTTTAGGGGGAATTTAAGAACCCAATGCTAATATCTATTCTTCAATATTCCCTTGGAATAAATTAAAACTAATCTTTTTCAAAATGAGACTTATGTAATTCGAAAAAATACACACCTTTTTCTTGCTTTTGAGGAGCTATATATTGAAACTGAATTATCTTTGTGATGTCAAATTTTCAATATCTTAAATTAGGTCTTGAAGTAGCCCTCTGAATCATCTTTCGAATGCCACAGGTCTGACCTGATTTGGATTCTTCAAGTCAAATTTATGACCAATCTCCCACGATGACCTAATTATGGACTAGTTCAATAGAGCCAACTTGTATGAATTTCCACGTGTCATTGTTTCCTTCTTCAGCTCTGAAATTGATATAATGAAAACTACAGTTTGCGTTCTTGCAGCCAGTTTTACAGAATCTCAATCCGATGCTCAGAGAGAGATTTATGACATTTTTCCCACGGTCACCTCTTTGAGATGAAATTCAGGAGCCTAAACAAATCCTAACTTCCACAAATCATATCTCCAAAAATATTACGAACCAAGATCTGAAATGTTTAAAGGAGGTTCTTCAGGATTTTGGCTTCGCTTTGTGAAATTTTCAGCTTATGAAACCTCGTAGAAAATATTTATAGTGAAACTTCCACGATGACCTGTTTAGGTTAAATTTAGGAGCATGCAAAAAGCCCTAAGTTCCATAGATCATATCTCTGAAAATATTGTGAACCAGGCTCTAAAATTTTGCAATGATGTTCCTCAGGATTTTGGCTTCGCACTCTAAAAATTTTAGCTTTTGAATCTTCGTATAAAAAAAGTTATTTCGAAAATTCCACAATGACTTGTTTGGAGTAGAAAAACCCTAGAATCCAAAGCTCTGATACCAAATTTTATGAAACCAGCTCCAAAAATAGAAGAAAAGAGAGATCAACGCCTTAGAAATCAGCCACTTTGAGGGGGAAAACTCCAATACATTACATAAATGAAGAATTCTTGGATGATACAAATGACCAAAACCTCTTTCTATATACAGGAGTCCATCGGCCCACAGTATAATCCTAGCCGACCTAACAATAACAATGTAAGGGCACAATAATAACAATATTGGGGTTATAAGGGTGCAACAATAACAATAAGGGGGCTATAGTAATAACAATAAGGGACTAAACTAGTAATATAGGGACCTAACATGCAATAGTTGTGATTGTGCCTACTAGGAAGGCATTTTCATTGTGTAAAATATATTTAATTAGCGTGTTTGGAAAAAATCATTACTTTGCATAAACATGAAAAATGTATTCTAGACTTCTAAAAATATTTATACAAATATTATTTCACAATCACAAACTATCACATTTATGCTTTAGAATAATTTTGAAATATTTAATAGAAACAACGACATTTGAAATGAGCTTTGACTCATGTTGTTCGATTAACAATGTTGGCACAAGAAATGCTATTTTCATTTCTTCTTTATTATCTCTTAATTATGCACGAAATATTACTTTTTACTTATTTGTTTTGTCTAAAAACATTCCATATGTGACTAAGAAAACACCATGAAAAAAATTTCCCAGTTATATTGTTACCGATATCTTCGATCAATAATTGTGTTGAATCAACCTCCTTTTCCCTAATTATGTTCATTGAATTGAAATAATTTTTTTGTTTTCTAAATAGAAAAGAGAGTAAAGAATATTAAAATGAAGACAAGTAAAAAAAAGAGGAAAAAAGGAAAAGTACAAATTTCTGTTTATTTATTCACTAGTTTTGCATTCATTTTGTTTTGTTTCTTGCAATATTTGTTTCTATGGTACTACTTATTGTAATATTTGTTTTGGTGAGAAATTTAACTACACATACAAGGGGTAATTATACTTTCTGAGAATTTAATCATCATTTAAGGGGTAATTATACTCTATGATAATGTAATCATCTTCACATACGAGAATGTAATCATCCTCTTAAAAAAGAATGAGATCTAATGACACAATAATTTGAAAAACTACAATGGAATTTGACATACAAAATAGAAATTTTTTCTTTTTAAATATCATAAAATAAAATGATAAACCATATAAGTTACAAATCTACAATACAATTGTTGGTTACTAGCATTTTCCCTTTCTAGTAACCTATTATTATTATTTTACATACACCATTTAAACAAAGTAAAATACATCGAAGATAGTCGTAGCCTAATGCGATTTGATTGCAAACCACGGAAATTCCAATATTATTTTGATAAAATCTCGCATAATGTTTTGTAAATTCTGGTTACAACTATCAAGGTTCAATATTTTGAGTACCTCGGGGGGTTTTAGATGGTGTTGAATCCATTTCCACCACCTAAACCTTCATTCAACTGCTTATTTTTCTTTTCCATATGTGACAAAGAATGAAGAGAAAACGTGGAGAAAAGGGTTGTTCATCTCAATATTACGAATCGGTTAAATAATATTACATTGGACACATCAGTAATAATAGTGACACTGAAATAAATTGGACTAATTGAAAATGAACTAGAGCACTTGGATAGGCACATATGACACCTAGCATGTGGTTGGAATTATATTCACCAACACTCCCCTTGATTTCAACCACACAAAATTTCAATTAAGATGTCTTCTAGTCTATGTCTCATCTAGGATTACAATTTAAAAATTGACTTCTACTAGTTTTACTTTTCTTCTTCTCTTCTTCCAGATCCTGTAGTGTCTAAATCATTTCAGCTTTTCATTCTTGTTGTATCCTTCAAACCTTAGTTTCTTAATTTGTTGGTATAGGCATTCCATTGTTCTAGGTTATCTAACCATGTCTTATATTTATTCAAAAATTAGCTTTTATGTGGACTGATACCACATATAATATTTTTTTGTGTGATCTTCATCACCAATTTTCTACAACATAAGTTTATAATAAAAAAATATTTTCTTCAAGATTCATTTCTGCAGCTTCTATACATACTTTATCAAGGCATGGTGTTGCAAGCCATGCTTCAAGGAAATGTAAATGTTCTCCACAACTATATTATTTACCTACACATTGGAAATCAATTGTAAGTGTAGAGACATATGAAAAACCACACTGGTTATGTTATTTCTTCTCTGCAATGAGAGATTTTTGGCATGTTGCACTTCCTTCTCTGGCTGTTCTTCTATCTCTATCTCTGTCTCTATATTTTTCTCTTCCACTTCTTTACTAAATTTTGATATTGCAGATAGGTTGTCTTCCACTTAATTTTCATGCTCAAGTAGGTTTCCTTCACCAAATAATATCATGTCTATATCATGTTATTATTTCATAATTTGCAACCATTCATCATTAGTCAACAAGTCTTCATCAAAGCTTACATCAAAAATATTAATTACTAGATTCACCATAACATTTGATGATCCAATGGCATCTTCAATGTCATAAACATGCTCTCTTGGTTGATCCACCAAATTTTCATCAACAAGATCTGTTGTTGGATTCACTAGCTTGTCATCAACAAGCTTTGTTGTTGTATTCATGATATTGTCATCAACAAACTTTGTTGCTGGATTCACCAAATTTTCATCCACTTGTGGTTGTGCATAATAGGAATCACGATCATCTACATGCTACTTATCTACTTCTTCTGCAAATTCCTTACAATCATTATCCACTTGTGACTGAGAACAATGGGATTCACCAAAAAATTTATCATCAACTTCAATACTCCCCCTTACACCAAAATGCCTCTCAAGGGTATCTGAGGTCTCCTTAGATGTCTTGGCATCTAAAATGAGGGGAATAATATTTTCATCCATAGATTATTTTATGAATTTTAATGTAACGACATAATTTTTCCTCTTCACATCCAATTCTTTCAAAAAAAATTCATACATGACTATTTGTTTCTTTGAATTTCTTATCCCCTTGGCTTTTTCCATTTGTTTAGCGTCCACAGAATGCAGCTAAAAAAGAAAATCAAACTTCAAACATAGCAACTACACCTCCACGGTGGCTTCTTTGTTGGCCAAATTTGACAAAACAATGGATGTATACAAATTCTCTGCAATGGAAATGCTTTCCCAAATCTTTCACAAATCATTATATATATATATATATATATATATATATATATATATATATATATATATATATATATATATATATATTTAAGATGAGCTAAGAGCTAGTTCAATGCCAAAATAAGAAAATAATTATGTCCAAAAATTTCCAAGGAAAATGGGATGTCTATAGCTTACAATAATCTTTGGATTTCCATGTAGCTTTTAAATTGTTTCCATATATGTAGTAGCAATTTTACTCGCTTTAAATGGATGAGATAATGAACAAAATTGTGCATACTTGGTAAGTATATCAACTACCACCATGATGACACTCTTTCCTTTCGACTTAGGTAAACATGTGACAAAATCAATTGAAACCTCCTCAAAACCTTGACTTGGAATGGATAAATGTTGTAGCAGAATTGGGGTCTTAATTGTCTCAACTTTATTTTTTTTTGAATACCAAACATTTCGCCTCAAATTTTTGAATATTAGATTTAAGGCCATCCCAAAAAAATATTTCTTCACCCTGTGGTAAGTTTTCAAAAATCCTGAGTGTCCTCCTAAGGGATACGTGTGAAATTCCAAAATAATATTTTGTTTTAGTTGCGAATTATTACAAAGATATAAGCGATATTTGTACCATAAGGAATCATTTTTCCAGTTAAATGTATTAGATGTACTGGGATCTCGTTGCAAATTTTTAATGAGTGTCCATAATTCTCCAACATTCTTCCATTCCTCCCTTTATTCAGTTATCCAATCTGGTTGGATAATAGAAATGGAACAAAGCAATGCTTCCACATCCTCATCCTTTCTTCAAAGTGCATATACAACTACATTTAGCTTCCCTTTTCTGTAGATGATTTCAAAGTCATAACCCAACATATTTTTGACCCATTTTTGCTACTATTCTGAAGATATTGTTTGTTCCAAAAAGTATTTAAGAATATTGTGGTAATTTTTTACCTTGAAGTGTCTTCCCATTAGGTAAGGTCTCCATTTCTTTATTGCATGTAGTATTGCCAACATTTCCTTCTCATAAATAGCTTTCTGTAATTACTTTCCTCTGATTCGACAACTTTCAAAAGAAATGGGTCTTTCTTCATGAATTAAAACATCACCCATTTGATTTCCTGAGGAATCAAACTCCACAATAAAGGTTTTTTGAAGTCTTCCTAGCTAATATCGGTGCTTGGAACATTGCCTCTTTAATATGTTAAAAGTCCTTAGTTGATTCAGGAGTCCATGACAATTCATCTTTCTTCAATAATGTTGTTAGAGGTGATTTTGTTCTCCCATAATTCTTAACAAACTTGTGATAATACCCCATTAACCCTGGAAATCCTCACAACTACTTTATGGTCGTGGGGAATTTCTATTCCTTAATGGATTTAATTTTTTAGGGTCTACCTTAACACCCTCATGAGATACAATATGACCTAGATATTCCACCTCTTGTACTCCAAAGAAACATTTGGAGTTTTTTTCATATAATTTTTTCTCCTCCAATAGTTTTAGCAGCCTCTCAACATGTTGAACATGACCCTTCCAAGACATGTTGTAGATTGGTATATCATCAAAATGTACTAACAAACATTTTCTAAGGAAGGGTTTGAAAATGGAACTCATCAACCATTGAAATGTAGAAGGTGAATTGGTAAGGCCAAAATGCATGACCAAAAATTCATAATGACCCTAATGAGTTCAAAATGTTGTTTTTGGAATGTCTTCAGTCTTCATTCTAATTTTATGATATCCTGAACGAAGATCTAACTTGGTGAAATAAATTTCTTCATGTAATTCATCCAATAGTTCATTAATCACATGAATGGGAGATTTATCTTTAATAGTGATATTATTTAGCTCCCCATAATATGGACACATGCGCCATGATCCATCCTTCTTGTGCTCCAATACTACTGGAGTAGATAAAGAACTTTGACTAGGATGAATTATACTAGCCTCTAGCATTTTTTCAATCATACGTTCAATTTTTCTCTTTTGGACATAAGGATATCTGTAAGGCCTGATGTTTGGAGGAACACTTCCTAGAATAAAGTGAATATCATGATCATGATCACTAATAGGTGGGAGCCCTTTGGCATTTTCAAACACCTTGGAATGATTGTCCAAGGCTTTTTGCAGATCTAGAGAAATAGATGATTTTGATGTTGGAACATATAGTGAGCATAATTATGCAATTATGCCTTGTTGTTCTTCCCTCATAATATTTTTCATGACATTAGAGCTTATTATATTTCACGGCTTCCCTTTCATACCCCATGATTCAGTTTCATTTCCTTCCAGAAAGAATTTCAAGAAACTTTCTTGAAAATTTAAAGCTATCGTCCCCAAATATTGTAACCATTGTACTCCTAGTACAATATCAACACCACCCATTGGAATGGAAATCATTGGACTATTTAATACATATTCTCCCATGGTTATCTTGATATTATGGAACTTTCCAGAGAGATTTATAGTTCCTCCATTTTCCACCATTGCTTGACACTATCGTGCTAGATATAAGAAGCAATTAAATTCCTTAGCTACCTTACAATGAATAAAATTATGGGTACTACCTGAATGAATAATCACTATTACATTTTTATTATTGGTATGTCCTTCTATATTGAGTGTTTGAGGAGTGGTAATTCCTGCTAATGCATTACAGGATATGGTTAGATTCATTTCCTCTTCCTCTAGGATTGGTTCCTGGTGTATATCGTCTTCTTTTGATGTTTCTTGTTCCTTTTCATCCTCCTCTTCACAATATATGTAAAATAATTTCTTCTAAGGACACTTATAACCTTTAGTGTATTATCTATCACAAATATAAAAAAGCCCTTTTGCTTTTTTTTCTTCCAATTGTTGTGGTGTCAACCTTATAGGTTGTGGAAGTCTAGGAGTAGCAACACTTCCATCTTTATATTTTTGAGTGGTAGGCTTCCTTGTCACCATCATTTTTATTTCATTTTTTCTAGACAACATGAATGCCTTCTCTAATGTATGAGGTTCCCAAAAGGAGAACCTCATGTTAGATGTTACCCTTTAAAGTCCCTATGAAGACATGAATCTTGTGTTCCTCTGGAATATTAGTTATCATTATATTAAATTTTTGAAATTCCTCAATGTGCTCCACCGTTCAACCATTTTTATTGAGATTTATCAATTGGATAAAGAATTTGTTTCTCTTTTTATCCTCATAATGTGCTATCATTTCCTCTGTAAAAATTTACCAAGTGACAATTTTTTTACGAGAGAAAAGCCATCGATACCATACAAATGTATTTTTTTTTAATATAAAGTTGCAATATGTACCTTTTGTGTGTTTTGCAAATTATGGAGATCAAAATATTCCTCCATTTATAGTATCCATGTTATGGGATCCTTGCCATCAGACTTCCTCATATCGATCTTTGGAATATGGTGGGTCTTCAACCCAACATTAGAATATATGAAATCATGATTAACATTTATTTTTTTCTCATCGTGAGTTTCCTCTACTACCTTTTTTCCATTATTAATCATTTTTTGTAGAAACATTGTCAAACTTTCCTTAAAACCTTCCATGTATGCATTTATATCATTCTTCATGTCTTCCATGTTTCCTTTCATTTTTTCATCGATCTTTGCTTCCATGCCATCCATCTTAGCTTCCATGCCATTCTTCAAACCATCCATATTGGTTTCCACGCATTTATTCCAACCATCTATCTTAGCTTCCACGCCTTTCTTCAAATCATCCATATTAGCTTCCATTTCATTTTTTTGTTACTCTTTGCGACAATGATTTTTTTTCACTTCGTCTTGTAATTTTGATTTCTCATGTTGCACTTCTTCCTCTTCATGAGTCTTAATAGAGCCTTTTGAGGGATTAATGGGTGTTTAATTATTTTTAATGTAAATTTTAGAACCCAATAATGATATATGTGCTTCAATATGTCCTTGGAATCACTACAAACTGATTTTTCAAACAAGACTTATTAATTTTTTTTCTTAAAATACACAACTTTTTCTTCCTTTTGAGGAGCTCGATATTGAAACTGATGTATCTCTGTAAGTCAGATCCACAATATTTTATCTTTGGTCATTTAGTAACCCTCTGAATCTTCTTTCCAATGTTATAGATTTGACCTCATTTGGATTCTTCAAGAAAAAGTTACACCCAGTCTCCCACAATGACCAAATAATGGACTAGTTCAATAGAAAAAACTTGTACGACATGCCACGTGTCAATGTTTCGTCCTTCAGCTCTAAAATCGATACACAAGAAACTAAAATTTGTGTAATTTTTCCCACCAATACGATGCTCAGAGAGAGGGAGAGAGTTATGAAAATTTTCCCAAGGTAACCTCTTTGAGATGAAATTTAGGAGCTTGGAAAAAAAATAACTTCCACAAGTCATATATATGAAAATATTATGAACCAAGATTTGAAAATTTTCCATGAAGTTCCTTCGAATTTTAGCAAAAGGGGTTTTTTTATTATCTTCTGAACCTTCATAGAAAAAAAATCATAGCCAAAATTCCATAATGACTTGTTTGAAGAAGTGAAACACTAGAATCCAAAGATCTCCTATCAAATGTTATAAAATCAAATCACAAAATAAAATAAAAGAGAGATCTAGAAATCAACCTCTTCGAGCGGGAAACCTCCTTTACATTACATAAATGAAAAATTCTTGGATGATTCAAATGAAATAAACTCCTTTCTATATATAGGATTCCATGGGGTCACAATATAATCCCATGCAACCTAACAATAATAATGTAAGGGCAGAATAATAAAAATAGTGGGCTATTATGGGGCACAACAATAACAATAGTGGACTATTATGGGGCAAAATAACAAAAATATGGGGACTACGGGGGTACAACAATAACAATAAGGGGGCTACACTAAAAATAGTAAGGGACTACACTAGTAATATAAGTCCCTCACATGTACTCATTGTATCTAAGAAAAATATCTATATTATTGTCGAGAAATACTCTCTTTCAGAATGAGGTTATTCATACAATCCAATTTTTGTTGGAACATAGTGGAATAATAGAGATAAATCTATCTAACAGAAACAACATGTTTTTCTAAATAGAATCAAATAATAATAACTAAGGAACAGACAAGAAAGAGACAAGACTAACACAAAGACTTCTATTACAGGAGGCCTTGCCTTTCGTTGCTTGGTTTGCATAGGTAGAGGTAGGAAATACAAATTTGTAGATCAAGGAGAAAGATATAGAATATGCATGTGAAATTTATGGTTGTATTGTTGAGCCAAAAAATTCAAACAACGGTGATGGCGTTGGTTGACTCAGACTATGTGGGTGATGAGATTAGGTTCGACGCCTACATTTGAATGTTGCTTTCACATTTAACATTCTCGCACTTGAAGACGAATGAAGAATATTGAATGAATTCACACCGAGTCCTACCATGCCTCTACATAACTCATGCTTATTTCATGGTAGAATCTTAGTGAGCATATCAATAGGGTTCTTATCTGTATGGATATTTTCCAAGGATAATTGTCCTTCCTCCAACACATGCCGAATCCAATGGTACCTTAAGTCATTGTGCTTGTTTTTTTACTAAAATGTTGGTTTTTTCACTAAGTGAATGGCTCTCTGAGTATAAAAATGCAACACACACTTGTCCTGATTTATTCCTATTTCTCCTAGGAAACACTACATCCACACCATCTCTTTACAAGCTTCTCTGGAAACTATGTACTCAACCTCTATTGTAGAGAAAACTATTGTTCTTTGTAGCCTTAACACCCAAGTTACAGATGAACCTACAATTGTGTAGAAATAACATGTACTGGACATTTTGGTGTCGATATCTCTAGCTATATCTGCATCTGTAAATCCTTCCATCAGAGTCTCATTATGACCAAAACATAAACATTAATTACTAGTACGCTTGAGATACGTCAAAATCAATTTTATTGCATTCCAATGTTTTTTTCGTGTATTGGAAAGGAACCTTCTAACTACTCCCAATGAATATGCAATATATGGTCACGTACATACCATGGAATACATCAAGCTACCAACTGCTAAAGCATAAGGAATATTCATATTTCTTCATTCTGCTT
Source organism: Pinus albicaulis (assembly GCA_034641835.2). NCBI lineage: Eukaryota > Viridiplantae > Streptophyta > Pinopsida > Pinales > Pinaceae > Pinus > Pinus albicaulis. The sequence continues at coordinate 58,344 of JAXQQM020063003.1, read as the reverse complement.
GTCATCACTGGGACATAACTGAACACTCAACTTCAAGTGGGTTACAAGGGGTGTACCAACTGGCTTGGTATCCTTCAATTTAAACTTGTCAAGCATCACCTTGATATTTTTCTTGTGATAGACACAACCTTTTGTTTTCCTCTCACACATGATCCTCATGCCTAATATCTGTTGTGTTGGACCCAAATCCTTCATTGAAAACTTGGTATCCAAATCCTTCTTCAACCTATTGATCATATTCTTATCATGCCCCACAATAAACATGGCATCCACATATAACAATAATATTACATACTTTACTTGTTCATGCATCTTGATATAGACACAATGGTCAGCTTCCAACCTGTGAAAACCATGTCCAACATGAATGAATCAAATTTCTTGTATCATTGTCTACATGTCAGTTTCAACCCATAGAGGCTCTTATTCAACCTGCAAATAAGGTCTTCTTTGCCTTTTTCTATGAAGCCTTCTAGCTACTCCATATACATTTCTTCCTCTAATTCATCATGAATGAAAGTAGTTTTTACATATAACTCTTCACATTCTAAGTCTGAACCAACAAAAATAATAGGAATGACTCTAATAGATGGTATTTTGACAACAGGTGAGAAACTTTCAGTGAAGTCAATACCTTCCTTTTGGGTGAATCCTTTCACCACCAACCTTTATTTATACCTCTCCTTTTTTTCGTCACCTTCATTCTTAATTTTATACACCCATTTGTTTTGTAAATCATTTCCACCTTTTAGGAGATTGATCAACTCCCAATTTTAGTTTCCTGTGAAGAATTCATTTCTTCCACCATTTCTTTCTTTCATTCTTTACTTTGGTCAACTTTAGAAGCCTCTTGAAAAAAATTAGGCTCACCTTCATCATTCAATAGGATATAGCTTGAAGGAGGATACCTTTGTGAAGGCTTATGAGTCCTATAAGATCTATGAACCAACTATGCTGGTGAATTATCATGTTGAATCTCCTTTAAAGGTTCCTGCAAGATTCCTTCTTCTTGGTGTTCATCACTTTCCCCTTCTCGTCTTTCTTGCTCTTGAATTTGTTGCCCATTTTCCTACATTGCTGGGATGTCTTCATGCTTCTCTTCAAACTTGTAAATAAATTTCTTCACTTCCACCTCACCTACATTCCTCTTGAACATTTATGACTTATTTATGTTTGACTGGATCCCATATATGATAACCAAATTCTTCATCCGCATATCCTAGAAAAATGCATTTCATATATTTATCATCTAGCTTAATTCTATTGTTTTTGGGAATATGTACAAATGCTTCACATCCAAATATTTTCAAATGAGAATAATTCAACTTCTTACCAATCCAAACTTCTTCAGGGATACCGCCATCCAAGGCTATATTTTGAGATGTATTTATGAGGTACCAGGTTGTTCTGACAACATCTACCCAAAAATTCTTTTCCAAACTGGAATTGGACAACATACTCCTTACCTTTTCCATAATGGTCTGATTCATTTGTTCTGCAACACCATTCTATATAGGAATACCAGGCACGATCCTCTCATGCTTTATGAAAAACCTATTACAATATTCTTTGAATGAATTTGAGAAATATTTTCCACCATTATTTGTTCTTAGGCACTTCAAAAATTTGTTAGCTTGTCTTTCAACATCAACATGGAATTTTTGAAATATTTCAAACACTTCACTTTTACTTTTCATAGGATGGGCCCAAAATTGTAATATCCATATTTTCTACTTTAATATAGACAGTTAATAATCCTAAATCTCAATTGGACCTAAGGGAAAACTATATGTGGACATGTTATTTTTGAAATAAATAAATGTGAAATTTTATTATAGTGCAAAGACTAGAGTAAATTGGAGACTAGGATTTCAAATCCATGAGGATGGAAGAGAATCCTAAGACTTTCCAAAAATTATCCAAAAATCCTTGGAGAAAAAAAAAAAAAATATTAGATGGGAGATAAGAATATAATAAATGCCTTAGTAGAGTGGAAATTTACTGAGATGAGGTGACAATAAAACTAGAAAGAGGAAAAGCTAGTTTTAAAGAAGATTTTGTGGAAAAAAAAAAGTAAAGCCTAGGCTAAGTGAAACAACATGCAAAATTAACTAGAAGCAGTTATGGAAACATGAAGCGGGAAAGCAAGCTTAAATAAGTTCTTCCTAGTGAGACAAGGGGTTTTCTACACACAGGAAGAATCGGTCTCTGCTCGGGGGGGGGGTTGTGGATTAAGCTCAAGGTTGGGAGGCAAATAGTCTTTACCAGATTGGTATGCACATTCTGTGAAGTTTTATGGTTTATGTTACTGGTAGAAATTATATAATTATTATGTACTTAGAAAGGAATATATTTTATAAGTTGTGGCTAAAACTTCTGCGGATTAAATTCTTTATTGATGGGTAATATGTTGTGAGTAATTCTGAAACAAATAAGTGTCATATGTATCTAAAAGATTTTAACCATAGGAGTAAATTTAATCTTTCTGTATAGTTACATAGACAAATTTTAAATTAGGGACAAACATACAGAACCTCTAAAACATGGGTATGGGTCTAAATTTGTTGTTTAAGTCCATCTAATTATCTAAATACTCATTGAATAATTACAGTAGAAATAGCAGAGGGAATTGTAAACAGAAAATAGTTTAGGTACATAGCATGAAAATAAATACAAATCTGAATTTTGAATAAACACTTCAGATTTAAAGTTAAATATAAGTATAGCATGCTGTCATTTATGAAATAAATTCTATTCTATGCATATTCAGTCATACGGTGATAAATATGTACTGAAAAAAATATATCAAATTTCCCTATAATGTTCCTTTACATATATGAACATCCTCTAGCGGAGATGAGGATTAAAACCACTTTATAAACCATTCCAAGATGAAAATTTTATACAATAGTTAATTAGAAAGTATTTGGGTTATCCCCTAATATCCAAATACAAAGTAGGAAAGTGAAAGTAGTAAATGGACAAAAGGGTGGTATAGTCTTCCATTTTCGTATTGACCGACATGAAATAAGTGGAGTAAATCATAAGATATTATGACAATTGACCATAAAGGAATGGTAGCGTAATGTCAAATTAATACAACAAAATTGCAACCAAAAATATGAACTATCATAAATATTAATGAAGGAAACATAAAAATAAAAATATATGAAGTGTACAGGTAATAATAATACTAATAATACTTCTAATAGTAGCCTCAAGGTTGAGTTTATTCTTGTATAGACTCATAAGTAAAATTTTAATATCAGAAGATGAACGAAAAATAATTAAATTAGCATTCAAAAACAATTGCAAAGAAGTGGAAAATTATATACTGACCATAGAGAATTGTTGTGTATTCATACAACTAGAATTGATATAGTTGAGAAAACTATACAAATCCAGAAAAAGGGTTTCTAGAATTAGTTGCAGATGACTAGAATTATAAATATCAATTATAATTAAATTATGAAATTATTATCTCAAGTTGATTTGAGTAAGATGAAGTAACAATAAAATTTTGATATGGTAAACAAAGATAAGCTAAATTCTAAAATTGTATCATATTACAATAGCTAAAATTTCTATTATATAAGGTTGAATGTATATGTGAAAAATAATTTTAATATTCTCCATAGTGATACAAAGATAGGTTAAAAATTATTAAAAAGGAGGAAATCAAAGAGTCATTGTTAAAAACAATGTAGCTTTGGAAACTAAGGTGAATTGGAGTTTTATTAAAAGCTTCAAGAAATATATTACACAGAAGATACAACTTGTATCTCCTTCAAAACCCAGGTTATCATATATACTACTAATTTAGGGATAATTAAATTCTAATTTCCAGTTAGGAGTGCAATAATACAAAATGAAAGAAATATTACCAATACAGAGGCTAAGGCAAGCTCTAGTGGGGTACGCAGCAGAGGCAGGCTCGTATCACGAAAACCTCCCTATAAAATAAATCTAATTCAAACATACATATATAAAGCAAATTGAAAAAATGGAATAATGGAAAAATTGGGAACAAAGAAGCATAATACGTTGGAAGCAGTGACGATATACTTTTAATATATAATAGCCATAAATTCCATAACATATCTCCCTAAAATTATTGCGAAGATAAAAATGTATCATTTAGAGAAAATACACTCTTTGGACAAAATTAATACACAGTCATTGTAAAAATTCAATTATGAGGAATCAAATGTTGGGGAAAATTAGTATTCTAGAAAGCTTTAATGGAAAAGCCATATTATTCCTTCAGAAAAACCTTAACCAATGTTCTATAGAAAGGTGAAACCAATTCGAAACACACAAAGACGTTAAAATAATTAACACACAAAAACGACTACGTATGGATCGAAGGGAGTTAATTGGGGTAAATCCCTTTCTCCCAATACGAATTGAAATCGAAATATCAACAAAATTTTCCGGTAAACAAGTTCACAGTGGAAAATCAAAAATTAAATTATATGCAAGGGAACAATGTGTATATTAAAAAGAATAACTCAACTAACTAAGAATGTAAATCTCAAAACAGAGGCAAACCTTATATTATAATGCCACAAAGTTAAATTCTGGGAAGAGCATAAGGAGGAATGTCATTACCTCTGCTATGGCTGTAGGGAATAATTGAGAAACTAAGGAAAATTCTATAAAAATATAAAGTCGACAAAAAAAAAACGTGCAAACGATATATGAATTCACTAATAATTCCCAAATCTAGACGAATATTGTGTCATAGATATAATTTATTAAAGAAAAAATGAGGATGAAACGTTATAGCTGAAGTCAAATAAGTTTTGCAGAGAAAGTTAAATATGGAAATCGAAAACCAAAAATGTTACAAGTTACCTGGAGAGCAACAAGAAGTGTACTTGGTATTGTGGAATAGTATTACAGGAGAAGGGAATATGATATGCAATGGTAACGTCCTCCACTATTCGCATCAAGAAATGTTAGAAACCAGAGAAGATGTTCTCCCTACAAATTTGCACCCAAATGGAAAACTAGTGAAAAAACAAATAATGTAAGGACTGAACCCTAGCCATATTCAATCTGTGTATGGATAGAATACGAATGAATCTCAACATTTCCAAAATCTCAGATCTGCCATACAGGTGTCTGAAATATTAAATGTACCCATGTGACATTCAGGTGCCAAAAGGACAAGCATTAATTGAGTGGAGAATTTGAAACAATAAGGAGTAAATGCATACAACCATCCCATCGTTCGAAATTCCAATCACATAGAAATTCCAACCCCACTTCAATGAAACATAAATTAAATTAACGTAAGTGTATGATATGGAAAAGGTCTATAGTTCATAATTGTCGAGAGAATATTTCCTTATACATTGAATATGTTAATACATGTGCCTTGGGTGTAAAAGATATATATATATATATATATATATATATATATATATATATAGGATATGTAAATTGGTATGGTAACCTAGGGAAAAAAAAAGAAAATGCATATATTGGTGCTATAAAAATTCAATCATATTAATTCCTAGGATTATAATTTTAGTTTAGGTAAATAAATAACTTTTTGTGGTTAGTATCTATATCTCAAATACTCATATCGTAATATCTGTTACGAAGTTGTAGGTGATAAACACTAACTTTAATAAAATTAGAATGTAGTTGAATAAGAATTATAATTAGAACTTAGATGTAATAAATGGTAAATCATCCTATGGTTTCAACTATGAAAGGTTGTACCTTCTAAGTTATAATGATAAGCCATAAGAGTTAGGATTAAAAATTAAATACATATTATATTATGTATGTTAATCAACCTACCTCGATCTCTTAATGGATCAAGTGCGATAGCTATTAAGAAGAAAAATTTGTAAATGCATGTGGGACTCAACCAAGAAATTTTAATACAAAATTTGAAGTAAAAATAAAGACATATTACAGTTCCATTTTTATTGTAAAATACTTCATGAAGAACATGTTGGAAAAATGTAACCAGAATTACTATAAATAGATTATTATTTTGTGGGTAAGTGAGAGTTGTTACACAAACTTTACGGATGCATCATCTTTAAATGTTACAAAATATGATGATCCTCCTAGTGAGTTGATGTTAACAGGTCCAAACACAACTGAGTGTATCAATTCTATCACATTTTTCTTTTTTTCGTTTCCGCCTCTAAGGAATGAAACCCTTTCTTTTCTACCATATATTTAATGCTCACAAATATCAAGATTATAGGATCTCAAACCTGGAAGTATATTTTTACCAACAAGGATTTTTAAACACTTCTCGCTCATGTGACCCAAGAACTCGAGCCACATATCTGTTGAATTTCCTTCTTTTATGATATGAGCTAGATTTGATTTTCCTATCATTGCCTTCAATGTATATAATGTTCCTTTCTTGGGTCCTCTGGCCATGACCAATGCTCATTTGCTAATTTTCAACCTTCCTTTTCGAAAGCTTGTGGAATAGCTTTCATCCTCTATATGTCCCATAGAGATCAAACTCATGCGCATTTCTAGAACATGACTGACCTATTTCAACAATATATCTTGTCCATCCTTCATATTGATCTGGACATATCCCACTCGAACAATACTCCAAAAATGGTTATTCCCCAAATGCACTCTACCATAATCACCAAGATTATATGCAACAAAACTATCTTTGCATGGGGTTACAGGGTGAGATGCCCCAGAGTTAAGGATCCAATCAAAGCTACCATTAGATGTATATAACCATGCATCTTCTACTAAAACAGTAAACAACACATCACCATCTGTGACTACAACTATAGTCTCATCGTCATTTGTGCTCGATGACTTATGATTTGTACTGGTCAGTATTTGACCATTTTGTCCTTTCTTCAAGGCTCGAAATTGTTTCTTCATGTGCCCGGGTTTCACAATGAAAGCAGATGATCCTTCCCCTCTTTAATTTTGATCGACCTCTTGATATTTATCACCCTTGTCGGCCTCGATCAATTCTCCTACCACAATCAGCTAAAGCTAGAGCTTCTCCTCCCTGGTTTTCCACAATTGACTTGCGTCACAACTCCTCATTCATTAAATTTATACTAACATCATCAAACTTCAGGGTCCCTGCAGGTGCTAAAGTTCTCATAGCTACAATTAAATTTTCCCAGATTTCTAGCATATAACACATAAACAAAATAGCTCTAATTTCATCATCTAGAGTGGTTTTAATAGAGACAAGCTCACTAGTAATAATATTAAATTCATTCAAGTGCTTAGCAACTAAAGTACCCTCATTCATATTGATATTTTAAAGCTTCTTCATCAAGAACTTTTTGTTTGATGGTGTATTCTTCTCATATAGATCATGAAGCTTCTTCCATAATCCTTTTGTTGTCTTTTTTCTGAACATATTGAAATACACATTCTTTTCTAGATATTGGCGGATTGTCGCAATCTCCTTTCAATCTAGATTATTCCATTCCACATTTGTCATCGATGAGGGTTTATTTGTTACACCATCAATCCTAAAATATTGATGTTTTAAAATTAGTATATCCTCCATCTCTAATTTCCATAGGAAAAAATTAGTCCTGCTCAAGTTCTCCACGTTAGTAATTGATGTCTCCATTGTCAATAAATTTCGCACCCACAAAAGACCAAATTGCGAAAAAAGTAATCTCCTTAAAAAAAATATATCATGTAACAAATTATTACTTTTTCCCTTTTTCCTTGAAAAAAAATCTTTACCTTTTGTCTTAAAAAATATTTCCAAACCTCACCAAATGTAAATATATATGTTTCATAAACATATATAATATTTATATTTAATAAAGTATTTGTTTCACCTTCTAATAAAATGGTATCCACTTCCTTTTTTTAAAAAGTGAAAAAGACCTTATCACAAAGTCAAATCCATGAAAGTAATAAAATTCGAATTAGAACCATTTGGGTTAATCAAATAATTTTGAAACTTCGTGACATAAGGATTTGGGTTCTCTGCGTTTTTTTTGTCCTTCGACTCTTCCCAAGAATGCAACCAAGAGATCCATGTATTCCACCTTCGTTGAATAATTTTGGCAGCATAAAATATCTTGCGGTGGGCTCGCTCGAACAATTCTAGTAGTGACAAATCTCCTGTGGTGGGAGGTTTCCTCGAACACACTTCCAAGGAGTTCGAACACATGACTTACCTATGCATATATGCATGCAAGTATACAATTTTAGCTCGTAAAGCTCCACACAACGTCAGACTCTGACAATTTATCAGCATCTTCAATGCTCACACCAACAATCTACGCCTCTGAAAAAGAAGCAATATTACTCGCAGCTCAATCATCATCTCCGACCAGCAACTCCATGATAATCTCCATACTCACAACTTGGCTATGATACAAGTTGTTGGAACAGAGTGCAACAGTAGAGATAAATATATCTAACAGAGACAACATATATCTCTGAATAGAATCAAATAATAATAACTGAAGAACACACAAGAGAGACAATAATAACACTTATACTCCTCTTATAGGAGGCCTTGCCTTTCCTTTATTGGTTGGAACAGATAGAGGAAAGAAATACAAATTTATAGATCATAGATGAAGATCTATAATATGCATGTGAAGTTTATGGTTGTACTGTAGAGCCAAAATATTCAGAGGGCATTGCTGACATTGGTCGGCTTATACTGCATGGGCAACGAGGTTAGGTTCGGCATCGGCATCTGAATGCGGCTTTCACATTTAATAATTTTCTTCTTGACTAGTGTGAAATCGACCATGGTTTGATATTATCAAGATCACTCCTTTCATTTATGTGTTCATGGGTAGATGCGTACATAGAGGAAGAGTCTTGCAGTGAAAATTTTAGAAACCCTGAACATTGGAAAGCATGATGGGTGAGTGTTTAGAAAACTGAGATATTTTGAGTAAGAAGAGGGTAATATTGAAAATAATGGGTGTTTTTTTTCCAAGTGGGGAATTCGATGACTACTCTTAGCCACTACTTTTTCTGTTGGCATTGGAAATGGGAAATTGAAAATATCAACATGCAAATCAGATGGTTATTTAAGCTAGACCATACTACCCCAAGAGGTAAGTAACAATGACTCGTTGGTAGGAAAGAATGGATAATTTCCCATGTATACTGGTAAGTGGTGTTTTTGGATTTACAGCTTAGTTATGGTTATGTTTGCATATAAATATCGTAAAAATAAAATTAATTATACAAATCTTTGGGAAAAATAATGCACATAAAAATATGTGCATAAAATATGACCCACATTATTTTTCTTGGAAAGATGACATGGTACAAGATAAATTATTTTTGCTAATCGTTTACAAAGAAAAACATATGAATTCTTGTGCATGAAATGACAAGAACTATGGTTATTTTCTAAAAACTTTCTTATCAATCATATAGAGATAAATTCCTATGTTTGTTTTAAAGTTTATTTGTTTGTATGCATAGAAGTAATGATGATTGTGTTATAAATAACACATGTTTCATGTAGAAAAGAATAGTCATTATGTTATAAAAATATGTAATTGCATACACTCAAATAAGTATGCATTTCCATGCATAGAAAAATAACTAAATGTGATAGATTTTCCTAAAAATGAAATAAATTTTTCATGTAGGGAAATAATAGTTATGAGTCTGATTTCTTGAAAAAAATATGTAGTTGCATGCATGAAAATAATAGTCATTGGGTTAGATTTATTGAAAAAACTATGAGTTGAGGTGCACAAAACAATAGTAAATGTGTTAGTTTTTCTCGAAGAAAATATGTTTAAAATATTAGCTATTGTTTTTTTGCTTCAAATAACATGTGTTTGTATGCACAAAGAATGGCTAATGTATTATATTTCTTTAGAAATAACTTGTTCTCACATGCAAAACAATAATAGGGTGATAGCATGGATTTCGTTTACACTTTTTGGAAAGAGAGGGTGCGTTTAGGTGGAAGAAAAGAGGGCTCGATCAATAAATTTAAGCGCTCGATTGAGCAATTTTTAAGCGCTCAATCGAGCTTCTAGAGCGTGAAAAGAATAGCTTGTTTGAGGGTTAAAAGCAAACCCTTGATCGAGCGTTAAGCTTAGATTGAGCCATTATGTTATATTAAAATATGTGTCTGTGGTATGCATGCGTCATTTTGCATATAGTGCGAGATAACTAACAGTATGAATGAGAGTATTAGAGCTTGGTTGAGAAATAGGAGCGTGGAGCGATCTAGCCAACCTCGCCAATGACCCCGCAAATGTCTCAAAGGCTCAAACCAAAGTAGGTATTCTATCCCTTTCTTCTTTTCTATTTATTTTTTTTACAAAATAAAAAAAATTAATGTGAAAAATATACTTACCATACACAACCCATGAGAACCACAAAAAAAAACCCTTCAAAACAACTTAGAAAACCACAAAAGCAGCCTAGAAAACCACAATAAACTATCAAAAATACTTTCCAAACAACTTAAAAAAACCCCAAAACGAACCTAGAAAACCACAAAAAATCAGCAAAATAACCCTTTAAAACAACTTAGATAACGACAAAACCAACCTTGAAAACCACAAAAAATAACATAGAAAATTCTTTAAAACCAAAAAAAACCTATAATTTAGGTTTAATTTTTTTTCTTACTTGCAATGGTAGTATGTTTTGATTATTATGCATATTTTTTTATTTTTAATGGTAAAAAAATATTTTCTGATTATTTTAAAGGCACGTTTTTTCCCACAAATTTCCCATGCACATGTAAAGTTTCCCAATAAGTAAACGTGACAAAATACATGTGTATAAATATTCCCACCCTTGTATGGAAACATTTTAATGAGACTCGATTTCGAGATCCATAATGATGGTATTTATTCCACTGTAAATAAGTAGATGACAGGTCAAATGAGCATTGTAACTGACCTTGTCATGTCCTCTTAATCACTTCATGATTCTAATAGCGTGCTTATGGGGAAAAATTTATCTACCGGAGGGGTATCTAGATTAGATTTCATGCCTTGACAAATACATAGAGACGAATTATGACGGTGCATACCTACTATTTACCATAGAGGCTTTTGTATTTTCCTTAAGATATCATTCTAATATTACAATAACCTATTTTGACAATGACTTGGAAAGGTTAATAAGTATTATTTGGATGCATATATGGTAAATATGCCTTCATCTTTGCATTAACTGACCATTTTAATATCATTAGATAGTTTGCATTAATTAAGATACTATTTTAATATTATTAGATAGTATGGATTAATAATGACATATAGGAGGGGTGAGTATGAGAAATACAAGACATCATTTTAACATGGTTAGGTACCTTGCATTAACAAAGATATAGGAATAGAAAGTATGACATTATGTATATCATATTTTATCTTTTAACAATATATTAAAAACATATATTGATATTATTATAAATAAATATTAAATTATAATTTAGTTATATGTTAAAATATTTTATTTAGATGAATATTAAATATTTTATATAATTCATATTGACATATCAATTTATTGAGTTTTTTTTAATATTTTACATACCAATTTTATGTTGAATAGGAGAAATGTTAGGTATTTCCTCATAGTTAATTATAGAAAGGTGTTTTTCAATCATCCAACAATATATATTAATATTTATATGCATATATACACATACTAGTATTTCTCTCTCTCTCTCTTCACACACACATTGGTATATATTCCTATTATATATATTAGGAATATACACAATGGGATATATATTTAAAAAAAGGTTATAGTTGTGATGCAACATAGTCCTTGCCTCTACTGGTATTTAATTGATTATTTTGCATAAAGTTTTACGCTACATTGGCACTAAAGGATTGTATGCGGTTAATATTTTAGTAATAAATTGATGTATACGATATTATTGGTGGTCTTCATATTTTTGAATATATTTTTGTATTTATGCAGAGAGGCTTGTATTTCATCCACTTTTATGTCTCAGTTGATGCTGGTTCTTTATTTCTTGCTCCGCAAAATCTACTTCTGTATTTTTTGCTCCGCAAAATCAAGACTGCACAGATTCTTTCTTACACACTATATCTAGACACGTAACTCTATTGTACAGAAAGGTCCAAATTTAAATTTCATCCACTTTCAGAGAGTGAAATCTATCTACATTGGCATGAAAATCTTTCATTGATGATATTTTAGTAAGAAATTGATGTATACAATATTATTGGTGATATTCAAATTTCTGAATATCCTTTTTTATTTGTGTAGAGAAGTATGCATTTCATCCACATTTGTGTCTCAATCAATGCTTGTTCTGCATTTCCACTCTGCAAAATAACGATTCTACAACTTCTTACGTACATGCTATAGCTCGAGACATAACCCTATTGTGCACAAAGGTCTGCACTTTGTCTACAGTTATGTATCAGTGGATGCTTGTTCCCCACTACTTGGTATGCACTATGACGTCTACACAACTTCTTCAGTTCACACTATTTTAAGTGTAAATTATTCTTATTTTCGTATTTCTGAATATATTTTTGTATTTTTGTGGAGTGTTCCATATTTCATCAACATTTCTGTCTTAACCCATGCTTGTTCAGCACAACGATGACTGCACAAGTTATTTCTTACATCCCATATCTAGAAATATAATTCTGTTGTGAAGAGAAGTATTTATTTCCTCCACATTTCACAAAGTGGAAGCTATATATGTTGCCATTAAAGGATTTATTTCTAATATTTTAGTAAGAAATTGATGTATATGTCTTATTGGAAATATTTTTATTTCTGAATATCTTTTCGTACATGTGCAGAGATGTTTGTATTCCTTGGATATTTGTGTCTCAACCCATGCTTTTTCCACATTGATTACTCTGCATAACAAAAATTGAGTAACTTCTTTTGTACATGCTATATCTGGAGAGGTCCACATTTTCATCACTGCTTGGTCTGTAGAAATTTTTTTGTACACGCCATATCTGGAGACCCCACAAGAGAGAATACATATTTTAGTAAATATTTTACGTATAGAAGTTCATTTCTAATATTTGTATGCCTTGAGCATCTCCTTGTTTAGTCTCTTGTGTGGAAGTACTCTTAGTGTGGATGTTTTCACTTTGCACTAAGTACTAATGTTATGTCTAATATTTTAGTTATAAATAATGAATATTAGTAGTTAATTGAGTAAAATTTATGTGGATTATCACATTTTTTATGTTTATATTATTAATAATATTTTTATTATAAATAATGTTTTAAATTTATGTTTGTTATTCTCTTGTGCGAAAACATACCCATCGCTATCTAAGTAACCTAAACTTTGCACTAAAAACATTTGTTTATAATATCATTTCTAACACTTTAGTTATATATAATACATAGAAGTAGTCAAATGAATAAACGTTATGTAGAGTGCACACAAAATTATGCTTGAAACTTCATTTCATTAAGTAGGAGCTTTGTTTGTAGCGGAAGAAGATTTTCGTTGTGTGGATAATAACATTTTTTATGCACATATTATTGATAATATTTTAATTGAACATAATCTATATTATTGTTATTTAAGTATATTTCAATTGTACATAATTAATGTGTTCATATTTTGGAATACATTTCAAATTAGCATATGTGTGAAAGTGCAAAGAAAGTCCATCACATGGAGGAAGTTTTCAACCACACGTGTTACTAAATATTTTCAGTGTTTTAGTATTAAATAATGCATATTTTTTATTTGAAATACCACCGAAGCAAGTAGTGGACTTATACGATTTTTGTCAATACTTTAGTCATACTTTATGTGTATCTACTTGTCTCTACAGGTAATTAAATGGTGTCCGCATTTCACTCGCACTTTTGTCTCAACCCATGTGTGCTTCACATTGTTTGGTCTCCACAACAATGCTTTCACAACTTCTTTCATACATGCTATGTATAAACATGCTTCCTCCACTGGAACTGTGAGTTAGAGTCTGGTAGGCTAAAATGTCGGTGATATTACTATAAGTATCGAGATTATTTTTCAGTGGCCCTTATTGTGCTTATAAATTCATTTGATACATTTTTGGAATTTCCAAATGCATAGTCTGTTATTATTATAACAAAAAAATATAGTTAATGATTATAGTTAATATAGTTAATGTGTATTAATAGTTAATTACTACAAGAAATAAGACTATACATCCATTTATTCTCTTCCTTGTAATTATATAATAAAATTATAAAAATTGAATCATTGTATGGAATATTGATGTGTGGAGATTGACACAATGAGTTGTGCACAATTAACTTCCGCACAATGGAATTGTGAATGTTGAGGACTATGTTGTGTAGGTACTACTAATTAGAACTGATCTTGGCAATATCAAGTTGATTTCAAGTTCCTAAAACAATGATTTTAACGATATTATTGGTAATGTTTTAGCTATAAATAATTTTTTTGTCTCCATTGATTTAGAATTGAATAATCCATATTTTTTCACAATATTTTAGTTATAAATTATGCAAATTTATGTATTTGGATAGTTCGTAAATGAAAATAGCTTCTACATCAATGGTTTGAATATTGAGAAGAATCTTTGTTTATGGTTATTTTTAATGAGAAAGTTTTCATTGTGCGGATCTATGTATCACTGAATTTCGAATTGAAGGATTTTACTGGTAATATTTTAGTATTAAATAATTGTTTTTTTTTCATGATAACGTTGAGACAAGCGGTGGACCGTTATGATATATTACTAATATTTCAATTATAAATAATGATTTTTATTACTAATATCTTAGTGGTAAATATTTTCTATTTTTTTTTAGCAATATTTTAATCTTGAATAATGTGTATCTCCCTATTTTCAAATATCAACAATCAATTAAATAAAGGTTGTACATAGTTTGAAGAAAATTGAATAATTAAACACAAGCTTTATTTATGGTTATGTTTTCCATATGAAGTAGATGCACGGAAGTATGAAGGTATAATATATATTATAAGGAGGAAGAATTCAATCTTCGATTCTTTGAATGCCTACATTTCGCATTAAAGGATTTTGTAGATTTTTTCTTGGAACTAATGCATAAGTGTTGAGTTTGGCTATAGAAATGTTTAGAGTTAATATACACTATCTATTTTCATTTATCAAATTTGATGTCTCATATTAAAATCATTATTTTGTAGTATAACATTATTGTTTATAGCGTATTATAATATGTGATTACTATAAATTATATCTGGGTAGTTGGAAGCAGTTGTGAGACATCAATGACATACAATCATTGGAATCACATGTCCAGCTATATGGTTTATTTATTTTATTGAATATATTTTATTAAATATTTTCATAATGAAAGAAAAGAAAAAATGCACTCAAGTGGTGAATTGACACTAGGATCTGAAATTACTCTTGCAATGTAAAAAAAAATTCAGTAGGAAGGCAAATTTAGAGAGTAAATTTGTTGGATAGGCATTACATTAGTGAAAAGTTATGGAAAATAAATAATTATTGGAAAAATACGTTTATGTAATGAAAATATAATGTTATTTACTATTTTAATAAAATACTATGTCGACATTATTAGAAATTGGAGAGAGCATCCATTGAACAGGAATAACACACAAACAATTAATTTCTATATTGCAATAATCAGAGATACATCAAATATATATAGTTAAACTAATTCTAATTTTAGAGAGAGAAGTTGAGAGAATCTCTCAACTTCGTCAACAACCCAATCCAAACTAATTAAGCATAATAATTGAGGCATTATCTCAAACACCCCCCCTTAATGCCTACTTTACAGAAATGGAGAACACACTAATTTAATACAAATATTTGTCTACCCTGGTCTTCATTAACATTTGTACCCACTCTGAGATATCATAGAAAACACTATTTTTCTCCACCACTTTCGAGCTACCATTCAACCCATTTAAAATACATTTGTTTCTGACCAGCAATAATGAACTTTGCAAGATCAACAGTATTGACAACTCGACTCGTCGGGGCTTCCGCGATAAGAGTTGACAAGTGATGAACCATCCTATGGACCAATCACCATATGTCGGATATTTCTCTTTCGGCTATCCATCAGTGGCTAGGAAAATGGTCTGAATACTAAATGTGTTCAAGAGCTAATCTAACAACTTGACCTGCTTCACACAAATGGATCTCATACTGTAACCTATAACTGATACTCTTGGCCCATAGCACAACAATATCAACATATAACAAATTCACACAATCAAATTAGGCAATTTTTCTCTCGTCCCTGTAGAATGTAGAGAACGACTAATTTAAATAATGCTAATTTGTTCAATAATTGGTTCTCTACTAAAAAAATCTCACAACAAAAAATTCATAATTCTACATATTAACAAGCTACACACTCCACCAACACAATTCTTCTTTTCCTATAAACCGACTCGGGATGAACAAATTAATGGATTTAAACTACACCTCTGCCATCACACTTTCAAAGCCTAGCAACAAGCAGTACCATATCTGAGCCACTATTATGGCTCCTCCATTGCCTTGGCTGTCGAATTCCAATAAATTAGAAGGAAAATTCAAGCGTTTTCCCAAATAATGAACCCTTTGAGACCAATGTAATAACATACGCCATATTGAGAGAAAGAGGTGCTCTGGAATTGATTAAAACATGGCGTGTAATTCAAAGGGATATCACTAGGGAGCGCATTATCACCGAGAACCATGAGGATTTTCTTGTCTTCTTCATCAAGTCGGTGGCTCTGAAGGCAATACGCAAATTTATCTTCAATACCAGAAGGTTGCTCAAGCTTTCACCGCTGCCGCTGTCGACAGAGGAGGATAAGAAGGTCTTCAGATCCTCGTAGCTGTAATGATCCCTCAATTCTCTAAACAGGTGGTGAATACACAAACCACAGAGCTAGACGCAGCTGTAATCCTTGTTGATGATTCAAGAGAACAGAAAATTCGCAGCAATTCTGCATTCTGGAAATTTTGATAACATGGATAACACATCAGGAGAACCCCTGGAGTTTGAATAATCTGCAAATATCGAACGTATTCCAATTTTTTTTATCCTCCCATAGCATATACGCCCAAATGATGATCTTATTTCCTCTAATTTGCAGCTTAATTCTGCTCATCCACAGATCCCAATCATCGCCATGGCCCATCTTCATATCCTGATATCAAGGACATGCATTTTTGTTGCCATATGTCCCTGGAGGAACGCATTGGCACGAGCTACAGCAGATCCCGCAGTACTTCAAGCACCTATCCTTTACCGATGCCACTGTACATCGCTTACCGCAAGCAGATGACGGTCCTTACGTAATGTCTGAGGCTGACCGAGTGAAAATCCGTTGATCTCATCCTCAATACTGCAAACTACCAGATTCAACAATCTGAACACCATAACGTCGTCTGGATGAGGCTCTATGTGGCCCACTAGGCTTCCTCTTTCAAATGTCAAACAACTGCACCATAACAGGCTGCGCAGGTTAAAACAGGATCCCCAAATTCAGTAACGCAACGTTCAATTTTCAAGGAACAGGAAACACATGCAGATGCACACACAACACTCTTACAAACAAACCATAATCTAGGTATGTACATAGAATCTCTCCCAAACTATGTCATTTTCCTCGGCACTCCCGTGAGGGATTAAGCCCAGCTAGGCTCTGATACCATATTATAAATTGGAGAGAGCATCCATTGAACAGGAATAACACACAAACAATTAATTTCTATATTGCAATAATCAGAGATACATAAACTATATATAGTTAAACTAATTCTAATTTTA
This sequence comes from Pinus albicaulis, assembly GCA_034641835.2. NCBI lineage: Eukaryota > Viridiplantae > Streptophyta > Pinopsida > Pinales > Pinaceae > Pinus > Pinus albicaulis. The sequence goes on along the minus strand of JAXQQM020063003.1, from coordinate 40,599 downwards.
GAAAGAGAAGTTGAGAGAATCTCTCAACTTCCTTAACAACCCAATCCAAACTAAGTAAGCATAATAATTGAGGCATTATCTCAAACACCCCCCCTTAATGCCTACTTTACAGAAATGGAGAACACACTAATTTAATACAAATATTTGTCTTCCCTGGTCTTCATTAACATTTGTACCCACTCTGAGATCTCATAGAAAACGCTCTTTTTATGTGATTTCTGAAGGGGTGAAATATGGATTAATCATTATATGTAATTGTGTCAATTGCACTATGTCAAGTTTGGATTTTACCAAGACGTTTATGATTGAAGGTAACATATTTTACAATGGTCCTTTTGGAATTGATAGTAGCTAAATTTCGTTTCATAACTTAAATGTCAATTCTTGACTTAGATGACTTATTTACTCTTATACATTGTATATATGTCTCATTCTTGTAAAAGAAAATTGTGAATATTTATTTTGTTCTAAATATATTAAGTGTTTTAATGTTTTTCTTTATAATTTTTTTATTGTTTTTTTCATTTGTTACTAACATTGAAGAAATGGCTTGAAGAAAAAATGAAAGGGGTATAAAGGAAGATGTACATGCAGGAAACAAAGATGTTTGAATGGTCGGCCAAGATACTTGATGCTTAGCAATTATATCTGAATGTTAATGAATAAAATACTAGAACTCCAGCAAATGGTTAGGCCTCTCGAATATGAACTAGATATCATAAGAACATTATCATAATATCTATTGCAAGTCATTAACAGATGAATCAATTATAAATTGTAATAACATAATTAGTACAATCGTTAATTTCCATAAAAAATCACTAATTAATAGAAAAGGTGCTACTAGTTTTTTTTGTTATTTTCTATACAGATTTTGAAATTGAGTATATGATAAGGGATATGTATTGTCATATTCTTGACAGAGTCAATATAAAGAAACATATCAGACTATTATGGATTACGTATCTGTGTATAAATGAAAAATGTTTTATAAGTTATATCAGTTTAGAAACTCATTTCAGATTTTTATGACAACAAGGTATTTAGATATTTGTTAAAATATTCTATAGAATATCTATTTAAATAGTAAAAAAAATTAAATTTATAAATAAAAAAAACCATTATAGTAATTAATGTCACCAAAAATTGCACCATAATGAATTTATATGGTGTGAGTTCTTATTAAACATGAAAATTTGATAAATCAAAATAATAATGCAATAGATGACAATCAGAGAAAAAAAAGACAAAAAATGACATAGCATAATACAAAACATAGAGCCATAACAAAAACAAATAGTTCATTCGATCACGTTTATGTAAAATGACACAGTAACATTTGTATTGGTAGAAAAAAAATAATCGTGTTGCTTTCATAAGAAGATAGCTAATCTTGTTTGCATGGGTATAATATATTGATTGATAATGTGAAATCAGAACAGAAATGTCTAGTAAAAAAAAGAGCTATTAGGATTCGTGGCAATGAATTGAGAGAGCATTGTGCGATTTCTGAATTGCTTTACAATGTAAACAAAGAAAAATTCCATTGTATACATACAACTACATTTTGATGGTCTATCATAAATCTTCCATGTATTTCAAAGTTTCTCAATATTCCAATAACAAATGTCTTTCCTACATAGTATTGGTTGTAGGAATTTTATTGTTATGGAGGTAATACTCGTTTGAGTTCAACGACCAATAGGATATATTATTTTTTTAGTCCTATCAATTACATTTATGCTGCAATTTAGACAATGAAAATAAATAAAGCGAGTTTTTATTTTCGGCGATGCAATAAACTTAGAGTATTGGCCATAGTTTTAGTAGTTGTAATTGGAGTGGTGGATTTTGTACATACATTTTCGAATGGAATTTTATATATGCTAACCTCTTTTATACATCTTTGAAAATATTGTAAAATTAATATAGAAAACAAACTCTTAGTAACAAGAAATCAAATGTCTTTCTTATTTTTGTTCTTTATTAATGTATATTTAAATAATATGATATAGCTTATTGTGCATATTCCGCTTGTCGAGGAAAGTGGATTTCTTAGAGTGTCAACTTTCTTTCCTTTGTTAAGTAGACAAATGAAGGTTGATTGTGAAGTATGGAAAAAAAATTCTGGTTTTTTTAACTATATTTTTTAGAATTATTAGCAGAAAAATGTTTTGTTGTGAAACTATTTGAATTGTAACATGTCTAAACAAATTTATCATGTAATTGAGCATGTTAAATATGCAACATTTGTAAAAAATTAAAATAAAATTGTACAATAGATGATGGACATATTTTCCACGAACATTGGGATACAAACATACGTATATGTAATTTTTTTCTATTTTAATGAATTTTGTAGTAATAAAACTTTTAAATAAAACAAAGCTTTTTGTAGCACTATCGTGTTGTCCATTACCATCTTTGATTTCCAAAACATATTGCCTTGCCAAAATTGCAATACTTGTGATTGTGCCTACTAGAAAAGCAGTGTCATTGCGTAACATATATTTAAGTCTCGTGTTTGGAAAAAATTGGTAAGGAAAATTGTTTTCCACACTTCTAAAAATATTTATACAAAAATTTTCTCACATCCACAAACTATCATATTTATGCTTTGGAATAATTTCGAAATATTTAATAAAAAAATTATCATTTTAAATAATCTTTGACTCATGTTGTTCGATTAACGATGTTGGCACGAGAAATTTTATTTTCATTTCTTCTTTCTTATCTCTTAAATATGCACGAAATATTACTTCTGAATTATTTGTTTTGTCTAAAAATATTCGATATGTGACCAAGAAAACACCATGAAAAAAATTCCGAGTTATATTGCTACTCATATCTTCAATCAACAATGGTGTTGTCTCAACCTCCTTTTCCCTAATTATGTTAATTGAATTGAAATAATTTTTTTTGTTTCTTAAAGAAAAAAGAGAGTAAAGAATATAAGAAAAGACAGGTAGAAAAACAGAGGAAAAAAAGGGAAAGTACCTATTTGTGTTTATTTCTTCACTAGTTTCCATTGAATTTGTTTTTTTTATTGCGCTACTTATTTCTATCTCCACAATGTCGTCCATGTCTACTCTGACATCATTCAAATTCGATACCTTTTTCTTATTCATAAATATTACACTGAAATCACTTCTTAAAACAACACTATAATTGAAACTAAGTAAGAATTGTCTAATTAAAAAAAAAAACCATTTAAATAAAATTCATTCGTAATGTAAAAAAAATCTAGATAGATTTTAGTTTTAGCAAATAGGAAAGCTTTATAGAAATGTTCAAAGTACTTAATTGTTGTCATGAATCTGAATCTCGAAGTGTCATATGTTTTCTCGAATATATATATTAAAAAATATGCAAAAAAAAAAAAAAAATGGAAGCACATTAAACAAAAAAAATCAATAGTTTCATTCTATAATGAAAATATAATCAAAGTACCATGAATAAAACATAAATGTGTCTTTTAGAAGAGTTGTGATTGTCCTTAATGATATATTTTGTGATTTTATTCATTTTTACAGCTACATCGATATGATTCGGTGTTGGAAATATTGTCATTGATGGCAAAGGAGAAGACGAGCAACGAGTAGCATTAGACAAGAAACGAGAGGAAGCGGGGGCGGCAAACAAAGCATCTCGGACACCGAAGTAGCGAGTTGTTGAAACGGAGTAGTGAGAATAGAAGGCCATCAAATTTTAAGCAAGAAGGCTTTGTGTTTGATTTCATATTTGTATATGAAAGGATTGATGTTGAGTCCTGTATGTGTCAATTTATTGAATTATGTATGTGTAAAATCTGTTGAATTGGTGTCTCTGTGTGAAATAGAGGATTTGATATAATTCTGGTGGAGTTCATTCCAATTCAAAGAAGAAGGATTCGAGAGCTATTAATCCAATAGAATCCAAAAATTCGGGAGTTGGTTAATATTCAAACAGTGAAACAGAGAAGTGAAATATATAGATTGACTGCGCGTAGAAAGAACGTTATGATGGTTTGAAGAAGAACCTATGGTCTGATTACAGTGTGCAATAATGGAAGCGTAGAGTTAAACTACGCATGAAGAAAAACATTTAAAGGAGCGGAATCGGTGATCGATGAAGGCAAATAAGGCGCAATGTTTTTTGTTTTAAAACCTGTTTGATAAGGAATTATATTCCAAAATCAATCTCAGCGTTGAAGGAATGGGAACCAGCAAGAAGATGGAGTACAGAACCAAGCATGTAAGGTTAATAATGGAAGGGTTCATGTATAAGGCCGACTGATTGATGGCTTATATCGCAGTAGAAGATGGCGCAGAGGATTCATAGATCTATTTGTTCATGAAGGTGGCGTGGAATTGTGAGCCGATGGTGAAATGAACCTGGAAAATGTTAAAGAATAGAAGGCGGAGTTATGAAGAAAAAGGCGGGTTTTGATAGATCTATGCAAAGGAACCTTGAGCGAATACGCAACGGAACCACGAACAGGAAAGCGGTCTTAAGAAACCACTTGTGGTTTTTCACAAAGTTTCAAAATGGTAAATGGTATTGTGGAGAAAAACGCGATAGTGCCCTTTGATCGACACGTGGCCCAGGTGGTATTCCAAATCCACCTATTTCGCAAAATATTTTCATGTTAAACCATAGAGGTGAAAAAATGCGATATTTTTTGGATGATCGAACCTCATGATTGGACGGCATTCACATCATGAAGATGTGCGAAAGTTAAGGCAGGGTTATAAAGCCGTGGGCTCGACTATGTGTTGGTGCATGGAAAGTTAAGTATGGGCGAATGTATGGTAATGTTATTTTGCATTCGAATTGATAAGTTTATAATGATTGATAAAATATGAACCATTACAGATATATGGGATAACCTTCATATTTATTCGCAAAGTTGGGTGCGCATATACATTTTACGCAATATCGAGTATTTATTCGATAAATTATAAAAGGGGTCTCCAGCATATGGTTTAAACTTCGGATTGAAGAAATGATTTTACAACGAGCTTATAATAGAGGTTAAATGTTAAATAGATATATTGGCACGTTGTTTTAATTCAAGTTCAAACCTTTGATATAGAATGGGGTATCGCATGAGTTGACATTTGAAGTCAAATGACTTGATATGCTAGAGAGCGGGTTGTTGATACTTTAGTTTTAACTTAGGGAGAAGATTATATTGGATATAATATATGTTTTCGGGCCATATTACAATCTGAGTATTAATCCAAGCCTAAATACATTCAGATTTCTGGTGAAGTCTGAAGAATTTTGGGGGCTAATGTCTATTTGAATATTAATCTGAAGATCATGAAATGGGTTATTTATATGGTTCTAACCATTGACGAAAATTTAAAGCTTCCGCATAGTGTTAGAAATTTCCCAAAGTTAAAATTATTTGGGGGAAAAACTTTTAATGCAGTTATATATGCAGCAGATACACAATTGTAGTAAACAGAGATTGTAGATTTGAAGAGGTGTGCAGTGAAGGTATTCAGATTTTTAGAATATGAATTTGAAATGCACAGAAATGAAAATGTGGGTTTGTTACACTACAGCAGTAGAAAATACAAGCACACAGTGAGCCAAGAACTGAAAGGGTTGAATGAGATATATCAGATGCAAATGTAAATGTAAATGTTTTAATTACTTTTATATTGTTTTTGATGCAAAGGAAAGTCTCTGGAGGCAAAGAAATATCCCACTGTAATATTGAAATGTATACATATTGTTATATTTTTTTGAATATGCTAGGAAAGAAATGAGAAGGTGAAAGTCAAAGAGTCATGGCTATTCACTTCAAATTTCCTGTGGAATACAAACAGTCATGAGGTGAACCTTATAAATGATATCACATAGATATGCATAGAGAAGTTAGAGAATGGAGAATTGAGGAAGAGAGGGTAAGAAGAAAGAGGAGCAGAGAGAGAAGTTGTGAAGACTCAGAGATGATATAAGGCTAGTGGACAGAAGTGAAAAAGGAATAGAACAGAGCTGATATCCAGGTAAATCAACATGTGGTTTTTGAAAGAGTGAGGAAGTTGGTGCTCCCATATCAAGTTGTAGCTTGATAGATGTCAGTTGTAGCTATCTAAGGTAGGAGCCTCCTGTAGGTTGTAGCCTGCGGAAAATAGATGGGAGTTGGAGCTTCCTTGCAAGTTGTAGCTTGCAGAATTGAGTTAGAAGTTTCTTTTAGGTTGGTGCCTACAAAAAATCAGTGGTGAGAGGGAGTTGGAGCTTGCCTTTGCATTACAACAATAATAAGATGTGGTTTTCTCCCTTATGGGTTTCCACTTATATCTGTTGTCTATATGCATGATGATTATGTGTTGATACTCTATATTTATTCTGCTTAATACCTGCTGCTCATTTATTAAGATTGTTGTTCCATTGTATATTAAGTTGATCACAAAACGATGATGTGAATGAGTATAAAACAAAGTTTAATAAGAACATGACTGCATTAAATTGATTCACCCCCCCCTCTCAGTTTAACCAAGGGTCCAACAATTAGTATCAGAGCAGGTTCCTTCTGTATCAGTTTAACAACTGGAAGGAGATCCTAGGTCCCTAGGATGGCTAGTCTAGAAGGATGCTCAACAATTAAATCCCCTTTGTTCAGTGGTAAAAATTATGCCTTCTGGAAAATAAGAATGACGACGTACATAATGTCTCTAAGAATAGAAGTTTGGGCTGCTGTGGAATTAGGACATGCCCCAAAGTAGAATGACTTAGAGAAAGATGCAAAACAAGAATTTTTAGCTAATGAAAAATCCATGAATGCACTCTTAAGTGGACTTTGTGAGGCATAATTTGTAAAAGTAATGCACAACAAGACTGCCAAAGAAATATGGGATACACTGGAAAAAATCCATGAGGGAGACAAAAAGGTGAAGATAGCCAAACTTCAAGTCTATAGAGCTCAGTTTGAAAATATAAAAATGAATGATGATGAAGACATTTCTAGCTTCTTTTTAAGGGTTGCAGAAATTTTGAATAACATGAAAGCTCTAGGAGAAACCATAAAATAATGTGTAATTGTTCAAAAGATTCTAAGATATTTACCATCCAGCTTTAACCCCAAGGTTTCTGCCATAGAAGAAACAGCTGATTGGGAAAATTTGACCATGAACCAATTACTTGGAAACTTAACAGCCTATGAGATGAGACTGCCACAGAGGAAGTCAAATGTGAGGGAGGCAGCCTTCAAGAAAAAGAAGAACAAAGAAGAAAAAGAAGATATATGCTCCTTCTCTGATGAAGAAGAGGCCAAATTTATCAGAATATTAGAAAGAGGCTCAGGAAAGTATAAAGGTAAAATTCCATTTAAATGATTTAACTGTGGAAGAGTTGGACACTGTGCTTCTAAGTGTCCTCATAAGAAGACAAAGAATTAGACTCAAGATTCAGAGAAAACCATATCAAAGAATTGGCAGAAAGGGAATAGATACAGGAGAAAGTCATTATATGCCCAGCAATATAGCAGTGCATCTGAAAACTCAGATGAAACCTAAAATGAAGAAGGAACCTCTGAATTTGTATTGATGGCCAAGGAAGAGCTTGAAGGATTCCTTCTAGAATATGAGGAAGAAGGTGAAGTTGATCTTTAGGGGGAGCTAAGAAGTGTCCTGGAGGAAATAGACAGACTTAAACTAAAGTGCAGAAAATAGAAATACATTCTCCTCAAATATGTAAGAGAAGAACAAAATTCATAAGACCTCATTCAGTTGAAAGTAGAGCTTGAAGAAGCCAAGAAGTTAGAAGACACTCTACTTAAGCAAATTGAGGATGAAATTCAGAAGCAAGAGAAATTGGAAGAAGAAGTGGTAAGCTCGAGGAAGAAATTAGAAAACACCAAAAGGAAATTGTCAATAAACACTCCTCAAATGACAAGCTCTCATAAGTTGAATAAAATAATATATGCTCAAAGATCTCCTATGATAAAAACTGGGATAGGCTATGAAGGAGAAACAAGTAAAATCAAAGAAATAGATAACGGGAATATCATTTTTGTAAAAGCTGTCAAGGATAATGAAGCAGCTCAGAAGGTTCCTATAGAAGTAGAAGCCTACAATGAAGTAAATAGGAACATGAAGGAACCTCAAATGACAAAGAATGAAATAAATAAAAAATCAACTGAAAAAGGCTCATATACTCCTGAATATATAAAATTTGGAAGCTATCAAAGGAGATTCCTCCCCCGTATGAAAAATGTCACTTGTTATGCCTACCACAAACTGGGACATATTGTTGCATACAATCATAAAAGGAGAATCGATTCCAACCTGTAAAGGATGTAAAAAATGAAAAGACTACCTCAAGCAAACAAATGGAGAAGAAAACCCTTCATCAGGTATGCTAATTATTTTTATGGGTATTGTTTTTATTGTAAGGAATTCGGCCATAAAACCAAGGAGTGTAAAACATATGGACAAAGATTGATGTTCAGAACCTTAAGGAGATTTATGAATTACGTAGAGTTCACTCATACTCATAATTTTTCTAAAAATATGATCAAATGTTGTGTACGCCATAAAATCGGACATATGTCTTCCCAGTCTCCTCTCAAATAATGTGGTCCAACTTCTCAGAAAAGGTGCCAAACAAATAACTGCCTGCAGTGGAAAAAGAAGTTGAATAAGTGTGACCAGGCTCTAATAGCCCAAGATCAGAAAAGCCAATGGTATTTGGACAGTGGATGCTCAAAGCATATGACTGGAGATAGAAGCAAGTTCATAACCCTTGATGAAAAGAAATCTGGAAATGTAACTTTCGGCAATGATAAAGTAGGGAAAATCAAAGGGAAAGGCTCAGCCAGTCTAGATAATGGAAGAGGAAAGGTCCAAGATGTATTATTTGTGAATGGGCTGAAAGAAAATATGCTTAGTTTCAGTCAAATGTGTGATAAAGGCTGTGAAGTTATTTTTAGAGCACAAGACTGTGAAGTAAGATCAATCACTACAGGAAAGACCTTGATTAAAGGTATTCGAACAGAAAGTAATGTCTATATAGTGAAAGAAGAGAATGAAGCATTCCACCTAAGAAAACATTTTGAATCATGGTTATGGCATAGAATATTGGGACACCTTAACTTTGACCACATCATTAGTCTGAGAAGAAGAAAGCAGTCAGAGATATGCCAGCAATAAAGAAGCCTTCAAATACCATATGTAAATCTTGCCAATTAGGAAAACAGACCCACACATATTTTAAAACCAAATATGAACTATCAACAGGTAGGCCACTTTAGCTTGTACACATGGACCTGTGTGGACCTTCGAGAACTAAAGAACCAAGTGGAGAATCTTATTTCATGGTAATAATAGATGATTTTTCCAGAATGACGTGGGTAGAATTTCTCAAATATAAATCTGAAGCACTTGTGAAATTCAAGATATTCAAGGCATTGGCAGAAAATCAAACAGGATGCAAGTTAAAGTCAACTCCCATGATCACTAGAAGCAAGCTATGTGCAAATGATGGATCTGCAGATATAGATTAAAGACTTTATAGATCCATGGTAGGAAGTCTGCTATACCTAACTGCCTCTAGACCATACATTGTCTTGGAAGTAGGACTTATGGAAAGATATCAAGCAGCACCAAAACAAAATCACTTACTAGAAATCAAGAGAATATTAAGATATCTACAAGGAACTGAACATTATGGACTATGGTATCCAAAAAGCAAAATATTCACTTTGACAGCATATACAGATGCAGATTGCGCCAGCTGCATGGATGACAGGAAAAGCAGAAGTGGAGGTGCATTTTATTTGGGAAAAATTCTGGTGGCATGGCTAAGCAAGAAGAAAACTTCTATCTCTCTATCTACAACAGAAGCAGAATACATAGTAGCAGCAGCATGTTGCACAAAATTAATGTGGATGAAAAAAACTCTCCAAGACATGAAGGTAAGCATAGATGATCCCATTTCAATCAAGTGTGACAATACAAGTGCAATAAGTATATCAAAAAATCCAGTATTTCATTCAAAAACAAAGCACATCACAATTAAATACCATTTCCTCAAAGAACAAGTAGCACAGAAAGTAGTGAAGTTGGAATATGTACCAACAAAGGAACAAACAATATAAATATTCACAAAACCTCTTTCTAAATAGCCATTCGAATATCTAAGAGACAAACTAGGGGTAGCGTCCGTAGATGTTACTCTCTGACATGAAAAGAAAGCATCATTCCAAGGGGGAGATTAGAAAAGAAGGCATCATTCTAGGGGGAGATTAGTCAACAAATATTGTCAGAAAAGAACCAGAGCAAGTGAGAAGTGCATGGAACAGGTCCTCAAGATCAGAATATTATGGACAAGATTTGGAAACCACACCCTTTTCCATTGATGTCAAAGGGGGAGGAAAAGCAAGCAAAAGAAGAGTATTAAAGTATTGCCATCAATGCCAAAGGGGGAGACTGTTGGAAATATTGTAATTGACGGTAAAGGAGAAGATAGGAGCAGCATTAGACAAGAAACAGAGGAAGCGAGGGCAGCAAAAAGAGGTAGCTTAGACACCAGGAAGTAGCAAAGCTGTTCAGAGGCAGAGTAGTGAGAATAGAAGGCCGTCAAATTTGAAGCAATAAGGCTTTGTGTTTGATTTCATATTTGTATATGAAAGGATTGATGTTGAGTCCTACATGTGTCAATTTATTGAATTATGTATGTGTAAACTCTGTGTTAATGGTTGAATTGGTGTCTCTGTGTGAAATAGAAGATTTCATATAATTCTGGTGGAGTTCATTCCAAAGAAGGATTCAGGAGCTATTAATCCAATAGAATCTAGTTTTGGAAGTTGTACTTGAGGGACTAGATCTAGTGAAATCAAATTATAAGTTAGGGGTTTAATAGGCATATTGTTTTGAAGAAAATGTTTGGTATGGAATTTTGAAGGCCTAACATTACAATGAGAAGGGAAATCTAATGAACCCATCGAAAGGAGTGAAAGAACCTGAAGTGGAATGGTTAATATACAACACAGTGAAACAAAGAAGTGAAATATATAGATTGACTGTGCGTAGAAAGAACGCTATGATGGTTTGAAGAAGAACCGATGGTCTGATTACAGTGTGCAATAATGGAAGTGTAGAGTTAAAATACGCATGAAGAAAAGCATTTAAAGGAGCAGAATCGGTGATGGTCAAAGGAAAATAAGGAACAATGTTTTTTTTGTTCTAAAACCTGTTTGATAAGGAATTATATTCCGAAATCAATATCAGCTTTGAAGGAATGGGAACCAGTAAGAAGATGGAGTACAGAACCAAGCATGTAAGGTTAATAATGGAAGAGTTCGTGTATAAGGCCGACTGATTGATGGCTTATATCACAGTAGAATATGGCGCAGAGGATTCATAGATCTATTTGTTCATGAAGGTGGAGCGGAATTGCGAGTTGATGGCAAAATGAACCTGGAAAATGTTAAAAAATAGAAGGCGGAGTTAGGAAGAAAAAGGCGGGTTTTTATAGATCTATGCAAAGGAACCTTGAGCGAAGATGCAATGGAACCATGAACAAGGAAGCGGTCTTAAGAAACCACTTGTGGTTTTTGCAAAGTTTCAAAACGGTAAATGGTATTGTGAAAAAAATGCGATAGTGCCCATTGATCGACACATGGCCCAGGTGGTGTTCCGAATCCACCTATTTCGCAAAATATTTTCGTGTTAAACTGCGGAGGTGAAAAAATACGATATTCATTGGATGATCGAATCTTGTGATCAGACGGCATTCACATCATGAGAATGCGCGAAATTTAAGGCAGGGTTATAAAGTCGTGGGCCCGACTATGTGTTGGTGTGTGGAAAGTTAAGTATGGGCGAATTGATGGTAATGTTACTTTGCATTCAAATTGATAAGTTTATGATGGTTGATAAATATGAACCATTACGGATATATGGGCTAGCCTTCGGATTTATTTGCAAAGTTTGGTGCACATATACATTTTACGCAATATTGAATATTTATTCGATAAGTTATAAAAGGGGTCTCCAGCATATGGTTTAAACTTCAGATTGAAGAAAGGATTTTAAAGCAGGCTTAATAATAGAGGTTAAATGTTAAATATATATATTGGAATGATGTTTTAATTCAAGGTAGAACCTTTGATATAGAATGGGGTATCAAATGAGTTGAAATTTGAAATCAAATGACTTGATATGCTACAGAGCGGGTTTTTGATACTTTAGTTTTAACTAAGGGCAAAGATTATATTGGATATAATATATGTTGCTGGGCCATATTACAATCTGAGTATTAATCCAAGCCTAAATACATTCAGATTTCTGGTGAAGTCCGAAGACTTTTGGGGGCTAATGTCTATTTGAATATTAATCCGAAGATCATGAAATGGGTTATTTATATGGTTCTAACCATTGAGGAAAATTTAAAGCTTCCACATAGTGTTAGAAATTGCCCAGAGTTAAAATTATTTGGGGGCTAAAATTGTAAAGCAGTTGTATATGCATCATATACACAATTTTAGTAAACAGAGATTGTAGATTTGAAGAGGTGTGTAGTGAAGGTATTCAGATTTGTAGAATCTGAAATTGAAATGCACAGGAATGAAAATGTGGGTTTGTTATACTACAGCAACAGAAAATACAAGCACACAATGAGCGAAGAACTGAAAGGGTTGAATGAGATATATCAAATGAAAATGTAAATATAAATGTTTTAATTGTTTTTATATTGTTTGTGATGCAAAGGCAAGTCTCCGGAAGCAAAGAAATATCCCACTGTAATATTGAATTGTATACATATTGTTATATTTTTCTGAATATGCTAGGAAAGAAATGAGAAGGTGAAATTCAAAGAGTCATGGCTATTCATTTTGAATTTCCCGTGGAATAAAAACACTCATGAGGTGAACGCTATAAATGATATCACATAGATATGCATAGAGAAGTTAGAGAATGGAGAATTGAGGCAGAGAGGATAAGAAGAAGGAGGAGAAAATAGAGAAGCTGTGAAGACTCAAAGATGATATAAGGCTAGTGGACAGCAGTGAAAAAGAAACAGAACAGAGCTGATATCCAGGTAAACCAGCATGTGGTTTTTGAAAGAGTGAGGAAGATGGTGCTTCCATATCAAGTTGTAGCTTGATAGATGTCAATTGTAGCTAGTTGAGGTAGTAGCCTCCTGTAGGTTGTAGCCTGCAGAAAATATATGGGAGTTGGAGCTTCCTTGCAAGTTGTAGCTTGCAGAATTGAGGTAGGAGCCTCCTATAGGTTGGTGCCTACAGAAAATCAGTGGTGAGAGGGAGTTGGAGCTTGCCTTTGCATCACAACAATAATAATATGTGGTTTTCTCCCTTATGGGTTTCCACTTATATCTGTTGTCTATATGCATGATGATTATGTTTTGATACTCTGTATTTATTCTGCTTAATACCTGCTGCTCATTTATTAAGATTTTTGTTCCAATGTATATTAAGTTGATCACAAAATGATGAAGTGAATGAGTATAAAAGAAAGTTTAATAAGAACATGGCTGCATTAAACTGATTCACCCCCCCTCTCAGTTTAACCAAGGGTCCAATAGTTAGATCAACTATACAAAAATAAGAAAAATAAGAATTTCTAATTCCATAACATGGAAGTACTTTGAAAATAAAAATTATATAGGAAAATAGCATATTTTGTCCAAATTTTTTTAGGATTATCAAATCATATATTATTTGAAATTTTTACATCATTACCAGAGGATTGTACCGTATATTTTATAAATTTTATTAGTACTCTCATATAGAACTAAGCATCCTCTTTTAACCTTTGACTAATGCTACACATTTTGAAATTTTGTTATAAATAATGGTTTCTCACGGTCTTCAATTACCATAACAATATTGTACATTAAGACAAGAATTCTATTTGTAATTACCTCCTTTGAAAACTATTTTTACATTCATTTGTAATGTGTATGCTAAAAGACTTGCATTATGAAAACCTGGAAAATGCTTCTACGGACAACACAATACAAATTTGTAAGTAGTATTGTGAAGTTAGAATATAAATATTAACATATGTATTAAACACCTATGATAGTTGGACACGTAGATGACATAAATTGTAATAATAATAATAGAAAAAATTAATGTTGGACTATGAATATTTAAGTTTAATATCTTCCTTTAAAAAAAAAGAAAATAATCAACTCCACCTATTCCTAGATGAATTTACATAGTTATTTTGTCTTTTTCCCCATTAAGAAAGAAAATCAGTTTAAAATAGCCTTTATAGTTGTAACAACTCCACTTACTACAATTGTTTTTCTAATTATAACATAATTACTAATTTTTCATCAATGAAATTAATGTACTTTTTCATAAACTCTTTCATTGTATTTACTATTGTTAAATTTCTTTCACAACTTATGATTTTATGTACATAATATTTTTTTTAGATTTATGAACGTTGACCTTCTTAACAAAATCATAATTCAGTTTCAGTAGTGACTATCCTTGAAGACAGTTCTTCACCGCCTTATTATGTTTATGATAGAATTTATATTTTTCCCTTTAATTCGGTCCTTACTAATTTATACTTATTCTAGCATCATGTGGTAACATAACCCTTTATTTTTCATACCTTATAATATTTAATTATATTCTAAGTTAATTTCGCCCTTTATTCCACTTCCACACTATGTCACCGTTAATATCCGCAAGGTTAACATCATCTATTATATTAATTTCTATTATTGAAGCATATATCTTTTATTTTAGTACGGTATACACCTAGAACCTCTTAAATGATTTAATGATATTCTTAATATATCCTAAAGCATTGATATAAATTCTAATTTACACATTCCACTTATCTCGTTTTCACATATCTAATTAACCATTTAAGGTTTAACGACATGTAAGTTTATCAAAAGAAGTCGTGTTATACATATCAAATATTTTTCCCTTTCTACCTTAATTACGAAATGACTCCTTTGTAACGTTGTTACGTTATATCAATCGCTTTGGGATTTTATTGATTTAGAACTTATATTACATTGTCAATATGTAACTCTTTAGTACACAAATTGTAAATTAATATATTGATATGCATTAGTCGGTTTATGGATTTGAATTTACGATCTATAGATATTCAGGTCAGAGGTTTTAATACATTTATATTTTTGATATTTCATTATTTATAACTGTAATTCGGTCATTAAATCAATCACATCGCTCCAGATATTTTTTTCTATCCTTTGTTGGCTTAGATCATTGACAAATTGATGGTCAAGATGGGTTTGTATATTCACGATGGTTAACTTCGAAGAACTAACCCTATTCCGAATTTTCATTTTCATTTTGGGAATTTTCAGCTCTTCGGCTCTGGTTTTTCTGTCAAACCCCTATCCCTGGGTTACCCATGTAGTCCATCCAATTCACTTACTTTACCATGCAATCAGTCTCTTGTATCACCATCAGGGCTTCATTATCAAAATTGTTATCATTTTGTTCATGTAAGGTAGTGTATATTTAATGATTTTTGTTATCATTTTGTTCATGTAAGGTAGTGTATATTTAATGATTTTTGTTAACATTATTGTAATGTTGCCTCTGCCACATTTATTTTGTTCAGTTTCAGTTTCTCTACTTCAATTTTATTATTCGGTGTTTCATTTTATCTGAGGTGGTTAACTTATCATTCTTTAGTGGTTCCATAAACTGTGAGGTAAATTTCTTCTCTACAAGTAAAAGGTAAGGAATTTCAGTCCTTAATGAAATTCTTGGTTGACTATTGCTTTCATGTTTCTACGAACACTCTGCCTGAAATTTCTTTACCTCATTATTATCATTTAGTCCACTACATTTCAGTTGTAATTACTTACAGGTTTACGATGGATTGAATCCTTGGTTTGATTAATTTATCTCAGAACTTTTTTTTGCATTATTACCACTATACTATCTTCGTGTTAATGCAATCACATATCCATGATTTAAATTTGGCATATAATTCTCTGTAGTTAATTATAGATTCATTTTTTTCAATATAGCTCCCTCATGCATAATTTTTTGTAAAAGTTTCCAGTTATGATTAACTCAACAAATTCATAATCTCATCTGTTTTTTTCCATACTTTTTGGATTTACAACGTTTAGTTGGAATTAATTTATGGGTTTTCGTTGACTATGAAATTTCATTTCCCACTTCGATTTTCCCCAAATTAATTTGACAAAGCAGCGCTGAGCTTGGACATCTTACAAGTGTACAGTATATACACTTGGTTTCTCTTTGATTCGAATGGAAATCTCACTCTATTTTTATTCTCTTTTTCTCTTTAACGAGATTCCAGTATTGGGGTTTTCAGTCGATATTGTTTTCTCTCCACTGTGATTTTTAAAGAAACTTTGTGTATTAAATTTTTCATATGAGAATGGAAGTTAATTTATTTCTACCTTATCCGACACTGTATTCATATTTTCAACTGAAATCTCCATAGGAATTTTATATATTTCTTTAGTTGGGACTTAATACAATTCTCATCGATTTTCTGGACTTTTGGATTTTTCATTTCACCTGAAGTAGAATTTATTTTCGATTTAAATCAGAAACCCTCATTCCATCATGATGAATTTCGGTTACTATGTCTCTTTAATGTTCTCCATAACATTCCCCTTTTTATGATGTTGACCTTTATGTTGAATTATTTAAATTTTATATAGAACTAACACCACAATGTTAAAAATTTGCATTCTTTATGAATTTGTCAACTTTAAATTGACATCTCTATAGGTAAAATTAGTAAAAATCATGAATTGTATAGGTAAAATTTAATCAATTATTAAAATCTTCTCAGAGTTTCAATATGTAATCTGTCGACGAGACCAAATGTACTCACTTTTCCTCTCTTCATATTAATTTCCATTTACTCTTCTATTTGATTTAATGCTTGTACTTAGGAAATCTTCTCATGTTTATGTGTAGGCTTACTGTCACTTTTTAACATAGCGCAATAAGGTAATTTTCAACATTTAATTACCCTTGTTGAATATTTATATATATTATTAAAATTTACTTCAATTTATACACATACTAAATCATAATAAATTGTTATGCGTAGGCACTACACTTTCCTCAATGCACAATTTCTCAGTTTCATTACTATATTTTTCAAATTGGGCGACTCATTCTGGCATTCATTTGATAGTAGAATTTTATTTCTTCTATACAGGTTGGTCAATATGGCTTTGAAGAATTCAGACTCCTAAATTTTTGAACTATTCAAATTATAATTCTGTTGTAACTATTTAGTTAGGACCACGGATAGTGTCCATAAATTATGACAGATTATAATTGTAATTTATATACAGAGTAATATCATGGTTAAATTATTACTACTAGGATACAAAGTAGTTATTATCAGTATTTTGAATTAAACTTATTTACTGCATGTATTTTATGTTGTATGACATTTCTACACTTTTGTGTTAATGCAAGATTTTATGTCTATCAATTCTTCTAGTTAATTTACAGCAGGAGATCTACTTTTATTTTGAGTATTCATGTTTACTAAGGGAAAGGAAATTTTCTCTTTATGTACATAATTTCCTATTTAATGTTTTATTTTGCAATCTGATAAATAAAATAATTTACCTTCTTTCCACATGTATTTATCTATGTTTTCTCTGTATACAATTTTAAGATTTACAACCTAACCTCATATTTAAACCTGATTTCTGGGGTTTATACATTATGACTGTTGGTTATTAATTTATAATTTTCTATGTAACCATACAGATCAACTATATTTACTATATTTTTTTTCTATTAAATACATCAGTATGCCTAAATATATTTTGCACATAATTTAATTATGCATAACACTAACTTTCTTACACAATTCCACCTACTCTAATTGAATCATAATTCAATACAATTAGATAAATTATAACTTTATTTACCACTACAATTCATAACACAAAATTGAATTTACTTGTGCATACCAATTTTGGTAAGACTATTTGCCACCCAACCTTGAGCTTTCTCTCCACAACTCCCCTCGAACAAAGACCAGTTCCTCCAAAGTGTATACAATCTCTTGTCTACATGGGAATGAATTACTTAAGATTTCTTTCCCTTCAGCATGTTTCCATAACCGCATCAAGTTAATTAGGATGATGTCTCCTTTTTTCCTAGGCTTTCCTTTTATTTTTTCCACAAAAGTACTTTAAAACTAGCTTTTTCCTCTTTCTAGTTTTATTTCAGCTCTTCTCAGTAAATTTTCACTTTACTAAGGTATTTTAGATTTTTAACTCCAATCTAATATTTTTAATTTATTTTATTTTCTCCAAGGATTTTTGGAGAATATGGGAAATTATTTGGAACCTTATCCATCCTCATGGATTTGAAATCCTAGTCTCCACAATAATAAGTGCACAATAATTGTTTTCCTTTAGGTTCACTCAACCTTTAGGATTGTTCAAATGTCTAATAAAAACAATAAAAATAGGGATATTACATATTCCCCCTCTAAAACAAAACGTTGTCCTCGGTGTTGCAAGATATCAATTCACTTTGAAAACAATGATGGATATCTTTCCTTCATTTCTTCTTCTCGCTCCCAAGCAGCTTCTTCAAGTGAAAAGTGCCTCCACTACACTTTCACCCTAGCTACGGTCCTATTTTAGAGCTCGATTTCTTCTCGTTCCTATATATGAGGGGGATTTGGAAGAAATTCCCTTTATTGTTCCACCTGTATCACAGTCCAATCAATTACATGAGTAGGATCATGTAAATAATTTTTCAATAAGGAAACATGATAAACATTGTAAACATTAATGTGACTAGGTAGAGACAATTTATAAGCTACTGGCCCCACTATTTCTAGAACTTCAAATGGTCCATAGTAGCATGTTGCTAATTTAGCATAGCTACCCATATATATTTTACTCTTTTTATGCTTAATACTTAAGTAAACATGGTCTCCCTCTTTGAATTCTTTATGAATTCTCTTTTATCAAAATAGCTCTTTTGTCTGTCTTGAGTTGTTTTAATGTTTTACTGAATTCTCTTTAGATTTCTTTCCATCTCTTGCAATGCATCCGGTCCAAGAATTAACTTATCTTTTGGCTGACTCCAACTAAGCGGTGTATGGCACTTTCTACCATACAATGCTTCAAAATGACTCATATTTATTGAAGCTTGATAACTATTATTATATGCAACTTTTCTAGATGCAGAACATCTTTCAATATTGTAGGTTTTCCCATAACATGTCTTCTAGAATCTGGTTTGTCCTCTCAGTTTGTCCATCTGTTTGAGGATAGTAGGCGGTACTAAAGTTAAATTTGGTACCCATTCCTGCAAATAGATTCTTCCAAAAAGATGAAGTAAACTTTGGATCTATGTTTGATATAATCATTTTAGGAATAACATGTAACTTCACATTCTCTTTCATGAACACATTAGCTAATTGAGTTGTATGAAAGTAGATTGTACTGGTAAAAACTGTGCAGCTTTATTCAATGTGTCTACAAACACCATTATAGAATCATGTTGATATTTAGTTCTATGAAATCCAGTAATAAAATCTATGGAAACTACTTCCCATTTCCATTCTGGGATAGGTAAAGAATTCAACAATCCTGCTAGATGTTAATGCTCTACTTTTACCTGTTGACATTCTAGACATCTAAATAGGTAATCAACCACATATTTCTTCATACCCGTACAAAAAATAATCTTTCTCAATGCTGAAATCATTTTTTGATAACTAGGATGCCCTTCATTAGGTCGTTTATGATACTCATCTAAAATTTCCTATTTTAATGAGATCACATTTGGAATATACAATTTGTTTTTATAATAAATCATCCCCTTCTGATTTTGAGTATTTCCCAGTATTGCAATGTTCTACAATTTTTCTTGTAATTTTTCGTAGTTTGGATCTTGACTCACCACTTCTTGTATCAATCCTTCTATGTCAAATTTCACTACTTCCAGCACTATTCAAAATCTGATGGGCATTCCTACTCAAAGCATCTTCAATCTTATTTTCCTTCCTTTTAATATTTTTGATTTCCATGTCAAACTCACTAAGGAAAGAAAACCATCTAGCTTATGTAGCATTTAAATCAGGTTGTGTGAAAAACTATTTCAAGCTTATATGATCTGTCATTAGCATAACCCTCTTTCCTAACAGATAAAGTTTCCACATCTTCAAAGCCTGTGTTACAGCAACTAAATCTAAGACATATACAGTGTAATTCTATTAATGTTTCTTTAACTTTCTTGATTCATAGGCTATGACTGAGTTTTATTGTAGTAATAGCCCTCCTAATCCCTCTACACATTCTTCTGTACAAACTACAAATTATTTTTTTGTATCAACAACAAAATAGGATTAGTTGTTAGTTTAAGTTTTAACTGTTCAAAATTGTGTTGGAATTTTGTTGTCCACTCAACTTCACTCCCTTTTTCTGTAAAGAAGTAATAAGATATGTTAAGGATGAAAATCCTTCTACAAATCTCTTATAGTATCCAGCGATGCCCATGAATGATCTTATGGCTAGGACATTAGTAGGTACAGGCCAATCCATGATAGCTTATATCTTCTCTGGGTCTACTGCCAATTCATCCTCTCAAATTACATGACCCAAATATTGAATCTTGTCTTTATAAAATTCACACTTACTAATTTTGGCATATAAACAAATTTCTCTAGACACTTATGTAACACGCTATTAATTAGACACATGAATGTAGTAGGTGCATTAGTCAACACAAAAGGTACAACTACAAATTCATGGCGCTTGTATCTAGTCATGAATGTTGTCTTGTTAATGTATTCATCTTTGATTATTAGTTGATGATAGCCTGTTCTTAAATCAATCTTTGAAAAGATAGTAGCTCCTCTAACTTGATCAAATAAGTCATCTATTATGGGTAGAGGATATTTGTTCTTTATGGTTAATTTATTTAGTTTTTTGTAGTCTATGCAAATCCTCAATGTACCATATTTATTTTAATAAAAACTACAGGTGCTCCCCAATGAGACACACTTGGTCTGATGTAACCTCTGTCTAACAACTCTTGTAGTTGCAGTTTTAATTCTAACAACTCATGAGTACTCATTTCGTAGGGTTCTCTAGAGACAGCTATAGCTCCAGGTACCAGTTCAATTGAGAATTCAATTTCTCTTTTAGGGGGTAAATGGGAGATTTCATCTAGAAACACATCTTTGAACTCTCTAATTATTGGTAAAGTTGCTACAGCTTACTTTTCAGTTTGCTGTCCCAATTCCTCCACTTGTACAACATATACTTGACAGCCTTTCCTTGCTGTCCTTTTTAACTGTCGTGTTGAAATTTTTCTTATTGATATGGGTATTGTTTTTCCTTTTACTATCACTAGTTTTCCCTCACCATCTATACAGTGAATTTTTTTGTCTAAGAAATTTTCTATTACTTTCTATTTTTCTTACTAGTCCATTCCCACTAACACATCATAGGAGCCTAGAGGAAAATTTTTTAATTTCAATTCAGTTTCATACCCATTTAAATTTATAGCAATATTTGGTGGTTTACGGGTCAATTTTCTTTTTGTTCCAATAGCTAGCTAAACAAACCATGCTTGCTAAAAAATTTCTAATTTTTAATTTTCCCTTTTCCACCATCTGAGGACTTATATAGCTTAAATTTTCTCTTGGATCTATCAAAATAGAAACAGGTTGTTCAACAATCATACCTTCGATTTTGATCATGGTTGATTGGTGTTCAGCTTGGCGATCCTCTAGTGAAGCACTAATTCTTGCAATGTTTTTAGCAACGTCATTTATAGTAGTCACCTCTCTTAACACTTGAATATTTTTAACTATTCTATGAGGAGATTCATGTAACAGGTGAGGTTCTCCACAACCCCAGCACTTTAATGGTTCCTTAATTTTTACAGTCCCTTCTTTCTTGTTGTTTACATCCATCTGTTTAGATCTAGTTTGTGATTGTGCTGGTTGATTTTCTCTTATTTTGTTAAACTTCTTCCTTTGATGATTTTTCCCAAAGTTTTTCAAATGTACTGGTTTTACTCTTTTTCCACTAGAGTTACCTTTCCTTTTTTCTTTGTTTTTCCAATTTTTCAGTTGATCCTTTCTGCCTTTGAGCTACTGATAATATAGGCTTGCTTTATGTACTGCTTCATCCATTGTCTTGGGATTATCAAATTATATTCTCTCCTTGTAGATAGTAGGTAGGTAGTTTAAAAATCGTTGTACCTTGGCCTTTTCTTCTCTGATATAAGGTACATAGTGAAGCAGGTTAGTTAATTTGGTAAGAAACTCATCTATAGTGAGTTTTCCCAATCTAAGCTCTTGAAACTCTTTGGCTTTGTCATCATAATATCTCTCATTCAGATATATAGACTAGTTTGAAAGTCTTCCCAAGTAATAGTTTTCTCATCTAGTACATGTACCATTTTGGTTTATTCCCACCATAAGGTAGTTTTACCTTGTAGTTGGTAAATATCCAATTCGGCTTTCAGGTTACTTCCATATTCATAGACTTGAAAGTATTTTACCATATTTAGAAGCCAAGCTTCTGCATCTTCCTCCTTTTCACCATCATAAGTGGGAGGTTTAGTTTTTCTGAATTCTCCTTGCAATTCCTTTTTTTTTCTGAACTGTTGTCCAGTTGCTTCATCATCCTCAGATCCTTCTGAGTTGGTTTCAGATTCTTTTATCTTTCTTCCAGGGTCTTCACTTTCGTGACTAGACCTTGAGGTTAATTACTTAATCAACCTCTCCTGCTCTTCTTTGGCTTGCAAAAATCGTTCATTGCTCATTCTCAGATGAATCAATTCTTGTTGCATCTTCGTGAACACATACAACAGCTGAGAATTTTGATTTGGTGGATTTCCCTCACCACCTAGATCTACGTGCAACCCTCCTTTGTCACTCATAAAGACAAATGTACTTTTCTGCTCTAAATCACTGTATTTAGAAAATAAATTAGTGATTTTTTTTTCAAATTAAATAAATTTACAGCAAAAAAAATTTTCGATTTTTAATTTCCCATGTGAGGACACATATATGCCCAGTGCTACATGAACTATGATACCATCTGTAACAACTCCACTTACCACATTTTTTTTCTAATTATAAGATAATTACTAATTTGTCGTCAATGACATTAATGTATTTCGTCATACTTTGACGAACTCTTTCATTGTATTTATTGTTGTTAAATTTATTTCGCAACTTATGATTTTATGTACAGAATACTTTTCATAGGTTTATGATCCTTGAGCTTCTTAACGAAATCATAATTCAGTTTCAGTACTGATTGTCCTTGAAGATAGTTCGTCACCACCTTATTATCTTTATGATAGAATTTATAATTTTCTCTTTAATTTTGTTCTTACTAATTTATACTTATTCTAGCATCATACGGAAACATAACCCTTTGTTTTTTATACCTTAGATATTTAATTATATTCTAAGTTACTTTCACCCTTCATTCCACTTCCACACTATATGTCACCCGTAATATCCACAAGGGTTAACATCATCTATTATATTATTTTCTATTATTGAAACATATATCTTTTATTTCAGTAAGCTATACACCTAAAACCTCTTAAAGGATTTAATGATATTCTTAATATATCCTAAAGAATTCATATAAATTCTAATTTACATACACCACTTATCTCTTTTTCTCGTATCTAATTAGCCATTTAAGGTTTAAGGACATGTAAATTTATCAAAAGAAGTTGTGCTATACATATTAAATACTTTTCCCTTTCTACCTTAATTACGAAATGACTCCCTCGTAACGTTGTTACATTATATAAATCAGTTTTGGATTTTACTAATTTAGAACTTATATTACATTGTCAATATGTAACTCTTTAATACACTAGTTCTAGATTAATATACTGATATGCATTAATCAGTTTGTGGGTTCACATTCACAATCCATAGATCTCCATGTCAGAAATTTTAATACATTTATATTTTCGTGAATTCATTATTTATCACTGTACCCTGATCATTAAATCAATTACATGGCTCCAAAGAGTTTTTTCTATCCACTGCTCGCTTAGATTACTAACACGTTGATGGTTAAGATGGGTTCTTATATTTTCCGTGGTTAATTTCAAATACCTAACCTTATTCCGAATTTTCATTTTTTTTGGGGCATTTTAGGCTCTTCGGCTCTGGTTTTTCCGTCAAACCCCCATCTCTGGGTTACCCATGCAGTGTGTCTAATTCATTTACTTTACCACACAATCAATCTCTTCGATGACCATCACGGCTTCATTATCAAACTTGTTATCGTTCTCTTCAGGTAAGGTAGTGTAGATTTAACGATTTTTGTTAATATTATTGTAATGCTACCTCTTTCACATTTAGTTTTTCTAGCTTCAGTTTGTTTACTTTGATCTAATTATTCAGTCTCTGCAACTAATATATTCTAATTTTGTTGTAGTGTTTCATTTTATCTGAGGTGGTTAACTTGTCATTCCTCAGTGGTTACGGAAACTGTGAGGTCAATTTCTTCTCTGCAAGTAATAGGTAAGGAATTTCAATCCTTAACGAAATTCTTGGTTGACTGTTACTTTTGTGTTCCTACAAACACTCTGCCTAAAATTTATTTACCTCATTACTATCATTTAGTCCACTACGTTTCATTTGTAATTACTTACAGGTTTACGATGGATTGAATCATCAGTTTTATTAATTTATCTCTGGATTTTTTGTTGCATTATTACCACTATACTATCTCTATGTTAATGGAATGACATAGCCGCCATTTTAAATCCGGCATATAATTCTCTATATTTAATTATAGACTCATTGTTTTTCACTATAGCTCCCTCATGCATAATTCTTTGTAAACATTTCCAGCTATGATTAACTAAGAAATTCATAATTAAATCTGATTTCTTCCATATTGTTTTTATTTATAAAATTTAGTTAGAATTTTTTTATGGATTTTTCACTGACTATGAAATTTTGTTTCCCACTTCGATTTTCCCCAAATTAATTTGACGAGCCAGCGCTGAGATTGGAAATATTACAAGTGTAAAATATATATACTTGGTTTGTCATAGATGCTAATGGAAATCTCATTGTATTGCTATTCTCTTTTTCTCTTTAACGATATTCCAGTATTGGGGTTTTTAGTTGATATTATTTTCTCTCCACTGTGATTTTTTACAGAAAATTTTTGTATTAAAATTTTCGTATGAGAATGATAGTCAATTTATTTATATCTACTCTGACACTCGATTCGTATTTTTCAACTGAAATATCCATAGGAATTTTATATATTTCTTTAGTTAGGACTTGAGACAATTCTCATCGATTTTTTGGACTTTTTGGTTGATCATTTCACCTCTAGTAAAATTGATTTTTGATTTAACTTAGAAACCCTCATTCCATTATGATGAATATATTGAATTTAATTTGAGTAAATTAATAAAATCCTAAATTTAGTACAAATTACTCTCAACGGAGATCTCAATTTAAAGTTGAAATTTTCATACACAATGCAAATATTTAACACTGTGGTGTTAATTCTATATAAAATTTAACTAAGGAAACATAATAGCTAGTTTCATAAAAAAGGGATGACTAAAAGTGCAGAGATAACACATAATTGAATTTACTTGTGCATACCAATTTTGGTAAGACTATTTTTCAACCAACCTTGAGCTTTCTCTCCACAGCTCCCCTCGAGGAGAGATCAATTCCTCCAAAGTGTAAAGAACCTCTTTTCTACACAGTAATGGCTTATTTAAGCTTGATTTCCCTTCAACATGTTTCCATAACTACATCCAATTAATCCAGATGTTATTTTCCTTTTTTTCTAGGTTTTCCTTTTGTTTTTTCCACAAAAGTACTTTAAAACTAGCTTTTTCCTCTTTCTAGTTTTATTTCACCTCTTCTCAGTAACTTTCCACTTTACTGAGGTATTTTTATCTTTTTTTCTCCAATCTAATATTTTTTATTCATTTTATTTTCTACAAGGATTTTTGGATAATCTGGGAAAGTCTTTGGAATCTTTTCCATCCTCATGGATTTGAAATCTTGGTCTTCATTTATACTCTATTATTTTCACAATAATTCAAATTCCAAATTTATTAAATTTAAAAAATATATAATATTTCCACAGTAATTGTTTTCCTTTAGGTTCACTCAACCTTTAGGATTTTTCAACTGTCTCATAAAAGTAGGAAAAATAGGGATATTATAATAGCACAATTGTAAAGAGTGTCAATTTTTTTTTTAACTTTTGAAAATTAAACATTTATCTATACAGGAAAAGTGTTAGTGATTTCCCTTCGCGATTAACACAAGCATGTATTTGGTGAATCGACATACATAACCCATCTTCCTCGAAATCAAAATTTCACACAATGAATAATAATAATAATAATAATAATAATAATAATAATAATAATAATAACAAGTTAACATTAATAGTTTCATTTTCTAAAAATACCACCTTCTAATTTCATCCCTACCGAATAAAAATTTCAATAGAAAAGTTTAGGACAGTAAGAGCACTGCATAGTAAAATGTTCAGCACATACCCTATTGTCTCCCACATAACTTATTTTCCATATTTTTTATTGTCAATAGAAACTATATATGCTCCTAATATAACACAAATGAATTCGTGACGCATTTCGTAGCAAATCTCCTACAGAAACCAATAGTAAAAACCTTGCTCCTTTGGATTGGTCATGTTATTAATTGATAAATGAGTTTCCATTAAATGATTTTATTTCTAATATTTTAGTAAGTGAACGACATATACGATATTATTAGTGATATTTTAAGTGTAAATAATGGTTATATTCATATTTCTGAGTGCCTTTTTCTGTTTCTAAATATGTTTCAAATTAACCATATGTGTGGAAGTGGAGAAGAAGTATATTGTGTGGAGGAAGCTTTCAATCTGTGGATCCCTGCACTTAGCACAAAAATCCTTATTTTGCTGATATAATGCATATTTTCTCAATAACATTATCTATGCTTAGATTATTGATAATATTTTAGTTGTAAATAATGCATACTATTGTTATTTAATTGATTATATATTTTAGAATTAAAAATGCATACTTTATACTTATATTATGAATAATATTTTATTCTGAATAATAGATATGTTCTTATTTTTTAATATGTTTCAAATTATGTATATGTGCAAAATGAAATAAAGCGCATTGTGCAGAGGAGGATTTCTATTTGTGAATCGTTGCACTTGCTACTAAAATATTTATTTCTAATATTTTAGTATTAAACAATGCATATGTTTCGTTCAAAATAACACCGAAGAAAGCATTGGGCTTACTCAATTGTTGGTATTACTTTAGTCATAAATAATGTGTATCTTGTTTGGCCCACATTTCTGTCTCATCCCATGCTTACTCCGCAGAACATCGTTTTCACAACTTTCTCTATACAGGCTATCTCTGGACACACTTCCTCCACAGATGCTTTGCACTAGACTCCAACATTGCAAGTTGTTATGATACATCCTATCCATTTATTCGCATAGGCTGAGATATGAGTGCTCTTACTCTAAGTATTGAGATAGTTTTAAGGTTGACCAAATTATGCTTATAAATTCATTTGATCCATTGTGTTCACAAAATTCATAATCTATTAATATTATAATAGAATAATATTGTTAATGATTATAGTTATTATAGTTATTATGTATTAATGGTTAATCATCGCAAGAAGTAGGACTCTACATCCATTTATGTTATTCCTTGTAATTATACAATAGAGTAGAATGAGATATCTAGAATATTAAAAAATTGAATCATTGTACTGAATATTGATGTGCAAAGGTCGACACAACGAGTTGTTCACAATGAAATTTTCACAATCAAAATATGAATTTCAAGGACTATTTTATGTAGGGAAAACTAATAGGAGGTGAGCTTAGCAATATCGAGTTTAATTCAAGTTCCTAAATATCTAAATATTTAAGTATTTTTGAACTACAAAACCTATGGTTTTAATGTTATTAATGGTAATTTTTTTGTTATAATTAATGTTTTTTTCCTTACTTCACACAACCATGTCTATAGAGCTTCTTCCGGAAACGATATAATTTTACACGATTCATCAATTCTTACTCCATACAATAAACTCTCCACATAATGAAACATAATTATAATCGTCATTCTTCTTCACATACCTTGTTCTCCGTATAAATGTATACTATATACCATTTGAAAATTTTCAAAAGTATCTCTGCACAATGAAACATTAAGTGAACATTTATTTGGGAAATAAACAAATTTACTCGATATTTTACGCAGTCAAATATCCACACAATGAAACATAAAAGCTCCACACATTAAAATCTTCACACAAACCCCCTGTTCCCCCACACATACCCCATTTTCTAGATTTTTTATCAACAATAGAAAACAAATATTCTTGCAATACAATACAATTGCATAAGTGGTATGTTTCACAGCAAATCCATTATGCACAAAAATCTCACAGATTAACATTAATAGTTTAACAAAATCCTATGCACCATTCCGCATAATGTAAATTTACAATGTTAATCACTATGCTATGTTGCACATACGCAGTCTTCTACAAATATTCATATCTTTAAAATAAAATCTCTATGCAAATAATCTTTCACACAATAAAATCTTAGCATAATGAAAGATAATAATATTTCCCATTCTCCCACACATCAAGTTCTCTGTAAACATTCATATGATGTACGATATACAATCTCAAAATTTGTAAAAGTATCTCTTAACAATGGAGTTACTTTCGTACTCAATAACACCCTTCGATTAATAAGTGACATTTGAAACTATTATTGTTGAATTAATAGAGTTTTCCTAGATACACATTGGCTTTCTTAATTGTTTAGTACAAAAGTATGTATTGCTAAATTTATACTTCCACACATCCATCCCTATCAAATTTTCAAAACATTTTTTGTTTGCATAAGAAATTCTCTATAAAGTTATTTTTCCTCTTGATAAAACTTGATAATTACAATAAAGGTACTTAACTATGTCTTTTGATTCTGAACTGAGAAATTACATTGAAATTGTCAATAAGGTTTCCTTGGCAACCCAATTCAATATATACAAAAAATTGGTTATCACTTCGCAATGTTAATTGATTTAATGTGTATTCTCAAATTCAATACAAAATGTAAAAGTTTAAATATTTCTTTATGATTTTGAAACCATTAAAAGATTAATATTAATGTATAAACTATTACTAGTTGAGTTAATTGATAGAATGAGTATGGTTAATAAAACTTGAAATCGTCACACATATAATGTTCATATTTATTTGATAATAGTATAATGTCAATATGATTATAATTTGGAGTGCATAAATACAAGGAAAATTTTTATTGTACGAAGCCTTCTTGTGGATTTTATTATCTCTGCATAAGCATAATTATGAGTGAATATCTTTTACAAACCGAATATAGTTTCTACACATCAACAAAATCAATTCCATTTGCACAGAAAATTTTTCTAATCAACTGATTAAAAATTATTCTCTTTATACATTTAAGTCCTTTTATATAGTTAAATTTGTGTAAATATGCATATGTGTGGAAATGCACATTAATTCCACTATGTGGAGGGCATTTTGAAGGTCCCATTGTCTACATATCTGAACTTGGCACAATGAAATCTTCCTGTACAAGGAAAGTTGTTTGTAGAAATATCCACCCCAAATTAATTTTTTAAAGCTTACATAGTGCAACACAAGGGCAATGGAAATCGGAGACGTTGAAAATTTATATATCATTTTCATTTCGAAATACAAAGAAAAACATCCATTATGTACAATAGACAAAGACAAAGAAAAGTAATAAAATCCCTTCCCAGTGTATCATTCTTTGGAAAATTTTAAAAATATTATGACAATGTACATCATTTTTGCTTCATATAAAAAATAACTATTCTCATGTTTCATGTTATTGGAATATATATATATATATATCAATGGCATAATACAAATGTTGAAAGCATAACTGTGTAACGTCAAGAAATAAAATTATACTTACAAGAACATCATCCAGTTTTATATTCCAATCATCATATATATCATTAAAATAAATAAACAAAATACAAATTCAAAGAATATTATATGCTAATGATTGGGAACATTAATTCTTACCATGAATCAGTTGTATCAGTAATGAAAATGCTCAATGGCTCAGTTCATTGGCTCATTTAGTATGCTATATTAGGAAAATTTTCAGGTCTAAAATGGGCCTCCTAAGAAAAATATACAACCAAAAAAAAATTATAACAACCAATAGGATTCAAGATGATGATGTGTATCATGGGGGATGATTTACCATTTTTGGAGTAAAAAAGTAAAAATATTAAAAACTAATAAAATCATAAAACTAATTTTTCAACTTGTATTTTCAAATTATATCACTAAGGTTTTAATCAAATTTCGAGCGAGAGTACTCATTTTATGAAAAAATTAATTCCTCATCCAAGAAGTACCCATGTTGCATACTTTTGATGGACCTTTCTACATGAAAAATGAGAAATACACAAAACATATGATTGCGATCACATTTTTCGTGTATTTATCATTTTTCATATTGCAAGTTCCATATAAATTCTGCAACTTGGGTACTCCTTAGATGAGGAATCAAATTATTTATCTAATCAGTGTTTCTGGTTGAAATTTGAGTAAACCCATAGGGAGAGAAGTTGAAAATACTGATTGAAAAAAATATATATATTTTTTTTCTGTTTGACCTATAAAATTTGATGATGTAATATAATATTATTTTATTATTTCCACTATTGTTTAAAATTTCCTTAGGAAGCCCGTTTTAGACCTCAGAATTCCCCTAGTTCTTTGTCATCTTCTCTTTAAATACCTCCTTTTGCATCCACCAAATGTAAATACATGGACCATAATATGAAAAAAAAGAACTACAAAAGAAATCAAGGAATTGCATTCATCATGTAGGCTATGCGACATTAGTAAAATTTATAAATCATGATGATTGAATAAACAAAACAAAAAAATATGTAAATATTTAAGGACATTTACAATTTTTCAAATCATTTAGACTAATTGTTGGACTATCAACTACCTTTTGAATGCATGGCTTCTTGAACCAATGCCTTCAACTTAGCTTGAATGAATTCTTTCATTGGTCCCATTGTAATATATAGCCTCGCATGGTGATCGAATAATTTATTTTCCATATCCATCGCATCCTCTTGTAACTGAGTAGTTAACACATATTTTCTGTGATTAATACTGATAAATCCAACTAGTTATTTTTCTATTTATTCAGGAGTAAAATAAGTTATATCATAAAATTGTTATATCATTGACTATTTTTTCTTGTCCAATTCAAATGTCACTTTTTTTAATCAATTCATAATTCTGTACCATCCATGTTTTTTCTAGATCTCGAACAATTTGCATGACATTTAGAAACATATCACTTTTGCTATTGGCTATGCTCTTACATTCATAAATATATTTTCTACTATATTGATTTTGCTAGTCCATTTAGCTTTGGTTTGCCTCATTCGATTAGCATTTCGAAGTTATATATTTTTATTTTCCAAATAAGATACCAATGCAGACTTTGATTTAAAGAAAAAGAATCATTTTTAGCGAAATTCCTATCTTCGATAGCAATACTTCTCAACAAATTCAAAAATGAATTAATTTCTTGTGCGAAGCATAGCAGAACAGAAACCGCTTGTCTTGCATATTCAATGGCTTCTAATCATTGGAATATATTATCAATTTTTGTGAAACCAGCTCCAAAAATAGAAGAAAAGAGATATCAATGCCTTAGAAATAAGCCACTTCGAGGGGGCAACCTCCAATACATTATATGAATGAAAAATTCTTGGATGATACAAATTACAAAACCACCTTTATATATATAGGAGTCCTTGGGGCCACAATGTAATCCTAGCTGACCTAACAATAATAATTTAAGGGCACAATCATAACAATATGGGGGTTACAGGGGTACAATAATAAGAATAAGGGGGTTGCACTAACAACAATAAGGGACTACAAGTTAGTAATATAGGGACCTAACATGCCCCTCTCCTTGAAAAAAGTGTTGTCCTCAACACTTGAGTAGCTCTAGGTGCTTTTGTATAAAATTATCATCCTCCCATGTAGAATATTCAGTGGGTAAGTTCTTCCACTTGATGAGATACTCTGAAATTGATCGATTCCGTAGCTGTCGAGTTCTTGTTTCCGTGACCACTTCAGGTTACAATATGATTTTCCTTCCTCATTAAGTTCTGTAAATATTGTTTGAACTAGAAGATTTTCACCTATAACCTTCTTTAAGCATGAAACATGGAAAACTGGATGCACTCGTGGAGAAGGAGGAAGCTCAAATTTGTATGCCATAGTACCAATCTTTTGCAACACCTTGTAAAGACCATAATACTTTGGCGATAATTTATTATCCTTCTTAGCTTGCTTGAGGGACATTTGTTTGTATGGTTGTAGCCATAAAAATACCCAGTCTCCTACATCAAAGCTTCTCTCACTGCGATGTTGGTCTACCTGTTGTTTCATTCAATTTTGTACCAAATTTAGGTTATCCTTTAAGAGTTGGAGAAATTATTGTTGATGCTCGATGTGATATTCCACTACTTGAACCTTCTAATTTTATCTTAAAGATGATGTTATGGATGGTGGATGATATCCATAAAGTTCCATAAATGGGGTCATTTTTGCTGCAGTATGGAAGGAAGTGTTATACCACCATTCAGTGAGAGGTAACCACTCGACCCATTGTGTTTGTTTATCAGATACAAAACAACGAAGATATCCTTCCTAAAATTTATTTACTATCTCAGTTTGACCATCGGATTGAGGATGATAAGATTATCTATGAGCTAATTGAGTACCCAAATAAGAAAATAAATCCATCCAAAAATTTCCAATAAAAATGGGATCTTTGTCGCTCACAATAACCCTTGGGTTTCCATGTAGCTTTTGAATTGTGTCCATAAATGTAGTAGCAACTGTACTTGCTTTAAATGGATGAGATAATGCACAAAAGTGTGCATACTTGGTAAGTCTATAAAATTCCACTATGATGACACTCTTTCCTTCGGACTTAGGTAAACCTATGATAAAATCCATTGAAATATCCTCCAAATGTTGAATTGAATGGATAAAGGTTGTAGAAGACCAGGGGTCTTAATTGTCTCAACTTTATTCCACCGGAAAACCAAAAATTCTGCCACAAACTTTTGAATATCAGATTTAAGGCCATCCCAAAAAAAATCTTTCTTCACCCTGTGGTAAGTTCTTAAAAATCATGAGTGTACTCCTAAAGAAGAAGTGTGCAATTCCAAAATAATATTTTCTTTTAGTTGGGAATTATTATAAATATATAAACGATATTTGTATCATAAAGAATCATTTTTCCAACTAAATGTATCATATGTACTACGATCTTGCTACAACTTTTGAATGAGTGTCCATACTTCTTCGTCCTTCTTCCATTCATCTCTTGCTTCGGTTATCCAATCTGGTTGGATAATAGAAATGGCACAAAGAAAAGCTTCCACCTCTTCATTATTTCTTGAGAGTGCATCTGCAACAACATTTAGCTTCCCTTTTTTGTATATTATTTCAAAGTCATAACCCGACATCTTTGTGACCCATTTTTGCTACTCTTCTGAAGATACTCTTTCTTCCAAAAAAAAATTAATACTATCATGATCATTTTTTACCTTGAAGTGTCTTCCCATTAGGTTAGTTCGCCATTTTTTTAGTGCATGTAGTATTGCTAACATTTCCTTCTCATGAATAGGTTTCTGCAAATAATTTCCTTTGATTGGACGAATTTCAAAAGCAATGGTTCTTCCTTCTTGCATTAAAAGAGAACCAATTCCATTTACTGAGGCATCACATTCCACAATAAAGGTTTTTGTGAAGTATGGTGTAGCTAATACCGGTGCTAGGCACATTGCCTCTTTAAGATGTTCACAAGCCTTATTTGCTTCAGGAGTCCATGAAAATGTATCTTTCTTTAATAATGGTGTTAGAGGTGTTGCTATTCTCCCATAATTCTTAAAAAAATTGCAATAATACCCTATTAACCAGAGAAATCCTCGCAACTTCTTTATGGTTGTGGGGACTTTCCATTCCTTGATGGATTTAATTTTGTTATGTTCTACCATAGCACCCTTGTGAGATACAATATGACCCAGATATTCCACCTCTTGTACTCCAAAGAAAAATTTGGATTCCAGAGCACCCTGTCAACATGTTGAACATGATCCTTCCAAGACCTATTGTAGATTAGAATATAATCAAAAAATACTAGCACAAATTTTCTAAGGAAGGGTTTGAAAGTGGAGTTCATCAACCCTTGAGATGTAGAAGGTGCATTGATAAGGCCAAAAGGCATGGCCAAAATTTCATAATGACCCTCATGAGTTCGAAATGTAGTTTTCAGAATATCTTCAGTCTTCATTCTAATTTGATGATATCCTAAATGAAGATCCAACTTGGTAAAATAAATTGCTAAGTGTAATTCATCCAATAATTCATCAATCATAGGAATGGGAAATTTATCTTTAATGGTGAGCTTATTGAGCTCCCTATAGTCCGGACACATGCGCCATGATCCATCCTTCTTGTGTACCAATACTATAGGAGTAGAGAAAGAACTTTGACTAGGTTTAATTATACCCGCCTCTAACATTTCTGCAATCATACGTTTAATTTCGCTCTTTTGGACATAAGGATATATATAAGGCTTGATGTTTGGAGTAACACTTCCTAGAATCAAATTATTAGCATGATCATTATCACGAATAGGTCGGATTCCTTTGGGATTTCAATCACCTTGTAATTATTTTCCAAGACTTTTTGGAGATCTGCAGAAATAGATGATTTTGATGTTGGAACTTCTAGTGAGCATAATTGTGAAATTATTTCTCGTTGTTATTTATTTAGAAGCTTTGTCATGACATTAGAGCTTATTATCTTTCCCGGCTTCCCTGCAATACCCCATAATTTGACTTCCTTTCCTTCGAAAAAAAAATTCAAGAAAAGTTCTTGAAAATTAAAATCTACCGTCCCCAAAGATTGCAACCATTGTACTCCTAGTACAACATCAGCACCTCCCATAGGAATGGAAAGCATTGGACTATTCAATACATATTCCCCCATGGTTTTCTTGATATTATGGCATTTTCCAGAGAAATTAATAGTTCCTCCATTTGCAACCATCACTTGACATTCTGGTGTTGGGTATAGGAAACAATTCAATTCCTTGGCTACCTTACAATGAATAAAATTATGGGTGCTACCAGAATCAATCAACACTATTACCTTTTTATTCTTGATATGTCCTTTAATCTTGATATTTTGAGGAGTGGTAATTCCTGCCAATGCATTACACGATATGGTCGGACTCATTTCTTCTTCTTCTAGGGTTGGTTCCTGGTGTATATCCTCTTCTTTTGAAGACTGTTGTTCATTTTCTTCTTCCTCTTCACAATCTATGTAAAATAATTTCTTCTTATCGCACTTATGACCTTTAGTTTATTTTCTATCACAATTGTAGCAAATCCCTTTTTCTCTTTTTTCTTCCAATTGTTGTGGTGTCAACCTTGTAGGTTGTGAAAATCTAGGATTAGCAACACTTCCATCTTTATAGAAGTGAGTGGTAGGTTTCCTTGTCGCCATAATTTTACATTCAATTTTTCTTTCCAACCTGAATGCCTTCTCCAATGAATCAGGTTCCAAAACATGAACTTCATGTTTTATGTTATCCTTTAAAGTAGTTATGAAGAGATCGATCTCGTGTTCCTCTGGAATATCAATTTACCTTATATTCAATTTTTGGAAGTCCTCAATGTGCTCCCCCACTAAACACTTTTGTTTGAGATTTATCAATTGGCTAAAGAAAGTGTTGCTCTTTGTATCCTCATAATGTGTTATCATTTCCTCCGTAAAAATTGACCAAGTGACAATTTTTTTATGGGAGAAAAGCCATCAATACCATAGAAATGTATTTTGTTCTAAATGTAAAGTTTCAATGCGTACGTTTTGTGTGTTTTGCACATTATTGATATCAAAATATTGCTACATCTGTAGTATCCATGTTACATGATCCTTTCCATCAGACTTTCTTATATCAATTTTTGGAATATGGTGGTTCTTCCCTCCAACATTAGAGTTTATGAAATCACGATTAACATTTATTTTGTTCTCATCATGAGTTTCCTCTACTATCTTTTCATCATTAGGAAACATTTCTTGTATCAACTTTGTTGAACCTTCCATGTCTGGTTTTAGATCATTCTTCATGTTTTCCATATTAGCTTCCATGTCATCCATCTTAGATTCCATGCCTTTATTCAAACCATCCATCTTATTTTCCACGCCTTTCTTAAAAACTTCCATGTCATTTTTTGTTTCTCTTTGCAAGAGCGAAATTTGTTGCACTTTCTCTTGTAATTTTGATTTTTCGTGTTGCCATTCTTCGTCTTCATGAGTCATAGTAGAGCCTTCTAAAGGCTTAATGGGTGTTGAATTATTTTTAGGGGCCATTTGAGAATCCAATACTGATATCTATTCTACAATATGCCCTTGGAATCAATTCAACTTGATTCTTCAAACAAGACTTATGCAATTCGGAAAACAAATACACACCTTTTACTTTCTTTTGAGGAGCTCAATATTGAAATTGACTTATCTTTATATTTGTAGATCCTCAATATCTAAAATTTGGCCCTGTAGTAGACAACTAAAGCTTCTTTCAAATGCCACAAGTCTGACTTGATTTGGATTCTTCAAGGAAAATTTATGTCCAATCTCCTACAATAACCTAATTATGGACTAGTTCAGTAGAGTGAACTTGTACGACTTGCCACGTGTCACTATTTTCTCCTTTTGGCTCTCAAATTTATAGACAGGAACCTATCGTCCATGTACTTCCAGTGACTTTTCACATAAGTCCAATCCGATGCTTAGAGAGAGAGTTATGAATATTTTCCCACGATCACCTCTTTGAGATGAAATTAGGGAGCCTGAAAAATACCTAACTTCTACAGATCATATCTCCAAAAATATTGCGAACCAAGCTCTTTTTCGATAATGTTTCTCAGGAATTCAACTTTGTGCTATAAAAATTTCATCTTTTTAAACTTTATATAAAAAACGTTATAGCGAAAATTCCGTGATGACCATTTTAAGTGAAATTCAGGAGCCTTCAAAAATCCCTAACTTCCACATATCATATCTCTGAGAATATTGCGAACCAAGATCTGAAATTTTGTGAAGATGTTCCTCAGGATTGTGGCTTCACACCCTAAATATTTTATCTTCTAAACGTTTGTATAAATTTTTTTTTAGTGAAAATGCCACGATGACCTATTTGGAGCAGCGAAACCCTAGAATCCAAAGCTCTAATACCAAATGTTGTGAAACCAGCACCAAAAATAGAAGAAAAGAGATATCAATGCCTTAGAAATAAGCCAATTCGAGGGGGAAACCTTTACTACATTACATGAATGAACAAATCTTGGATGATACAAATTACAAAACCTCCTTTCTATATATAGGAGTCCATGGGACCATAATTTAATCCTTGCGTGGCCACAATGTAATCCTAACCGACCTAACAATAATAATTTAAGGGCACAATAATAACAATAATGGGGTTACACTAACAACAATAAGGGACTATACTAGTAATATAGGGACCTAACATCAATTATATAACATTTGATTAGATTAACTAGTTACAAAGCTCCAATAGATCCATGAGATGTTCTGGCAGTGGGAATTGCATATTGTTGAGTCCGTATTGTGATTGGAGTCACTAGAAAAGGACCCATATTTAAATAATATTCCACCATCTCTATTATTTTTTCAGTATCATATCCTCCGTGTTTTTTTTTCTAAATAGACACTGCAAGTGCATTCCTGGCAACTTCATGCAATGCAAAAACATTTGTGGTTGTTGTGAAACTAGCTCCAAAAATAGAAGAAAATAGATATCAACGCCTTAGAAATAAGCCAATTTGAGGGGGAAACCTCCAATACATTACATGAATGAACAATTATTGGATGATACAAATTACAAAACCTCCTTTCTATATATAGGATTCCATGGGGCCATAATGTAATCCTAGCCGACCTAACAATAATAATTTAAGGGCACAATAATAACAATATGGGGGCTACAGGGGTATAATAATAACAATAAGGGGGTTACACTAACAACAATAAGGGACTATACTAGTAATATAGGGACCTAACATGCCCCTCTCCTTAAAAAAAGTGTTGCCCTCAACGCTTGAGTAGCTCTGGGTGCTTCTGTATAAAATTCTCATCCTCCCATGTAGAATCTTCAGTGGGTAACTTCTTCCACTTGATGAGATACTCTGAAATTGATCGATTCCGTAGTTGTCGAGATCTTGTTTCCGTGACCGCTTCAGGTTCCAATATGATTTTTCCCTCCTCATCAAGTTCTGGAAATATTGTTTGAACTGGAATATTTTCACCTATAACCTTCTTTAAGCATGAAGCATGGAGAATTGGATGCACTCGTGAAGAAGCAGGAAGCTCCAATTTGTATGCCATAGTACCAATCTTTTGCAACACCTTGTAAGGACCATAGTACTTTGGCGATAATTTATTATCCTTCTTAGCTTGCTTGAGGGACATTTGTTTGTATGGTTGTAGCCGTAAAATTACGCAGTCTCCTACATCAAAACTTCTCTCGCTGCGATGTTCATCTACCTATTGTTTCATCCAATTTTTTGCCAAATTTAGGTTATCCTTTAAGAGTTGAGAACTTCTTGTTGATGCTCGATGTGGTCTTCCACTGCTTGAACCTTTGAATTTTCTCTTAAATATCATGTGATAGATGGTGGATGATATCCATAAAGTGCCATAAATGGGGTCGTTTTTGCTGCAGTATGGAAGAACTATTATACCACCATTCAGCGAGATGTAGCCACTTGACCCATTGTGTTTGTTTATCAGATACAAAACAACAAAGATATCCTTCCAAACATTTGTTTACTATCTCAGTTTGACCATTAGATTGAGGATGATAAGATGAGCTATGAGCTAATTTAGTACCCAAACAATAAAATAACTCTGTCCAAAAATTTCCAGTAAAAATGGGATCTCTGTCGCTCACAATAACCCTTGGGTTTCCATGTAGCTTTTGAATTGTGTCCATAAATGCAGTAGCAACTATACTTTCTTTAAATGGATGAGATAATGCACAAAAGTGTGCATACTTGATAAGTCTATCAACTACCACCATGATGACACTCTTTCCTTCGGACTTAGGTAAAACTGTGATAAAATACATTGAAATCTCCTCCCAACGTTGCATTGGAATGGATAAAGGTTGTAGAAGTCCTGGGGTCTTAATTGTCTCAACTTTATTCTACTGGAAAACCAAAAATTCCACCACAAAATTTTGAATATCAAATTTAAGGCCATTCCAAAAAAAATATTTCTTCACCCTGTGGTAAGTTTTTAAAAATCCTCGCCCGTCGGGGTTTGGTCTAGTGGCAAGTGAACGTGCTGCTAAGACGTTCGTGCCATGGTGCAGGTCACGAGTTCAAGTCCTGTCTTACCTGAGGGGTTGTTTTTGCGGGCTCAGCAGTTTCCTCCTAGGAGTATAGGGGTAGCCAGTGGGATTCGACCCTGTGTCACGCGAGTACGATACCGTCGCAGTTGCCAATTCTCCTAGTCACAAAAAAAAAACAAAAAAAAAAAAAAAGTTTTTAAAAATCCTCAGTGTCCTCCTAAAGGATAAGTGTGCAATTCCAAAATAATATTTTGTTTTAGTTGGGAATTATTACAAAGATATAAGTGACCTTTGTACCATAAAGAATCGTTTTTCCAAATAAATGTATAAGATGTACTAGGATCTTACTGCATCTTTTGAATGAGTTCACATACTTCTTTGTCCTTCTTCCATTCATCTCTTTCTTCGGTTATCCAATCTGGTTGGATAATAGAAATGGCACAAAGCAATGCTTCCACCTCTTCATTCTTTCTTAAGAGTGCATCTACAATAACATTAAGCTTCCCTTTTTTGTAGATTATTTCAAAGTCATAACCCAACATCTTTGTGATCCATTTTTTCTGCTCTTTTGAAGACATTTTTTGTCCCAAAAAGTGTTTAAGACTATCATGATCAGTTTTTACCTTGAAGTGTCTTCCCATTAGGTAAATATTCCATTTCTTTAGTGCATGAAGTATTGCTAGCATTTCATTCTCATAAATAGGTTTCTGTAAATACTTTCCTTTGATTAGACGGCTTTCAAAAGAAATGGGTCTTCCTTCCCACATTAAAACAACACCAATTCCATTTCCTGAGGCATCACATTCCACAATAAAGGTTTTTTTGAAGTCTGGCATAGCTAGGACCGGTGCTAGGCACATTTCCTCTTTAAGATGTTCAAAGGCCTTAGTTGCTTCAAGAGTCTATGAAAATGCATCTTTCTTCAATAATGTTATTAGAGGTGCTTCTATTTTCCCATAATTCTTAAAAACTTGCAATAATACCCTGTTAGCCTGAGAAATCCTCGCAACTGCTTTATGTTTTTGGGGACTTTCCATTCCTTAA